>OY748303.1:3283150-3796220 GCA_963556515.1 Nudaria mundana | reverse complement strand
CTGCTGTACAAGACGCAGATTAGACCCTGCGTCGAATACTGCTCTCACCTCTGGGACGGCTCCGCGAAGTATTTGCTGGACGCTCTCGATGCTATGCAGCGACGGGCTATCCATATTATAGATTGTCCGGAGGTAACGGGGAGCATAGAGCCGCTAGCTCAGCGCCGAACAATAGCTTCCTTGGCCGCATTCTATCGTATTAACCACGGCGAGTGTTCTGAAGAGCTCTTCAATTTGATCCCACCCTCTTCCTTCAGATCCAACAACGCGTGGCAGGCAGAGATGCCACTCCCACACAGTGGGTAGCATGTTCGCGAGAACCGAATGTTTTAAATGTTCGTTTCTCTGCCTGGAACGCCCTGCCTGTGCACGTGTTTCCTCTCACATATAATCCTGGGATCTTTAAGCGGAGCGTGAAGAGGCACATCAGTAGGTCGTCAAGTTGAGGGCCACTCTCTATGGTATTGCGTGCTGTAGGGCAAAGGCCCCGCAGCACGCAACCCTTCTAGCCTGCTTCTGTAAGGACGGTGGGTTGCTAATCCATCGTCCTCAGGCCCCGATCATGGAGGTCAAAGTTCCTGGGCGTAGTCACGTCTGCGGCGCCCTCGCCACACACTTCGGAACTCAGCGAGGAGGGTACGCTCCCTCACCCTACCGGCCGCCTCCTTCACGAGCATAACCTGCTCGCAGAAGGAAACGGCCGCGTTCCACTGGCTCTCGTTAGAGACAATGGCTCGTATCATGGTCTGCAGCGAGAGGGTATCTACGCCCAGGCCCACAACGAGGTCCCGGCGCTGACTCGCCCATGCTGAGCATTCCACCAACGTGTGGAATGCCGTGTTGTCGCAGTGTTGACACGCGGGTGTGACCTCACGATGCATGCGAAACAGATAAGCACCGAAGTTTCCGTGCCCGGTGATAATCTGTGTCGTTCGATACGTGAGCCCACCGTGCTGCCTCTGCAGCCAGTCCTCCATGATCGGTCTCACCGCCGCCATGGTGGTGGTTCCCCACTTAGGTCGTTCAAGTCGCACCTTCCATGTCTCCATGAGATCCTGGCGGAGTTGGGACCGCTGGGCCTCGATTTCTCGAGACGTAGGCCTGTGGTCTCGCTCCAGCGCCTTGTGCCATTGAAACAAAAAAAACAATAAACATTACTGGTCACAAACTAATCCTTTGCGGGTAACCGAAGCGCATCGCCAGGTGCGATTTTCATTCAATTGTTGGTGCAGTATTTTGAAGGACAGAGTATTTTATTTTAAAATTTATGACGGAACCGTTTACGACTTTTAAATATGTTGAAATTTTGAATGAACTGTTTGAAGAGCTGGAGAATTTGCCGTTGGCCCAGATCAACCAGTTATTTTTCAACAAGATGGAGCTCCAGCCCATAATAGCCGTATAGTAAAAGAGATTTTGATTCAGCAGTTTGGCGACAATTTTATTGCAACGCATGGTCCTGTGCCTTGGCCAGCGAGATCCCGGATCTTACCCCCTTAGTACTTTCTCTGGGGGTATGTTAAAAACTAAATTTTCAAAGACACGTATGATACAGTTGATGACTTGAAACGTTCTTTGGAGAATATTCAAACGGAATCAATAACATTGTAATATTGAATGCAGTACGATCCTTGAGGTCTCGAATCCAGCTATGTATTGAAAATAATGGTCTACATTTTGAAAAATTTATCAGTTTACGTAAGAAAAATAAAATGTATTTTGTTAAAGATGAGCTCTTTCCTTTAGTTTGCCGTAAGTCATTACCTCCCAGAATAAGATCCTTAATAGCAACACTCTCGTATGGTGTAATAATATAGGGTGTGTTTTTTTTTTAAATAAATGGGTTCAATTCCCAGCTAGGATTATTGGTTTTTCAAAAATCTAATGATGAGGTTTTAAGTTTCATCAAAATCGGGCTCGTGACTCCTTTGAGCATTTTACGCAATTCCTTATAGTTTCGGATTTGGCCGTCCAAGCCCTTTTCAAAAATTCACTGGGACACCTGTATCTATATATATATCTTCTTCTTCTTCTATATATATAAAAGAAAGTCGTGTTTGTTACAACACTTATAACTCGAGAACGGCTGGACCGATTGTCATGGTTTTTGATTTGTTTCCGTCACGAATAGCAGAATACATCTTAAAAACAATGAAATAGATGCTGATTTGTTTATTACATGTAAAACATTAGTTGTACAATCCTGTCAAATAGTGTAACAACAGTTTTTTTTGGAGCTTATGGCCTGGTTGCTGAGAACTAAAAATTTGTTGAACTAAAAAGTTGCAAAAAATTTATTTTTTTCTGAAGACATCATGTGTGCGTTCAGAAATTTATTTTTTGTAAAATGTCTCCAAAGTTCAGGTAGTGTTATATTTGTTTGTTTTAGCCATTAATTTTCGAAAATTATTTATTAATTATTTAATTTTTAATTCCAGAAAATAATACCTAAGATTTATTCTACAGTAAAAACATAAAATCATCGGAAAGGAACAAAATAAAAAAGAATAAAAAATCAGTTGGTAAAGGTTATAAGAATAAGGAAAAAAAATCTACAGGTTAACAAAAGTGTAAATGTCTTTTTATAGGTTGTATATGATTTTTCTTGATAAGATAGTCATACGTAGTGGTTATATACTCTTTGAGCTATTGTCTATGTCTCGAAAGTTGTCACTGTTATTATATTTGGTGGTTTTATGCGAGTGCACATTTTAATAACAATGCCGCGTCCTAGAAGATCTAATCTTTCCCAGCGAAGCCGTAATGCAATTAGGCAACGGAATATCGCGAGTCAATTATCTGATGGAGAGCGAGAAATTGCACGAGAACAGCGCCGCGTTAGTATGGAGCAAAGAAGGGCCTTAATTCGTGCTTCTCAACACACAAGAGCAAAGAGAGGCAGCCCGTGAAACGGCTAGGTTAGAAACGAGAAATCGTCGAGCTTATCATACAGATGAACAGAGGAATAATCTTCGAAGTGCAAGAAGAAATGGTTCAAGTATTGATTTGAATCGAGCAGCGTTTCTGTATGATTGCACCATCGACTACAGCTTGCATCGTTTAGTTTGCATTGGTCCAATGGACGTTGTTTGCCAGCATTGTGGAGCATTGAAGTTTGCTGGTGAAACGCCTGGTTTGTGCTGCCTTAGTGGTAAAGTGAAATTGCCATTATTGGTCCCGCCACCAGAGCCATTGTGCTCCCTGCTTTATGGCGAAACACTAGAATCACGACATTTTCTAGCGAACACTCAAAAATACAATGTCTGTTTCCAAATGACTTCATTTGGGGCGGAAATTATCGAAGAACACGGATATAATCCGACATTTAAGGTAATTTACGTTAAAAACTTTATTTTCTATCATTGTAAAAAAAATCTGGAATGTAGTTTGTTAGATTTCTGTATTTGTCTCTGAAATAAAAATGGCATGTTATTATTTGAAAAAAAAAAAGTGTTTGTAAAAAAAGTGTTTGTAAATCTAACTATAACTATGGTTTTGACTTTACAGATTCAAGGCCAGATTTGCCATCGCATTGGATCATTGCAACCTATAGAAGATGCACAGCATAAATTCTAGCAAATATACTTCATGGGAAATATGGAAGAACAACTTAACCGGCGTCAAGGGATCAACACAGCTACGAAAAGAGCAATTCTCCAAGATCTGCAGCAAATGCTTCATGAACATCATGCATTGATCAGGCTGTTCAAGACTGCTTTAGAGCGCATGCCAAGTGATGACTATAAAGCTGTGATCAGAGCAGATAAAAGACCAGCTGGAACACATGAACGCACATTTAATGCTCCAACAATCGATGAAGTGGCAATCCTGATTGTTGGTGAAAACTTGGAAACACGTGATATTGTACTTACACGACGGAATACTGGGCAACTACAAAGAATATATGAAACACACCGTTCATATGACGCGTTACAATACCCGCTGATGTTTTGGCAAGGAGACGATGGATATCACTTTAATATCAAAATGATTAATCCATTGAATGGTAAGATCAATATTGTTGTTTTAATTTTAACTTGATATACATTTTATTCTGTTTGCTTTTAGTACTCAAAAACGTTGTAATTTCTAATTTAGTAAAGAGTAGCTGTAAGAGTCGTTAACCTATTACGGGTACTAAAATACATTTTTTACTGCATTTGTTTCAGGTGAGGAAACTACCAAGAAGGTTAGTTCGATGAATTATTACGCATATCGTTTGATGATTCGTGAAAATTCTGACAATTATTTGTTGCGATTTCGTCGACTGCTTCAACAATATTGCGTTGACATGTACGTTAAAATCGAAACGGAGCGCCTGACTTTCATTCGGTTGAATCAAGCTAAATTGCGTTCGGAAGAGTATATCCATTTACGCGATGCAATTAGCACAGAAGGAGATTCAGAAAATGTTGGTCGATTGACTATTTTACCGGCGACATACATAGGTAGCCCGCGTCATTTGCATGAATATGCGCAAGATGCAATGACATATGTTCGTAATTATGGTCGGCCAGATCTATTCATTACATTTACATGTAATCCGAAATGGATAGAAATAATTCAATTGCTGCTTCCCGGACAAACATCAAGTGATCGACACGACATCACCGCACGTGTTTTCAGGCAAAAAATTCGGTCACTAATGAATTACATTGTTAAGTAACACGTCTTTGGGAATACTCGATGCTGGATGTATTCAATCGAATGGCAAAAACGAGGCCTACCGCATGCTCACATTCTGATTTGGTTAGTCGAAAGAATTCGGCCAGATCAAATAGATGACATCATATGTGCGGAGATTCCTGCTCCTGAAACCGATCCAGACCTACATGATGTTGTAGTCACGAATATGATTCATGGACCGTGTGGCACTATCAACCGACAATCACCGTGCATGGTCGACGGCAAGTGTTCCAAACGGTATCCACGAAAATTGACGGCAGAGACCATTACAGGCAACGATGGTTATCCATTGTATCGGCGTCGATCGCCCGATGATAATGGTAGAACTATCACAACTAAAGTGAAAGGAAACGATTTCGTAGTTGACAACAGTTGGATTGTTCCATATTCGCCACTTCTTTCCAAAACATTCAAAGCACATTGTAATGTTGAGTATTGCAATTCGGTCAAGTCAATTAAATACATTTGCAAATATGTCACGAAAGGGAGCGACATGGCGGTTTTTGGTATCCAAACATCCAATACCAACGATGAAATCACGCGCTATCAAGTTGGTAGATATGTGAACTGCAATGAAGCAATTTGGCGTATATTTTCATTCCCTATTCACGAACGTCATCCCACTGTTTTACATTTGGGGGTGCATCTAGAGAACAGTCAGAGAGTATATTTCACAGCGTCGAATGCTGCTCAACGTGCCGAAACACCTCCAGCGACAACACTGACCAGTTTCTTTGCGAATTGTCAAAGCGATCCGTTCGCACGAACTTTGCTTTACTCAGAAATGTCACGTTATTACACTTGGAACGCTACATCGAAGAAATTTCAACGTCGGAAGCAAGGCGATGCAGTTCCTGGTCATCCAGATATGCGTTCTACTGATGCTCTTGGTCGTATTTACACAGTTCATCCGAAGAATGATGAATGTTTCTATTTGCGGTTGTTGCTGGTACATGTTCGAGGGCCAACATCATTTGAATCACTACGAACTGTTAATGGTATCGTGTGCCCCACATTTCGTGCAGCATGTCAAGAGCTAAATTTGCTTGAAAACGATACTCATTGGGACACGACAATCGCTGAAGCAATTATTTCTGCATCTCCAAGTCAGATACGCACATTATTTGCTATCATCATTTCAACATGCTTCCCATCGAACCCACGTGACCTGTGGAACAAATACAAAGATAACATGTCAGAAGATATTTTACATCGAATTCGCATCAGCTCAAGAAATTCCGATCTTGAGGTGAATGAGTGAATGAGGAGATCCATAACCAGACTTTGCTCTTGATCGAAGATATGTGTTACCTCATGTGCGGCAGTTTGTTAGTTAGGTTAGGAATGCCAGCGCCAGATCGCGGAATGAATGACGCATTTAATAGAGAATTGGAACGTGAACGTGAATATGATCCACATGAACTAATCCAATCAGTTCAAACGAATGTACCTCTGTTGAATTATGATACACTGATTAATGCAATTGATGATGGAAATGGCGGCTTATTTTTTTTGGATGCCCCCGGTGGAACTGGGAAGACATTCCTCATGTCATTGATTTTGGCCACTGTAAGTGCGAGATCCGAATTTGCGGTAGCAATTGCTTCTTCTGGAATAGCGGCCACATTGTTAGACGGATGCCGTACGGCTCACTCAGCGTTAAAATTGCCATTAAACCTTCAAACTACTGAACAACCGACATGTAACATTTCGAAACACTCAGCAATGGCCAAAGTTTTAGTAGCATCAAAAATCATCATATGGGACGAATGCACAATGGCGCACAAACGCGCATTGGAAGCACTAGACCGAACATTAAAAGATCTGCGCAATGACTCGAGATGTTTTGGTGGTGCAATGATTTTATTATCTGGCGATTTCCGACAAACACTACCAGTCATTCCAAGATCTACTGCTGCCGACGAAATAAACTCTTGCCTCAAAGCATCAAATCTGTGGCGATATGTAAAGAAACTTCAACTGTCTGTAAATATGAGAGTTACATTGTTGAACGATCTATCTGCTGATGATTTCTCGAAGCAATTGCTGACTATCGGTAATGGCCGTGTTCCTGTTGACAAATCGAGCGGTTTGATTTCATTTCCTACAAATTTTTGCAATTTCGTATCATCAAAAGACGAGCTTATCAACAAAGTATTCCCGGATATCATTGCTAACCACAAAAATACTAAATGGTTAAGTGAGCGAGCAATTTTGGCCGCTAAAAATAAAGATGTAGATGACCTCAATTTTATAATTCAAAATCAAATCGTAGGTACTCTGTATTCATTCAAATCTATCGACTGTGTAACAAACGAAGAAGAAGCCACTAATTATCCAACTGAATTTTTAAACTCCTTGGATGTGCCTGGTTTACCACCGCACAATTTAAAACTTAAAGTTGGCTCGGTAGACATCATGCTTAGAAATTTAAACCAACCAAAACTGTGTAATGGAACGCGTTTGGTGATAAGAAAACTGATGAGCAATGTGATTCACGCGTCGATACTTAAAGGAAAATTTAAAGATGAGGAAGTTCTTATTCCAAGGATTCCGATGATCCCAACGGATATGCCCTTTGAGTTTAAACGAATTCAATTCCCGATTCGTCTTGCCTTCGCCATGACGATCAACAAATCACAGGGCCAATCCTTGACTATTTGTGGCCTCAATCTAGAAAATGCATGTTTTTCTCATGGTCAATTGTACGTGGCATGCTCACGTGTCGGCAAACCATCCGCTTTATTTGTTCTTGCGCCTGACCAAAAAACAAAGAATGTCGTTTACCACAAAGTGCTTGAATGAAAATCCTATTAATGAATTAATCAGAGTTTTTTTTTTCCAATCTGCACAACATAGTTTTCAATCATTTTTTTCTGACATGAGTTTGAAGTACTTAATTTTTATTTTTAATTTATTTTTATTTTTATTCTCATTCTGTATGTATGTTTTCATCATCATTCATCATAATAAAATACTTTTTTGTTTCTATCTATATAAATATATTATTTTGTATCGTTGTTTTACGTTCATCAAAGCCTAAATTAGTTCAGCTAAAAAGTAACACGACATTCATTGACTGTTAGGCGGTACGAAGTTCGCGGGGTCAGCTAGTATATATATATATATATAGTAGCGGACCCGACAGACGCTGTCCTGCAAAAAAAAAAGAACCAAAATGTGAATCTAAACCATTCTCGAATCCCCTTGAACGCACACAAAAAATTTCATCAACATCGGTCCAGCCGTTTAGGAGGAGTTCAGTGACATACACACGTACAGTAGAATTATATATATATATAGAGATAATATAGGTACATACATAGAGTGTATGTATTTATATTTTTACCCATGCTTTAGGTACCCCGTTGTCTTTTGACGTTTTTTACTTTTATTTGTAAATATTCATTATATTTAATATTTTATATGCAGGTACACAGTAGGTACGCATAATAAAAAAAACAAAAAGTTAAATATGCATCTGCTTGCCGAAAAAAAAAAGTACACCCGCAGTTCTAAGGTTAGAACTGCGAGTGTACATACTTAATTATATAACATTTTATCCGAGAAGGTAAATTGAATTTCATTAAGGGTTCACTGAGGTACATTGCAGGTACCATATTTGTGTACAGGAGCAGTTCAATTCTGTGGTGTACACCCGTGGTCTTAACGCACAATGTTCTAGTTGGTACCCCCCTCCCACACACACACATCAAACGCCTTGACAGCTAGACGATCAGAGATAAAACAACTTGTTAATTTGTCTTTTATTGTTAAAATGTAATAAAATATAACATCATTAAAAATTTAAGATATTAACATTACGAGTTTAGTTTTGGGGTTAACGGTGGTCAATTTTCCTGCACAGGAGGAATAATTTAACTTTCATTATTGCATAATTTTAATACGCAAAGAAAGCTGCGCTGACCTTGACTCTTAACCACCTAACTGCTATCACATCATTCATGTCTATCCTAGCAAGAAATTACTCACGAATGACATTTAGCATAACAAAGAATACTTATGAATTAAAAATAAATTAAGTAAAATAAATTAACAGTGTTTATTCTTCGTCAGTAAGATCCGGTTCTGCCTTTTCGTCTTCGCTGACGTCACCGGCCTGCTCGACTTCGGGCTCCTGTTCTACTACTTGTGCTGGAGCTTCTTCTTCAGGGGTTTCTGGCTCCTCTACTAAGGGTTGTGGTTCATCTGCCGCAGGTTCACTAAATCGAAAGGACCATTTATGTAAGTATTTGTATTTTTAATTTTGTATCAAAAAAATTTTTTTTTAATTAGGAGAGAAGTGATCATCAGTTTCACCATGTTACCTGGCTTCAGTCTCAGGTACATCAGCGGCTGATCCACTATGTGAAAGTTCTTCTAAACGGGCAGCAGCAAGCTCTGACTCTTGTCTCGCGATTTCTGCCAGTTCAGCAGCCTGAAACATTTACCATCTAGTTAGTAATAATATTTTTATACCTAAATGTATTCAATTTTAATGAAACTACAAGTGACTAATAGATACCTGACTTGCAAGTTCTGCTTCACGTTCTTCCTGGGCCTGTTTCTCCAGTTCTTCTAATCTTGCGAGTTCCTCTTGTCTCCTCTGTTCTGCTTGCCTCTCCTCCTCAAGCCTAGCCTCTTCTACTAATTTTGCTTCCTCTGCTAATTTTGCTTCTTGTGCAAGTCTCGCTTCTTCTGCGAGTCTAGCCTCTTCTGCAAGCCTGGCTTCTTCACCTAAGCGTGCTTCCTCTGCAAGCCTGGATTTTTCTGCTTTTTGGGCTTCCTCGGCTAACCTCTGTTCCTCAGCTTGGCGAGCCTCGTCCGCAAGTCTTGCCTCTTCTGCCAAACGAGATTCTTCTGCCTTACGTGCCTCTTCTTCTACCCTCCTTGCATCTTCTTCAACTTTGCGTTTTGCTTCTTCAGCTTTACGGGTCTCTTCTTCTGCCCTCTTTTTCTCAGCTGCTTCGCGGTCGGCCTAAAAATAAACTGCAACATCAGAGTCGGAGTGTTATTTAATTGTGAAAATAACAATAATTGTTGGTAACTTACTTGACCCTTGCGCTCAGCTTCACGTTTGGCTTCTTCTTTAAGAGCTCTGTAACAATAAATAAAACGAATCGATTACTTCAATACCACTTAATTCATTTTGTTTAGGTATTGAGTATTACAAATACATACTTCTCTTCAGCCGCACGTGCTTCTTCCTGTCTTTTCCTCTTGATCTCTGCTAAATCAGCAGTTGATGTTAAAACAGGTTCCGCGGTGGTAGCACGGAATCTGGCTTCACGCTCCGCCTTGGCTGCTTTTAGTTCAAGTGCCGGGTCTTCCATCATTTGCGGGGCCTGGAACTTGCGGCTCGGCCTCCATGGGAGCAGTTGGACTGCACCGAGGCCAATGTTATACGAGGTAAATAAGCATTGACCGTTGGTGAAATAATCAGTTGTCCTTTAGATAGCAATGTCTGATCATTTCACAGCATGATAGTGAATGTCAATGGTCACCGTTACGTGGAGATGACGGACAAATAAGCGACGGAACACATAACTCGTGATCATGATACTGCCTATTCCAAGCTGTTAGATCCCAGCTCCAAGCTCGATGGTAAGCCATAATGGCATGGATATGCTATGATTTCGTATATTTCATTTCAGTGCTGCCTCATGCTATAATGCGAGTGGTAGTGCAGATGTCTCGTGTGTCCTCTACAGCCTACAGCGTATAAGATGAACCTGACATAACCGTGTTCCAACCAAACGTTAGGTACCTACCTACTAATAGTCGTGATTGTTCTCAAGAGTTTAAGGTAGCTGATACTCTGATCTTAAACAGCAACTAGCTATACTTTCTTACAGGGAGGGAGACTTACAAACTTAATTTTAGTTCTTTCATTTATTTTGTGTGTTACTTGTATAGTTAAATAATTTTAGTTATAAAGCGAAGCGTTATTGAAAGCCCAGGTTCAGAAGCATGACATAGGGAATAACGAAACATGCAAACTACATATTAAAACAAACTACAATTCCAGTAAAAAATCTTTATTTATTGTTAAGTAAAATCAGTCGAGTTAAGTGAAAACGGGACGTCTCGGTCACCGACAAAACTTCGGCGCAGAACTCCCCCTATCACAATGATGACTAGAGTACCTAATATAAGTGTTTCGTTCATCAAAACTTACAAAAATAATAAGACACTTATATAATCTGTAATATGATTAAGAAAATAGATGATCTGGGTTAGTGGTTGCGTGTTATACCGAGATCAGAGAGGCGAAGGGCGAGCGCGGCGCGAGCGGGTCGACGCCACAGGAGGCTCGCCCGCCCGCGCCGCGCCGCGAGCGGCATCGCGACTACGCGCACTGCGCCGCAGTCGGCTGTTCCGGCGCGGCGCCCGCTGCAAGAGACACACACGCAGGGTTACACACAGATTGACATTATCTCGGTTTAATTCTCGTTTAGTGCCCCTTACCACTTCCGGACATTTTTATTGATTTATTTAAAGAATTAAGCGAGGGGTGGTTTGCGAGCGCTAGCGTTGCGACGTTGACGTGGTACCTGCGGCCTTCTCGACGGCCAGCCCGGCGGCTGCGAGCCTGTTCTTGGCATAGAAAGAGAGCAGATTCACGTCGTCCCTGATGCTAAGTTCCTTGTAGAGAGGCCTGCGGTTGGCGAAGGCCTTTTTACCAGAGTAGTGCACGCACGCGAGGTTTCCACGTCCTGGCGAGAATACCTCACTGTTACCACGGGGTCACACTGGAATTTTAACTGTTAGTCGATGTCAAACTTGGGTTGGAAAAATTAGTGGAAACTGCAAATCTAATAACCTTTTAGTTAGTTAACTCACGAAGGTTTACAAGTGTTACGAGTTGTACCTGAAAAGTATCGTGATGTGGCAGTGTTATCATATCAATCTTACCGGTGAATCTTTTGGCGGGCTCGTTATAAAACGAGATGTTATTGATGTTATCTTTGACGTTGCGCACGCCGAGCAACACCTTGGCCACATAGGCGTCATTGGTGAAGCGCAACGGTACTGGCTCCCCGTAGGAATATCTGCCAATATAAATGCCGAACGTTATTATTAAGACAGTAAAAATAGCCATACGCTGTTTATGAGCTCAGCCAGGATGTTAAATAGAAATAAAAATAAACAACTGATGGCGTGGTGGACGATATCACTGACTGACATTTAGTGAGACTATAATTAAAATGAAAAATAAGTGTTGATACTATAATAATCCTACCAGTTAGGTACGAGGGGAGTTACGACACGAGGTCTTATCTGGTTACGTCAACTCTTTGCAAAGGGAACTCAACACTAGCCTAGTGCGGTCTTAAGATGTGGGTGACCATTTCTTAAGACATTGAGACCCCTTCGTCTCGGAGAGTACGTTAAGTCGTCGGTACTGTTTGCCATACGATCTATGCTATCTAGCCGTAATGGGTAGTTGGACTTGAAAAATCCAACTGATCTAACTACACAACTTTGATATTTGCCTATGGGTTGTGGAGAGATCAACCGCTTCGCAGTCGACTGGAACGCCGACCTCAACTGGGTTGCAAAAGGTTCTTCTTCTTCTTCTTCTTTTTTAAAAAACGGGGCTCCATCGATTTCATTTCATCGATGATTTCGCCAATGTCAAGGTAATGCTTGATTTTTCCCGCACAGAAGAACTAGTTACTCTGAACTAGTTCGCGGTGCGGGACAAGGAAACGTTGTTCGGTATTGCAATTGAGCGTTTGGGCCTGGATATTTGCCCAGCGCCAGAGGTAACCTAAAAGACAACCAGCCACGCGCTCCGCAAAATCCCAAGTCCTGAAAAAGGATCAGTAGAATGACTTATAATACGTAGGTCACACTATAAGTTTTGCGTAACTTAAAAAAAACAACATGTTAAAACCAAAATATTGTTTATTGCTTTGCAAAATACTCTCCTTTACATTTTAAACATTTTTTCATGCGATCGAACCATTTTTTAAAACAGGAAGACCACAGATCTGAAGATGTTTTCTACGTGCTGATTGAACGCTATCACTGCCTTTTCGGAGTTGTTAAAAGTGAAACCTCTCATCAAATCTTTGATTTTGGGGAAAATACAGAAATCACGGGGTGCTAGGTCGGGGCTATGCGCAGTATGGGTGACGAGTTGTACTTTTTCGGAAGCTAAAAATGACTTTGTTTTGTTGGCCGTGTGTGAAGAAGCGTTGTCATGATGTAGGAGAACGCGGCTTTTGGGTCGTCTTTCTCGAACTTTTTCTAACACCCTGGGTAAACAAATGGTAGAATACCACTCGGCATTAACACTCTTTTGATCTTCAAGTGGAATTGTACAGATGGGACCCGTAGCTGAGAAAAAAAACGCGATCATTTTTTTACCAACGTTTCTCGCCTGCCTCACTTTTGTTGGCTTGTTCTCATTTTCAAACACCCACAATGTCATAAACAGCATTAGAATGTCCGTGGTCGTAGTTCAGTAGCATCTGTGAGCACCGTTCCACGCGAGCCCGATTCTGCTCCGCTGTCAGTTCATGAGGGAACTTTCAATTCTTCGTGTAAAATTTTCTGGATTTGACTCATACCAATCCCCAATAGTCCTCGAATTGTCTCATAGGTAATCCGCGGGTTTTCTTCAATTAACCGCTTAACAGTAGCCACATTATTTTCGTTGACGGCAGTTGAAGGCCGCCCTTCACGAAATTCGTCATGTAAAGAAACCTCTCTCAAATTCAGCAAACCATCGCCTCACGGTGCTCAAACAAGGTGCTTCTCTCCCAAAAGCATTTTGAAGACGAGCGGCACAGTTTTGCGGAGAGAGAGAACTTTTAAAATCATAAAAAATCATCGCTCTAAAATCTTTTCGACTTAATTCCATTTTCGTTGCATACGTAGAATTTTGGTGTGATAAAAAACAATTGACAAATTATTTCCCGCCAATTGTTTTTTTAATTACTAAGAAGGTTGCAACGTTTAAAAAATATAAAATTCGAAATTCAAATAGTTCTGATTAGCTAGAAGTGCAAAACTTTTAGTGTGCCCCATGTACCTAGTTAGTAAGAAGGTAACAAAATGCATTACCATTGCCTTCGACACATTCATTAGATAAACATTAACGAGTATTGGCAGGTAATTATACTTTGGCAGTACCTACGTACGATGTCCGAAACATCAGCTTGCCAAATTGTTAGTTAGATACCTAGGTAGGCTAGGTATGTGCTGTCAATGTCACTGTCAGGGCTGCCGTGTGACAGGTGCATCAATGGAACGTTTATTTTCATACTAGGACTGCGATAGGCCAAGAAGAATTTTATTACCATCTGAACGGGCTGAACTATAGTGAGGTCATCACCTTTAAAATGTCGAAAACAAGGATGCATGCGTAAATGGCATATAAAAAGACTTTTTAAGTTTGGTTTTAGAAACTTATACAAACACATAATCAAGCGTATTTCACAGAAGAGATAGGCAGCGGCAGAAAGCAGCCCAGACACTGACAGATCGCAGGCTCAGATAGTTCAGACAACCTTTTCTTACCTTCAACTAACGTTCGTAACCAACTTCAACTTTATCGACCGTCTGAAAGATCTGAAACTGTTGGTGTGTGGATCCCTAACGGTCCCATAATGAAACGCGTTCTGCCTTTAACTATATAAGTGAAGGTAACGTGGTAACTGTTACCTACCGAAATGTCGAGTAGCAAAATAGTATCATACTATTAATATTGTCACGATTTAGTTATACCTCAACACGCTCGGCAAACTTTGACAAACTTCCACAAACACAAGCGTATAATCTGGCTGTTTGGCTTGGTTTGTGTGTGCTGATGTGGGTTTGTCTCGGTGCTCTAGTGTCGGTTTTTGAACACAGATGAAAGGGAGCGCTTGGGACGTGTTTACATGTTGTCGAAAATTCTGTGTCACGCTCATGAGCTCTCGCCGAACAAAAGTGTTTACGTTGTGCTGCGCTACCTATTATAAAATCCCATGTAAAGACATTTTTCCGGCATACCATGCTAAGTTTAGATTTTTATAGGCAGTTTGCATAGCAGTATACTCACTATCCGGGACAGACTGACATAACACACTCACGAGCGTGTAAATGACAAATGTTTGGTGTTTTTCGACGCTGACCAAGCGTCGGCACGCGTGTAAACTAAGCATTACAATTAACTTTTTTATAAACATAACTACTTACGAAAAGATAGTTTCAAGGGGTGCTACAGGGGCGGCGCGAGGGACCACTGAACGAGCGCGCGTGAGTAAAGCAGCAGTGTCGGCGCGGATACGGCTTGTCTCATCTTGGAATGCCTGGAAATGTTTTTAGAGAAAAAGGAAATTTCAAGAAAAATATTGTGGTTAAAGTACTCATAATTTTCACTTATCCAAATAACTACTTGTAGGCGGGACTCACTTAGCATCTAGGTAACAATAATATATTAGACCTTATATTGAAGTGAGGTCCGCCCGCTTCCTACATATTTGGTTAAAAGGTGTAGTGTCACAGGGTTATGAGTTTATGTCACTCGAGAAATGAATATTTTTCATTTGAGAATTCATTCATCGAATCCGCCTAGCCGTTAGGCCTGTAGAAGGTCACAAAACGCTCGCTGAAGCAGTTGGGTAAAAAGTTAACGATTTCACTGGAGGTTTTTTATTCAAGTGGTAAAAGGGAATGCAAACCTTGGTGGACTCAGAACGGCAGAAGTCATCGACAGCTGAGATGGAGATAGTTGGACGGTGGCGGTACGCGATGCGGTCCAACTCGCGGAGGACCACAGATGGCCGGACGCGTACCCTCACCACGTGGTGAGGCACCTCAGGGTACGTTGCGAGTCGAGTGACCGCGCGAGATGTCGGTCGGTATATCAGCTCAGCCTGTAACATATCATACACATAGAACAAGGTCGACCGAAATTAGACGGTTTTAATGACAGCTAGAAAACATTACGTAGATTGTAAATATGCGTTAACGATGA
Source organism: Nudaria mundana (assembly GCA_963556515.1). NCBI lineage: Eukaryota > Metazoa > Arthropoda > Insecta > Lepidoptera > Erebidae > Nudaria > Nudaria mundana. Next base: position 3,780,562 of record OY748303.1, on the reverse strand, counting down.
TTTTAGTTATTATGTAATAGCAATAACACTTCAAATTGAAAATAGATTCTATTTCTTTGATCGACAGATCTTTGGTGGATTCCATTTGCCTTTTCGGTCAATGCAGCGGACGGCGCATGGAAGCACCAGCACATAAAAGCAGCGGCTGCGCAACTGCTATACGACGGGTCCTTTGTATGGATTTTTGTCAAAATCATTCCGGGGGTGGCAACAGCACGTGCTGCCGATCTTCGATTGTCAGTGTCACCGCCTGGCGCCTGGCAAACGCGTCTCATTGAACAGTCGCTGCGGCATGTGCTGCTTGCATGCGCTGTCTGCTACACTGATCGAAAGGGCACCTTGTGACGTCTTACTTGCATGCAATTATTCCTTTATTCAAAGCAGGAGACAAAAGTGATCCTTCAGATGCCATTGGTATCTTTGGTGATCTATCAAAAGCTTTTGATTGTGTTGATCATGAGACTTTGTTACTAAAATTAGGGTATTATGGTGTTTCGCACAGCTCACTTGGCTTACTGGAGTCTTACCTCACTGATAGAGTACAAAAAGTTAACGTTAATGGCACCGACTCGTCTGGCACCTCATTAGTCATGGGAGTACCACAGGGCTCGTTATTAGGACCCCTTTTATTCTTAATATACGTAAATGATCTACCTTATTTCACTAAAAATCTTTGTGAAATAGTATTATTTGCTGATGACACATCATTAATTTTTAAAAGTGATGGACGAAAAGTAGAACTTGACGATGTAAATAATACCCTTTCGGAAATACTGAATTGGTTCACAAATAACAACTTGCTGCTCAATGCGAAGAAAACAAAATGTGTAAAATTTACTATGCCCAATGTTAGACAAGTGGATACTCATATTACTATGAATAATGAATTAGTTCAAATACTCAATACCACAGTTTTTCTTGGAATAACTTTAGTTAGTAAACTGCAATGGGGTTCTCATATCACAGCCTTGGCAGGAAGACTTAGTTCGGCTGCCTATGCGGTTAGAAAGATAAGGTCACTGACTGATGAAAAAACGGCACGATTAGTTTATTTTAGCTACTTTCATAGCGTTATGTCATATGGTCTGCTGCTATGGGGCTCAGCTGCCGATATTGAGACAATATTCATATTACAGAAACGAGCTATACGAGCAATCTATAGACTCGGACCCCGTGACTCGCTGAAAGAACTATTTAAAGAAATTAATATTTTAACCGTTGCTTCTCAATATGTTTACGACAACATCGTATATGTACGGAAGAACATAGAACTCTTCAAAAAAAGATCCGACAACCATAATTATAATACAAGAAATAAAAATAAACTGGTAATGACAAAAATTTGACTTCATAAAGTTGGTAATTCGTTTGTAGGCAAATGTATAAAAATATTTAATAAAATTCCGCAGGATTTGGTTGACATGCCTATTAATAAGTTTAAAATAGTAGTGAAAAAACGTTTGATGAAGAAAGGCTATTATAATGTAGACGAATATCTTAATGATAAAAATGCATGGTCACCCTAATCCGCTGTTGCTAGCCACTCGTACAATACAAATTGTAACACAATGTAAACTAAACATTATTAAAAAAGAAAATAGATAATCTACCTGAGTTTCTTGCTGGTATCTTCTCAGGAGAACCAACTTACCGAACCAGCGAAAGAATAATTTTCAAATGGTTATTTATGTAATTAATTTAGTATTTTTATAATAGTGCTTGACATAAAATTGTAAAATTTTGACATTCATATGTGCTCTTTATGTGCCTAAACTGAATAAATGAAATTGATTCTTTGATTCAATTAGGTAATTCCGATAAATGGTTAGAAGGTAGATAGGCATTGAAAATTAGTATATTATTACATCAATGTTGACAACGAAGTTCAAGTTGTACGAGTACATATGTGTCATGGTCGCTTATGAGTAGTTTACTTTCGAAACCGTGTCAAAAGTGTTAGATTTTTTTAATAAGTAATTTTATAAGCAGCGTATTACAGTTTTATTTAATGATCACTCGTCGCAGTCGTAGCGCATGCCATGCATGATGCAATTTCAAGTCGCACAATGCATCATAGAAATGTAGAAGAAATAAAGAGCATAGAGGTAATGCCAAGACCGATAAATTATAAATAAGTAATATATCAATGAATTTGAAATGCATTTTTGAATAATACATACATAGGTTTTGGATAATACTTAGGTAGTATCATTTTTAGCTTACTTAGAAAGCAGCTCATGATCCAAACATTATCGTTCGAAAATGTTTTTATCTATATCTATACCTATATAGGTATAGTAGTAACAGCTAGTAAGAGGGAGAGTAGATACCGATGCCGAAACGTATCCCGCTCCACTCCATACTTCCTACATGAAAAGTACTGTACCTACCTTTGTAATGTACCTACCTATATTACATTATGAACCTACACACAGTGACTTTCAGTTCTTTTCAAAGGATGAATGTTTATGGTTTTTGGTCCATTACTTATTAGGTAATATAAAATAAAGTTTACATCATTCTATTTGTACAATTATGATAAATTAAATGACAGGAGTATTTCCGTTCTGAACCTTTACAACACGTCTCAATGGCAGAGTGAATCATCGGCTAACCGTTGTAAAATTAGACTGTTTTAATGCGCACACGCCGTGATGCGTGCGATAGTACTTTCTGTTTTCTTGACCACGAGTAGAAACTCGATCTACAGACGACTAGCGACTGTCTGGACTCTTTATAAAACTAGATGAAAATGCTGTAACTTCTGTCAGTGTCAAATTTTCACTTGTCATTGGCCTAATTAAAAGCTTTGTCAGTGAACACTTTCTATTCGTACCAATTATTTGAATTTATTGGCGATTTTAGTAGCCAGTAGGTAAATTTGCATGCTCGGTGTGTAGATCACAGTACATAGATACGAATGCCAATAATTATATCTTCTAGGATACTTTTGTAATTATTTAGGAGGGACTCGTGGCTAAGTGGTTAAAAAGGCACCTGACCCTAATCAATTCGCCCAATCCGCTACCGCTAACCCCGCTCTCGCTATCGCTCGAGTGAAGGATAGCGATATTCACTTTCCAAAGGACAAACAGAGATCGAGCGCGTTCTCGAAAATTTAACGTAAGCGACAAAATAAAAACTATGAATTAAAGACGAACTATAATTATTATGAAAAATGTATGTTGAGCAAATGTAGGTTTTATTAATGCTTTTTTAGATATTAAAAAAATATTAAAGAAAATACAGCAAACTTAAAAGATCTAAGTTAGAATGTGATTAAAACAAGGTTTTTTGTAATAAAAACACTATCGAGTACTTTTTCAGTAATCGTGTTGACTGAAGTTACTTGTATAAAAAAATCAGTTTCCTAGACCTTATAGATTTTGAGAGGTCAGTAAAGGTAGTCAAGTTAGGGTCAGGTGGCGTCTTAAGGAGAAATACACGGTTTTTTTTTTCTTTTTTGTTCAGGTGCTGTGGCCTGGCTCGCGAAACAGTTTCCCTACCATGAGTAAGGCTTTACCAGCTGTAATTATTAATACATAATTCGATTACACAGTCTTAAATCTAAGGGGCTTAATAGTGTAGAGTCCATACAGTTTGAGAGTAGAATTAATTGAGCAGCTTAAAATTATTGGTGTATAATTATTATTAATCATCTAATCTAATAAATAAAATAAAATCATCAATGCAGTAAAAATAAGAAATAAAATGTAGTATTGTCAAATAACTTGTATATAAAATAGTCAAATAAAAATTGTAATAATAGTCAAATAAAATTGTATATAAATAGTCAATAAAGTGTAAAATTCAATAATACCAATTTTCCATCAATAATTCCTAAATGTTTTTTGAATGATTGGTGTTGTATACCAATCATTCAAAAAACACAAGATATTTGTGCGATGGGTAGAAACAGGACCCTGCGGTTAACTTCCCGGCTGAGAGCGATGTATGCTAGCGGCATAAGCCTATCATAGTGGTTCAGCCGGGGGTTCCTAGGTCCTGTTTCTCTCCACCGCACGTCCTGCCACATAGGTCAGGAAGGCAATCACCTTTCCTCTAAAGCTCTTATCTAATAATAACCTACCTACACTATTTAAACTAAAATCTGTTGCCAGGGACATATCCAAGTCATACCGTTGTGCCCCAAAGATGGGACACTCGAACAGGAGGTGAGGCACGGTTTCGTCGACGGTGGCGTCACAGGCACACGACGGACTCGCCTTGCACTTGAAACGATGCAAGTACGAGGCGAACCCGCCGTGCCCTGTGAGTATCTGTGTGAGCAGGTACTCAGTACCCACTTTGACGACGAATTTGTGGGCTGCGCGTACGTCAGGGAAAAACAACTTGGTCACGCCGGCGACCCCGCCCTCTGTGTATCGCCGATTCCATTCGTCAACCGACTTCTCGCGGAGAATTCGTTTGACGAATGAAACCGGCACTGGATCGTAGGAGGGTCGGGTTTTCAGACTCAACGCGGCACTCTTTGCCAGCTCATCGGCCCTCTCGTTACCCTCCAGACCGGCGTGCGCTTTGATCCAGAACAGGGATATTTCCCTGCCCTGGACCTCGCCGGCCCTGATGTTGGCCCTGGCCTCAACGGCCAGGCGGTGGGTGGAGGCGTGGTTGGTAACGGATTCGAGGGCCGATCGGGAGTCGCTGATGATTGCGATGCGTGTACCGGGCCTTTCAGCCGCGAGACTCGTAGCCATATTGCAAGCAATTGGGGCTGGTAGACGGTGCAGTAGGGCGACAGTCCAAGTTTGATGACTCTGGTTTCCGTCTGTCGTTCCCAGATCGACAGAGCGGCTCCAACCTTGCCATCAATCTTGCTGCCGTCTGTAAAAATACGTACCGCATCGCTTACCAGGTCTGCCATATCACTCTGGGAGGTGAGGCGCATGAATTGCCTGCTAATATGGTCGGCTGGATGAGGTCTCTGGCTGAATGGGAACGGTGTCTCTACATCCCGGTCGGCCAGCACTGGTCGCCCTACCCCCCTTTTCGATTCGTACAGGGAAGCATTTTCCGGCCAATGCCAACGCGGCATTAAGGGACACCGTCCGGAAATACACGGTTTAAAACAGAGATCTAAAATGGGGAGACAGTTGTTTTAAACCAAATTAGGTCTTACTCGTACAATGTTCTATTGAACACTTGGCTTTAAACCGTGTAGCTGACAAAAACTCTATTTAAACAGCCTAATCACAATAACTATTGTCTTGGGCTGGACTCGAACAAACGACCGTTCCTTTTCCAGGACGAACGTTCTACCAAGAGACCAGACTGACATGTATTTCATGCTGCCGGTTATATTTATACATACATACATACATACATATGGTCACGCCTCTTTCCCATAGGGGTAGGCAGAGACTATGGAATTCCACTTGCTACGATCCTGGCATACTTCTTTCGCTTCTTCCACTTTCATAACTATCTTCATGCACGCTCTCCGGTTCTAGGTACTCTTGACCTGGCCTTTGGTCAAAACATCTCCGATTTGGTCGAAGTACGTTCGCCCATTATACATTGCAAAGGTTAAGCAGACACTAGCCAGATCGGTCTTAGGATGGGTGACCATAACATTCTTAGACACTAGACAAGAAATGATGACTTTCGTAAAGACTTTAATAAACTTTATTATAATTACATATTCTGAATAGAGAGAGCTTTTGTATCAATGACACTTTAACTGACAAGTGCTGACAAGGCTATACGTGTATTTACAAATTCCGTTTATAAAGTACCTATAAGTAGGTGCCTACTCTGAAAGAAACTCGTTTGTTACATTTCTATGCACAGGGTAAACGTAATTCCAACTAATTGATTGTTAGGCTATGTATATATAGTAGACAAGGCTACGTACACCCGTTCACGATGAAGTTAATCGTTTTTTTTTATGTATCAAATTACTTTTTTTTTGAGAATTTTTGGCATGGCTTCAAAGGCCTTTGTGCCAGATCAAATTACAGTGTCAGTCAGTGTTGCCATTGCCATAATGCCTGTATCGGTAGGTCCAATAGTGACCAATTAATTTTCTGCGTAGGTATTTCTCGTGGCATTTAGACACATGCAGAGTGGATAAGTTCCTTCCTACCAATATAGTGTGCAATTTCTTATAATAACATGGGTGTCAGAGTCAGATGTATTCTTGGCATGCAACCAACTCAGCTTTTGTTTGCATAGTTTCAGAAGAAATATTTTACGTTTATTGAAAGAATATCAGTTAAAGACGTCAATATGTTAAGATTAAAGAATAGATATTAGTTTTAAAATTTTATTTTTTGATTACACAAACAGCAATGTTTATTGAAAAAACGTCTCTCGAAAATGTAAAATATTTGCCTATTCTATTAAAAAAGAAACAAAAAAGTAAATATTTAGTCTAGATTCTTATTTTAAATGTAACATTCTACACCTGTTTATTTGGTGGGCAGGTAGGTATGTATCTATATATCCTAAAGTTTAAAACATTTTTTAAAACATTTTACTTACCATTGCTTTATCCTATCTAATCTTACATCTGCCTATATTAATGTGTCTGTCTAAGAATTGTTTAAGCATCCAAGATGTTTAGGTAAAACTTTACGGATTTTATGTAGATTGTAGGTGCCTATCATCTGAAATCCAATTTTCATGTATCCTGGTTGCTACCTACTACCTACCATCAAATCTCTTAGTATACCTAGAGATAGTTGCCCTGGGGTACCTACCTACCCACCGAATCTTTCATGGAGCTTGAGGAAACACACATACACACACACACACATATCACGCCTATATCCTCGAAGGAGTAGGAGGGCACACATATAATGGGTTATGTCCAAAATGGCCGAATGAATTTAATAAAAAGTAACAGCAGAAAAAGAATTGAAACCCGTTGCCTTGCGATGAAATGTAGATTAACGCCAACAAAATTTTACGTGCCAGTCGCTATGGCACAGCCAGTTGAAATCCTGGGCGTCTCGGACTATAATGAAAAATTAAACTAATTGTTGTTGCACACATTACATGAGCTGGTGGTACATTTTATTACTGCGGAGTATGTTTTTAACTGGCTTGGCTTACGCAAAGTCGTGATTTGGTGTGATGCCAGTATTACCAGTCCAGTTGCCTTGAAAGTGCTAATAGTAGGTACCTACATATGTAACTGTGTTATTGTTTCGTTTTCAATTTGTATAAAATATATCGATTGGGTACTTTGTAATTCGCGAAAGATTTACTTTTAACTACAGAATTTAACGGTGAAGTTTGTATACCTAGATAGAACAATGGGGTAAGATGTTGAATTTTTATATAATTGCACTAATTTCGCTAAATAGAAGACATTATAAACGTCGACATATGTTTCACCTACTCACGAGGCATTCTCAAGACTGTCTCAAAGAGGTGTGATACAAGGGAGAATATTAGTCGCTGTTAGGGACTTGCAAACCAAAGTAATCTAAAGTTGTTGGCGCGGTTGTTCCCACTCCCCCCTCTACCTGACCAAGGTTGGAAAAACTTCAATGGGTAGTATTTAACTGCTAATCAAAAAACCTTCGTTTTGTACTAATAAAAATTCCCTTTCCTAAGCTAACCTAACCTATCCAAATTGGATTGATCTAAGACCATTTCTAAGTATTAAAAAAGTAACCACGAAGACTAAAGTCTTTTAACAAAGAGTATGTATAATAATCACTACGTTCTAACCTAACCTATCCAAGTCGGATCGCCCTAAGACTTTAGTAAGTTTTCCTGCGCAATCAGTATATTTTGATATGCAAATCATATTTTTTGTACGTTAAACATCTTGTTTTGACACATTTGAAGAAAAAATACAACACACTATTGATGTATGTATATTTTTGAATTACCTATTTCTAGTTCTAGTTTAGTAAAACAATTGGTTTATTTGCAGGAAAAAAACAATTGCTGTGTAAAAAAAGTTTATTTGCTGCTTATAAATTGAGGGGCGATAAGTTTTTTGCTGTGCATTTAAATTTATCCCAATTTCAATTAATGCCTCTTAGGAAATTTGTCCTTAATATAAAGACCATACCTACTGAAATTCACATTTTGTGTCCGAAACCATAATTTTATCTGTTTCTTTGTAACCACGTTAAACGGCTTGTACTTTTTTAATGCCAATAATTGAGTTCCTTGAAAATCTTCAACCATGTAAAGACTGTAGTTATGGTGGTGGTGACCGAAATATTCTGCGAAATCATTGGTCGAATATCTCAATCGACTTTAGTCTACACTGGTAGGGCAAGAGTTAATTTCTGGTACGGGGTAGGTACCTATTTACCACACTACGGATCTCACCACATCCCAAGAAGACTACAACCTCTTTTCAGCTGTCTACCAAAAAAGGAGGAGGTTCTCAATTTGACTGTATGTTTTTTATGTCCGTTTAGATTGAGGTGCCACTTGGCGTATCTTAATGAAATTGATATAGGTATTTAGTAGTAAGTTTAAAAATTTTGTAGCCTCAGTCCTCGATTTTGTAGTATAATACTTCAAAATTTACAAGAACATAAAGGTGGCTCCTCAATCTAAATGTTTAGATTGAGGAGCCTCGTCATAACTAGGAAAGTCATGGATGAATATTTATCAAAATTAGGTATGATTTTGTAGCATTCGAGAGTAGGTAGTAGACAAAATCTGAGTTTTGTAGTATTAAAATTAAAAAAGTTATCATATATTATATTTGGCTCCCCAGACCATTACTTGCGAGTCGTCATTTTTCAAAGTAGCAGTAATTAAATTAATGCGCCATTTCTTCGTCATTTAGTAGTATTTATATTATTACTTTTATTTTTATAGGACAATATTACTATTAGTTTTATAGGACAATATTGAGTAATTAATAATGAGTAGATTAGGAGATATGGCACATTTTAACTGGCTCCTCAATTGAGATGCTTAAAAAAATATATTTGCTTCTAATTCACTTATACTTGTAACGAAATTTGAAACAAACACATCGATATTTTGTATAAATTTATACTGAATGCACGTATAATCCTGCCATAAAAAAGTACATATCTACGAAGTTATTAGCTATCCTATAATTTCCCTACAAATTGTTTCGTATGGTGTCCATGAATTATTTTTATTACTTAATTTTTTATATAAAAAAGACTGACGGAAGGACGGACAGCGAAGTTTCAGTAACAGGGTTACCGTTTTATCCTTTGGGTACGGAATCCTAAAAGCAAGTAATCAATTCTAGAAATTTATTAGATATAGATAGATTTGAGAATAGTTTAGATTTACAATAGAACCTGGTAGGTGTCGATAGCTATCCCGGTGAACTGCATACCGCCAAACGTACCGACCGATTTGGCTAATTTTGGTCTTAAAATAGTCGTAGAAGTTCAGGGAAGGTTGGCTAGTAATTATGTATTATTCAACTGCACGCGTCAACAACGGTTGTTTTTTTTCATTAAATAAGTTACATAATTTCTTAGCCAATAGGTTTAATCGCGGTTTCTATATCTCGAAAACGGTTAAAACGTATAAAAAAAAGCTTCAAAAACATTTTGTAGGAAATTTAATCCTCTACCTACAATATTGTGATACATACAAGTAGCGAAAAACTCATAGAAAACGAGATATAAGCTAACAACGAATTCGAAGTAGCTTTCTTTTTCCATTTTCCAGGATAAAAAATCATTAAACCTATTCCTAATCGTACAATTTTCAAAATTTTCTGGATCTGTTCTGTTCTGAAACATTTTAAACAACTAATGTAGCTGCATTCAGAATACCCGGCGGTGTTAATTTTGTTCAATTCCACATTCACTATCGCTACTACTTGCCCTTTTCATCTCTTTAAGAAATAATATTATGATACTCTTGAAACTAAGCGAAGGGCCTATCACCGCGCATGCTTTCCTTGCAAAATAGCTGCTTTGGTTAGATTTTAAAAAAAGAACTATAATAATAAATAGGTTATCATAACTTGTATGTACAAAGTTAAAAAGTTTCTTAAAAGAATAGTCTAACGCAATACAGGGCAGTATGGTCGAATAACTTAAGCCTTTTTTATTTTATACACTGTACTTTAAGGGCCCAGATCGTGAAAATCACCGAAAAGAGTGTTACGATTGTTCATATTTAACCTATTTACATATGATTAATAACAACGATAATTTGTATATATTAAAATGAAAGACCAAAAATTATGTTAGTGCTAATTTTAACTCTTAAAATCCTGTAGTTGTTATATAATAAACGTCAACAAACGCACAAAATTGAGAAAAAATGCGAAAACGTGCCTTCGTATTTTTCAGATTTAACCCAATAAATCAACACAAATTGATAAAAAGAAACACTTTTTGAACACTGAAAAAACCAATAAATATAACGTGGTACTTTTTTTTGTACCTTTACAAACAAAAACTTCCCCTTTTAAAGCCCTAAAATCTAGATATGTTTTACGTAAATTCTTCATAGAAAAATGTATGGAAATTCAAACGCGTCCCGATAGCACGGTTGTCGCTACTAATCGCCAGTGCGCCATAGAATTTCAAAGTGACTCCACGCGTGTCGGATGCTACAGCAAAATTACGTGTTGTGAATTTGTGTTTTTTGTGAAAAACTGTAAGTACAATATTTTTATAACTAATTTACTTTCAGTAAGTAGAAAGTATCGATATAATGAAAGTCTGAAAGAAAACCATGATGGAACTAGATATAAATCGTAAGAAATACAAAATTATTTACTTTGTTGCGTAGGTCATTTTATGAACCTTGTAAAGTAGGTATCAATTCAGGCTTGAAACAATCAAAGCCCTGCCCACCTTATTTTCTCGAGATATGAACTGGCGGGGTATATAGTTCTCTGCACGACATACATAGATTTTTCAACATGATAAAGGCAATAGTTATCATAAACGTAATTGGTAATCGAGGGTCTCTTTTCGCAGGATAATTTGCTGAGTGCCATGCCAGCGAAAGAAAATTTAGTACGCATTATAAAAACGTGAAAGCCAAAAGATCTCGGAATAAAATGTAAGTTCCTCCCTACTTATTTATTTACCTGCCTACTTGACTACGTCTTGTCCTAAATACCTAGAAAAAAATTACTAGATTTGTGTTAGTGTCAAGTAAAAATCCTAGTTTTATAACTTTTATTTGTGTGTATGCTTATTATGTCTTAGTAGTAATAATAATATAATCTATTTGCATTTTGAACAGGGTAGGTACATTACAAAGCAAATAGGTACAATGATTTAGATCGCCTGATTCAGACATATACCTACAACAGCATGTAAATATTGATTTGACATGTAATTAGATAGGTACACAATTAGGTATGTCAGTCTAAGAAGAAAAATTACAATAATTCAATATACGTAATTTCAATATCTATATAAGTAATAAAGTCAATTTCTATAGGAACAATTTTCATAATAATAAATTTTATTACATAATATAGTATTAGTTTTCATATATTTATCTATTTCAAAGCAATGAGTTTGCTTACACTATTATTAGTTACAGTATTATTAGTTTTCATGTTCATCATGTCTAAATATGTGGAAGTGGAAGTAGGTATGTTTCCTATCAGAAATTGCACAGGCGCGCGCGCGGCTTTGTCGACATACCTACCGCCCAAGAGGCGCGCCGTGCCTGGCGTAGGGTTGTACAAAAATTACAAAATAAATAAAAAGTGGATATTGATGAATAATATTTCCAGTACTGAAAATGAAGAAAACCTTCAGGCTGAGACTCCGAGCAACACTGCTACGCGCTGTATAGAGGTAAGTTGTTATACGTAATTCTTGTAGACTTGTTACATAAATAAACAAACTAGTTAGTGATGGGCGAAGACAAAATCTCAGTACCTACAGTTTTTTTTTTGCAATATTTATTATTTTCATTGTGAGACAAACACATACTTCTCAATTACTTTCTCAAAAGAAAATTCACGTTCAAATCTCGTATTTTACCAAAATCAAGAATTTTTTTTGTAAAATATTATCTTTTACGCGACTGGTGTACGTATGTATGTATGTATACTAAGTAATATATCTTTGTGGCACGATAAGTTCAAAATTATTGAACCGATTTTAATGTTTTTAGTATCATTAGAATTGTCTTCTAAGCCCGAGTGACATAGAATAAGTGACGCCATAAAAAACCAATACGTATAGCGTAAAGGAAATTTATAATTTCTGTTCATCACGAACATAATATTGTATGAATTCTTTTGCACTTTTATAATTTGTCTTCGTCAGTTATGAATATAAATAAATAAACAATAAAAATGTTAAAACCCGACAGATTAAAAAATGAAAATGTGTAATAAAAATATTTAATAAAAATAAATAACAACACCATTGTAATATAGCGTATTTAGCAGTCGGGGCCTATTTCTAAAGAAATATTTAGCTAGTCAGGAATATCTTCGAGCCTGTGAGGATTTCAATGGGTCTCAACTGTTGAATTCGATTTATTACAATAGTGTTCTTATTTATTTTAATGTAACATAATTCAAGACCGTAGACTTGTTTTCTTTTTACCTTTTGAGTTTTTATGCATATAGTCGGATTTATTAAATTTATGACGTGATAACGTCTTATAAATCGATGAACACCGGCAACACGCACAAAAAAGTGTCACATTATGTCACGCTAGGGTCAAGCGAGAGCGCAGTACAAGCGATGGAGAATAATATTATGACATTATCCGGTAAAATTATCGTCCTAAACCGACTTTACAAGCAACCAGTTTTTTATTATGTTTATTTATTCATTTTCATAATTGACGAAGACTGATAAAAACGTTTAAGATTTTGATCTAGTGTTATGTGTTTCAAAGATGTATTCTAAGGGAGTTCTTAGCTATGTTTGAAGAAATTTGGCCCCTACCTTTTGAATTAATTTTATAAAAAAAATCAAGCCATTATCTTTCTTTACAGGAACTAGTTATTGACAACCGTCAAGAGGGAAAGGTGGATGAAGTGGAAGTTGGGCGTAGAGTAGTGGATATTTCTTTTTTTTTTAAATCTCTTCAGGCCATAGGGGACCACGGTCCAATGGATTGTAAGTTAAGTTACCTCAGTATAATAGGTGAAGTAAAAGTTGGTCTGGACTCAAAACTCATCATAAAATGTAGTATGTGTAATATGAAATTTACTGTGTGTTTGGTTGAAAAGAAAGAAGATAGCATGGAAGTGAATCATCAAATTGTGTCTGGTATCATATCATCTAGTGGGAGCTACTCTCAGTTAAAAACATTAAGTGCCGCAGTAGCCCTACCAATCATGTCACCTTCATTGTACAATGAAATTAATAATACGGTTTGCGATTGGTGGGAAAAGACAGCAGCACATTCCATGGCAGAAGCTGTCAAGGAAGAAGCGGAGTACGCAGTGTCTATAGGTAGTGTTGATAAAAATGGTACACCATTAATATCTGTTGCTGTTGACGGTTGTTGGAGCAAGAGATCTTATGGTAAGAATTTTTCCGCCTTATCCGGCGCAGCTGCGATAATTGTCATTAAAACTAATAAAGTATTGTTTTTTGGAGTTAAAAATAAATACTGCGTAGTCTGTGCACGAGCCGCAAAGAACAACAGTCAGCCCCCGGAACACCATTGTTTCAAGAATTATTCAGGATCATCTAGGGATGGAATCGACCATTATAGTTGAGGGGTTTAAACGTTCCTTTGTTGATCACGGTGTAATTTATAATAAATTTGTAGCAGACGGCGATTCCAGTATATTTATAAAAAAATATTAGATTCGCGTCCGTACGATAATTTAATAGTAGAGAAAATTGAATGCAAAAATCATCTTTTACGAAACTACTGCAATAGCTTGGAGAAATTGTCGAAAGACACTAAGTATCCTTGCGAATTGCGGAAATTCCTAAAAGAAAGGTATTTGCGTTTAAGAACGGGTGTAAAATGCGCGATTAAATATTGGGGGGATCAAAATCAGTCACTCGAAGAAAAAATAAAAAATCTTAGTGAAGATATCCTAAATGGTCCACAACACGTATTTGGTAATCACCAACATTGCAAGGAGTATTTTTGTAGACCTGACACTCGTCGAATAGAACCTGTTGGGTTACTTCCAGCAATTGTTGGATGCGGATTAATGGACGCGGTAGAAATTTTAAGTAAAAGACTGTCATATCATTCTAGAAGTTTAATTCATAATTGCACAAGTAATATAGTTGAAAGTTTTAACGGAGTAATTGCCAAATTAGTTGGGGGTAAGCGTGTAAATTATTCTTCCCGTGGTTCTTATGCGGGCCGATGCGCAGCTGCTGTTGTGTCTTTTAATACGGGATCGATTCATAGTAAAACTCATGAAGTCATATTTAAATCTAGTCCTAATCCTTTGATCGCGAAAGTGGAAAATAGTAATCGTAGAAACCGTTTAATTGCTAAACCTAAATTAAGATTGAAAAAAAGCCACAGCGCTGTATCGAAAGACGCTCACTATGGACCAAACTGCGAAAAACCTGATCTGAGTCCAGAATTATATGAGAAAGCCAAGTCATCTTTTTTAGTTGATTTAAAGTTCTCTTGTGCTGAAAGAGAGGAGCTTGAAAGGTCGACCCATTTGCAAAGAAGTAGTGCTGAGTGGATGAGTACAAGGAGAAAATTACTAACCTCATCATCGTTCGGGGAAGTTTGTAAAAAACGAGAGAGCACAAGTTGTGCTGCTTTTGTTTGTAAAATCGTTTATGGTAGTAATATCTCCAGTTTGCCTGCTGTACGGTACGGTATCGAAAACGAAGAAACTGCAATTAGACAGTTAGAAATTCAAGAGAATATTAGTATACAAGGTTGTGGTTTGTTCGTCGACGATCAATATGAATTTCTTGGTACTACACCAGATGGCATTTATGCAAACGGTTTAATTGAAATTAAGTGCCCACATTCTTTAGCTGGCATGACTCTTGATGAAGCAATGGCCAAACATACCTTTTGGGTTAAGGACAAGGCTTCCAAGGGTTATGTCATAAATAAAAATCATTACTGGTATTTCCAAATTCAGGGACAGCTACATATAACTAAAAGAAACGTTTGCATGCTTGGCATCTGGTTTGGTGCTACTGTACCTATGAAAGTTTATATTATAGAAAAGGACGACAAATTTTGGAAGGAGAAAATGGAGATGAAATTAGTTAGATTTTATTACGATTGCCTCCTTCCAGAATTAGTTGATCCTCGGCAGTCACGAAGCATGCCTATTCGTGACCCGGCCAATGTCATAGAGGCTATGAAAGAGAGGAAAGAAAGAGCTTTACGTGTTTTGAAAGAGAAGAACGTCTAATGATTTTGAAAGAGACTGAGGTAACTTAACTACACAGCCGGTCGATTCACGTAAACACGCCAGTTCAAAAGTCGTTTTAACTTAGAAACTTAGAAATCGCCTTTTGGTTTTCTGTTTTTAACGCACTTACTTATCTAGTCTTGGATTGTCATAAATCTTCCAATAGCTCAATTTCTATACAATTCCTATACGATTTTGAAGAGTTACCTGGTGTAAACCCAAGGTCCGATCCTAATGAAATTAAAATGTGACCACACGGGATGCACCAGCTTTCAAATAAAAAAAAGATTCATCAAAATCGTTTCAAAAAATACAGCGAATTGAGAATCTTCTTCTTTTTTTAAGTCGGTTAAAAAGTGTGCGAAGTGACATTTTTAAGTCACTACGCTACGGTTTTTATTACGTGAATCGGGCAGCTGGTAACATTTTCATTCTGATAGGTTTTGCAATAGCAATTGATTTTATCATCAAATTAGTAGAAATCAGAATTTGATCAGTAATCATTAAAATGAAAAAAACATTAGAATTTTGAACTCATATTTTGTTATTGTTTACTTTCGTTTAATTAAGTATATGAATAATTTATAAATTTCATGTTTGTTTATAACTAATTTTTGTACAACCCTAGCACGCTTTTTAGGTGGTGACTCATATTTTGTTATTGTTTACTTACTTTTAATTATATGAACCATTTTTATACTTGTGTTTCATTTATTGACAATTTTTTGTACAACCCTAGAAGATTTTTTAGATTGCGAGGTGATCGTAAACAAAAAGTATTTGAGTTTACGCAATAGGCACATTTCCTTGCGTAGAGATAAACACTAGCGAGGAAAGGCGTGATGTTATTTCGACCGTACTTCCTACTGAATTTGCAATTATTTTATTGAATGAAAATTTTACGAAATAAGAATAAACTTTGGTAGTAAAATTACAAATAAATACATACTCGTAGTTGGAATTTTAGGTAAGTAGAATACAAAAAGGTCAGTCCAGACCTGCTCTTGATTGTTTATTATAAATAGAAAATCATAAAAATTGTGTCTCAAACTACTCTTATTTATTTATCTAGTAATTAGGATCATTTTATAACGAAAACTACTCTTGGAATATTTTACAAATAGGCAGTCGTTTATTTCCAATAATTCAACATTTTTGTTATGCTGTAAATATTCAACTTCAATAACAATAACTCAACGTGGAACGTTTGTCGCAAAACATTTTCAAAATCGCGGTCTCTCTGGGTCATTCACCCGCCCGTCGGATGATTTGGGCAACTTTAGCGCTGCTGTCGCTCAAAATCGACTTTGTCCGTGCGCGGTCTGGGCCCTTAATGATTAATTACTTTATGATACAGTTTTGTAGAAAATCTCATAGAAAATCTGTATCATAAAACAACTTTTTAGTTTTTATACTACTGTCCCATCATAGGGTTCACTATCCATTTGCATAAAAAAAATAACCATAAAATAGTTTGGCATATGGTAATGTAGACTAATGATATTTATGCATAATGTTTTTATCCATAACAAATTTAGCATATTTGTCTAAATCATAAATAAAATTAGCATAATCATATTTAAGCATAAAATTTATAAGCATAGCTTTATAAAGGCATAACCATATCAAACTATAATGAATATAGTCATAATCATCTTATGCAGAATAAGTAACTATGTAAAATAATTAAAAGGCGGCTTAGGGGTGGCCCAAGGGCCACCCCCGCCGCACCTAAACCTACTTCGACACTATATAATCTAGAAAATATTGGTTAAAGTAACTTTTTTATTTTTATTAATTTCATTAATTTATACCTATTCAATTTTAGTAATATTTACTATTAGGCGACTGTACACTATGCCTAAAAACATTGTGCAAATTATAACTATGCATAAATATATTAGACCTAAATATAATTATGCCACGGTACAAATGCTGCTAAAAATCAATTATGAGCAAGTATAATTATGCCAAAAAAAGTATGCCAAATTCATTGTGCCAAACCATTTTAGGATTACATATATTATGTTAACGAAAGGTATCCCCCATCATAGGTTTTATATGTCGTCAAATTTTGAAATCATAATTCGATCTTTTCGACCTTAGATTAGATAAAATAAATTTCTAAAATTTGTCATCCTGTTTTCATTCATATAACATGGTCACCCTTAATAGCAAATTCTTAAAGAATATCGAAAAGTAATTTGCTTTTTAGATACCAAGTGTTACAATGTAGATGTGTATTTAGTAGACATTTATACTAAATGTTAGTGTAGGTATCTAGTTTTTGATTCCGTTGTGATCTCCGGTAGGTACAGTTAATTATTCATTATGTAGAACGTCTGGATTGAGGAGCCAGTTAAAATGTGGTATATCTCTCAACCCTCTCATTATTAATTACTGAATCTTGTCCTACAAAACTAATAATATAAATACTACTAAATGACGAAGAAATTGCTCATTAATTGAACTACTGCTACTTTGAAAAATGACGACAAGTAAGTAATGGTCTGAGGAGCCACATATAATGTATGATAACTTTTTTTAATTTTAACTACAAAACTCAGATTTGGTCTACTAGCTACTCTCGAATGCTACAAAATCATACCTAATTTTGGTAAATATTCATCCATGATTTTCCTAGTCCTGACGAGGCTCCTCAATCTAAACATTTAGATTGAGGAGCCACCACTTTATGTTCTTATAACTTTTGAAGTATTATACTACAAAATCGAGGACTGAGGCTACACAATTTTTAAACTTACTACTAAATACCTATATAAATTTCATTAAGATACGAAATGTGGCTCCTCAATCTAAAGTTTCGATTGAGGTACAAAGATAAAAAAAGCAATGTCCGTTTAGATTCTAAACGGACATTGTTTTTTTTATCTTTGTACCTCATATCTTCGGACTGCGAGAACAGATTTTGATTTTTTTTTTTTTAATTGGAAGCTACTCCATACCTACTTCCCAAGTGGTCCCATTTCTCGGTAGTTTGAAGTCTGTCGCTGTGTCAATTTTTGACGTGTATTTTTTTTAACATGACGTGACAATTTTCTATGCACATAAAACATATACGTAGGTATATGTTTTATGTGCCTAGAAAATTATCACGTCAAAGCAATCCGAGAGAGCTTAATTTTTTTATAATATTATTTATAGTCGGTCTGCTATTATTATTACCTTGTGTTTAAAAATACATGCCAAGGGCAGCCTGTGGTTCATTGATCTCTCATATTTTCTATGATAAAGTCCATATAAATTGTACAATATACCTACCTAATAACGCTTGCTAAAAATACTTCACTATCTGAATCAACATGATGATATATCTTCAAGCTATTCCCATGTCGTGGGGGTCTCATGGGTGGGTGGATGTATCAACAAGATATTTAGCCAAAACAAAAGAATGCTCTCGTGGAAATATTTGTTTGGATCATTTTCAAACATTATTTTCTTTTGAATCAAACAATAATAACCTGATGAGTTAAGGATCAAAGCATTGCTCATCATTGTAGAAGCTGTGAAAGGTCTACTTTCACAGCTTCAATGGTTCCATTAAGGAAATTATTTTCTTTTCAATACTAGACAACGCAAGTGTTTCTTTCTACCTACTTAAATACCTACACTATTATAGTCTGACGCTAACTTTGCAAAGACCTAAATAATAATATGGTAGATTTCAAAAATAAGGGTAGCTATGGTATCCCTATGTTTATAACCCCAATTGCACAATTACGTAGTCTTGATACTTCGATTTTTTTCTTTGTGAATCAGAAACTTTTAACCTGTTTTTTTGTAGCCACACGTAAAAAGGTTACGTTAAAGGCACGTATTCGTATGGAATCAAATATGACCGTTATAAACCAGGATACTCGAGGGATTAAGTGACGCAGACACGGAGGAAATAGAGAGACAAGCCTATCTACTACAGGCGTGTCCTGCCGGTATGCAGGAGACGTGATAATGATATCACCGGAGGATGACTAAATGTTTACTTGATTTTATCATAAACCTAAAAAATCCAGGTTATTGATCAAAAATCTAAACTAGGTGATAAGGCTCCCATCAATGGTTTTAGAAAAAAAATGGTAATTTAAATAAAAATAATTAAGATTTTAGATAATCAATTATAATTCAAAATATCAAAACTGTTTATAGAAAGCTTCACAATGAAAGTCATAGACACAAATGTTGCTACCTTGTGTAGCACCGGTCGTTGTGTCAATTGTGGGGTTGCCAATTCATTCCTTTGCAAAGTTAGCGTGGCCGTGGCCAGACTATAACATTGCAGTATCGACTGAAGTCGATCGACTTTTCCATCAATGATATTGCAGAAAATGTATTTTTCTGGACAGCTACGATTATGAATGGTGATGAGTCCAGAAAGATTACCACCTAGTTTGAAATCTAATTATAAATAGACCGACTTTTATAACAATTCCGAGAATATGTACAAACGCAAAATGTATCTACGTATGTAATACTAACAACATAAATTATTTACTTTGTACATTTTAGCAGCTGCCACTGATGCAATATCTCAAATTATTTACATTTTACTTTATTGTGTAAAGCTGTCTTTGTTTTAGCACTAGTTGCGTTCGAGATGATATTAATATGGTGCACATTAAGCTTGACGGTGTCTCAGCGGTGTTGCCAGCAACCAAGGATGAATTACTTACTGATTATTTTCTACAGGATTCTCGAACTTACCTGTGACAGCCTGGGTATGTATGTAACGTACGGCACGTTATAGTACGGCAGTAATGACGACAGGTAGTAGAGTGACGACAACGGCTGCCAGACAATGGAACAGGCGCTAGTTAATACTGTCTTATTTGCTGTTGTACCTCCGAGTCATGTTTATAGTTAAATACCAACGAAGTACCTAATTTGGTGCCTGAATTACCTAGTTTACAACGTTAATTTTATGTCTATGCAATATACTTTGTAGGTACTTACCTACCTACCTACTTATCCTTCGCCCCTATCTGATTACGTGTAAATCACGGCTGTTTTACATTTGTGTTTGTTCTACAAGAATAAAATTGAAAATAATTCATCTATGATGTCATGGTCTGTTAATACCTACATCGTGATGGGGAATCTATTACTGGCCATTTCTACTTTGTTTATTTTCGTTGGATGTAGAGTTACATTTCGTATAACTTCGGATATTATTTACTGAAAGTCGTTTTCCACTAGTCTGTAACTAAGTATACATACAAATAGAAATGTAACAAAATCAAATAGGTACAAATAAGTAGATAGGTACAGATAACAAACGGGATATGAGAAACGTTAGTAAGACTCAGAGGTAAACAAGGTCGAGCTCATCATCGACATGTAGGTAGTTACCAAGATTGTTTTGTAAACACAACACAGATAAAATAGAACCATTAGAAAACGCAAGCTTTATTAAAAATCAGTCTAATCACATTAATTTCATTAAATAAATAATAATTTGAAAGTAATAAATTAAATATAAAGCACTGGTCAGATCGGTTACCACTTGTACACATAAAGTAGAGCGATCTCTCTGTTACTGGCGAATACTGATAAGGTGGTTATTAGGGAGTGTGAGGGGTGGGGAATTAGGTGAGGGACGAGGGAGGGCGGGAGCCGGGGCGCTACACGCGGTACGAGTAGTGGCGGTAGCTGTTGCCGTAGGGCAGGCGGCCCGACGAAGTCGAGGAGTACGAGTAGCCACCGGGCCCGCCCAGAGAGCTGCTGCGCTCGCTGTTGTACGAGTAGCCGCCCGGGCCGCCGCCGCTGCGCCGCTCCACCGTGCTGCTGTACGAGCTGGTCTGCGGCCGCGAGCCGCCAGCGCCGCCCGACCGCTCCTGCGTGCTCTTGTACGAGTACGAGTACTGCTCCTCGGCGCGTCGCGGCTGCGTGTCGCGGTCCACCACCACGTAGTGACGCGGCGTCTGCAACAACCCCGCGCTGTAGCCACCGCCGCCGACCTCACGCACCCCTCGCACCGACCCGAAACCCTAACTAATGACTATTAGCGAAAGCGACACACGACGACGACGACGACGGACCACCCGCCCGTTAGTAACTGGCGTAGTTGCTGTAGTAGACGTGGCGGTGTGCGAGCCGCGCAGGGCGGCCGTGCGAGTTGGCGAGTACCACGTCCATGTGGTCGCGCGGCGTGCCCAGCGGCGCGGCCTCGTAGGCCCGCTCGCGCTGGCCCACGGCGGCCAGCACCCGTGCGCGCGTCTGGTCACGCGGGGACACGTAGGGCGCAAGTGGCGCCAGCTTGTATTCGGGCGCGGGCGGTATGTTCTGGGCGGTCACGGGGTCGAGGATGGACGGCCGCACGCCGGGCCGGCTCCGCCTGCCGTACGCCGTCACCGGGTCCGGCACGAGACTCGGCCGCGGCACGTAGGGCACCTTCTCCCAGTCGCCGGCGGTCCGCCGCTGCAAGTGGAGAACTCGCCGTTAGTCGGGCGGGCGCGGCTCCAGCGGCGGCTATATTTGGCGCGCCGGGCGACTCCGCTATCCGACTCAGTTTCTCGATACGATATGACCCACTTGCGGAACTTTACCACTGGATATATTGCGCTAGACCTATCGAGCCCTAAGTTCGCGATGAGAGGTACTACGTTGTTTGAACTTATTGTAAGCAATGGTATGTAATTAAAAGCTCCTGACAGACTGGAAATATCGAGTTATCTCCTAGTACGACGGCGAAAGATCGTTGTGCTTATATCTTTGGGATGGCTGCTGGACTATATTCACTGAACACAGTTAATCGGCATCGACTGTTACATTACAAGGGACGACAGAGAGAGAGACGAGGGTCGAGCTGGTGCGAGGGGGTCCGGCTCCCGTAAGAGTTTGGAACGAGGTGCGGTACACATTCAACAGAAGGTTAGAAGGGTGGTGACACTCACCGTGACGGTGCTGTAGCTGGTGCTGGGCCTGTAGGGGCGGCGGGTCGTGTAGAAGTCACTCTCGTACACCATGGCTGCTGAATTTATATTCGATCGACTGTAACTCGCGACGGTTGCTCCTCGACTGAAGGGAACGCGCGTAAGGCGGCGCGACGCTGTCGACCTTATTTTTAGATCACTGTCATTGCAATTTTCACGTCATTCCCGAACTTCGTTTGGATTTAACACTAATACGTATAACAAATGTGTTGTGCTTGTTGTTTTTATGATGTTACAAAATGTAGGGTAAGGATAACTGAAACCAGAGGAATGCTAAGGGCAGATGTCGAGGTCAATTAAATTTAGGTAAATATTCAAGGTACCTACAAATATTAAATAGGTAAGTTGATACTTATTAGAAATACTTAACGATTTTTATGTATGAGAATGCAACCTGGAAGAGCGATAAGACTAAGAATATCTGCGTAGGAGTTCTTATGAATAACATTCTTGGGTTGTTTTGAATCACTGTTTTATTTTGTAAGATGATTAATCGGTTATATTATTAAACCTAATTACTATAAATAGGTAGCATAAATCCAGGTTGGTATATGGGCCCATGCCCATGTTTGTTGAGCGTGTTGGGTCCCTTTGTGCGCCTACTTGCTGAAAGTCAATATTCGTCTACCGCCGGGGTAAGTGCATATTGCAGTTTAATATACCGTAGATAGACAACAGATGGTTGTGCTTTCTATTAATCGGAATCTCACAGCAATGAGCAATCACATCGTTGCCGAAATATAATATGGCATTAGATTGGGTGTTGTTTGGTGGATGAATCTTTATCTTACAGTACATTTGCTTGAATAGGTAAGGATGTTATGATCTCAGACTAAAAGAATAACATAGACGGAACGAATAGAACTAGCGAGTGAAGCCGCCAAAAGGGATACTATATAGCAATGGGATACCATTCCGCTCGCACTCCTTTGTGAGCAGCGAGTGTGTACGCACGTGCGATCACGGTTGAACAAAATATTATAAATATGCCGTATTATGTGGTGAAAAGGTGTAAAAACACTTCAACTATTCATAGGAAGAATGCTGGATTATCGTTTCATAAGTAATTAACTATTTCTTATTACATTTCATAACATTTTTCTAAATATTTTAGTTGCACAAACTAGGAACACAAAACCTCCGCCATACTATACAGAGTTGCCATAATTTTTTCATCATTTCCACAAAATATTTTGCAGTATTTATGGGAATTATAAAGTACTGAGTAAAAAAAAATCAGTGTCATCAATGTTGACAAGCTCGATGTTTCTAATTATCATCATCATCATTCGTGCGTTAGTCCCGAACTCCCGATCACATCTGTGTCCGGGATCTACTTACTATGCGTGGCTTGGGTATTTCGGCAATCTTGGAATTGACCGCTGTCTGACCTCCCAGCCTGTGTTCTGACCCAATTTATTTATGTTACTGTGTCAGTATTTTAATTTCAGTCTAACACTACAAAGGCCTTAGTCTTAACCTAACGACTATTGATATCTACTTCATGTATAGTCAACGACAAAAGTAGCTTAACCAATAATTCTTATCTGTTGATCACTATAGCTGTTAAACCGATCACAAAATCATAAACAAAACACGAAATATATTAACTTTGTCCTTGGGTATTCTAACATTACTAGTACATTGCTGTGGCACATGCATTGGGATGTAAAAAAGAATAATAAATATTTTTGTGCTAATCAACTTTTGTTGTTGACTGTAACTTGTACTTACACTGGAATGGAGCTTTGTTCATTCATCTTAAAAAGGATTATTTTAATTATGGGAATTTTTTTGAAAGCTAGTAATTAAAGTGTGTTTACTCAGTGTTTATCACGTTTTCATTTATTTTAACACTTCCCCATTTTAGGCACATATCATAATAATCCTTTGTGTAAATGATATAAAATAATTGCAGATAACATTTACTATAACCAATTTTAATTATCCATCATATATGTCCACTAAGATTTTTTGGAGATTTTTCATTTGCTGGCAACATTACGCACACGCCGTTAGTGGTATCGGTACACGGAAATCGGAGTCACACGCACACATTGAAAGTGTCATTTGGCTTCACGTGTTCATTCTACATGTTCCGTCTATATTCTTCTTCTAGTCTGAGGTTATGATGTATCCCGTGTCATTTGTAGTTTTATTCATCCTTGATAAAATTGTCGAGGATTGTCGAGTGCTAAGGTGGAAATAATAGTACCTACCTACTTTCTACCTTGCTTGCTTGCTTTCAATCAACCTATCCATAACCATAGACAAAGGTAAAGGTCCGATGATCGAACCGTTTCAGTGTTGCCACGTAACTACTTTCAATCTACAGAATTTATATTCCTCGGTAGGTATGTATGTACAGAAAACATATCGGTGCATCTTTATAGCAGACAGAACTTCGATATCGCCCACGGGTTGTGGAAGTCGGTAGGTAACTCGAAACACTACTTCATCTCCAAGTCTTGGTCCGTAACGATACAATATACATATACAGGCCCTCTAGAATCCCCCAACCATAGACGAAGTTCCCAATACTCCAGCTGACAGATCACCTGTAGGTTCAGATAGTTCCGTCAGACGGCCTTTTTTCTTGGATTTTCAGCCTTTTCGACTAACGTCCATAACCAACTTCAACCTTATCGACTGAACGATCTGAGACTGCAGGCCAGAAGGTATATTCCTTTCTTTACATGACTTGAGGTGTGTCCGACTGCAGGACCCTTAAGGGACCCACGGAAAGACACGTCGTTTCGGTATTTCTGATAGCTGACCAGCGCGATGAAACCTTCAGTCTACATAGGTACCATAAAAATAAGTTGCCCCCATTTGTTTGTTCGAGGACGGATTTTAATAAAATGTAGGATTAGTGGTTTCATTCCTTAGGATCAGATAGATAAACCTTGCAAACGTGGCCTCCGGTAACGCCTAGTCTGATACGACTCGCGCGTGCAGTCATGTGTAGGCAGATATGTGCGTAGAGTGGGGAATGTATTTTTGATCATTGTCTCACCCGTCGCAGTCATTGGAAGTAACGAAACTTCAAATTCCTACTATTAAGCAAAGTTGCCAGCCTTAGTGAAGTAGATTTTTCTTAGCATCAATACCTACCATATCAATGTTCTCAGCAACCCATAAGCTCCTTCAGCTACTTCCTTAAAACAAACGTCCCGGATCCGTCCGTCCGTTCACAACAGTTAATTGAATAGTTTTTATTTCAATATGTAATTTTCAATGCTCCATAGTGGCTCTTCAATCGAAAACAAGTAACACTACAAGTTTACAGTTTAAAAACCTTTGAAATAAAGCTGAAAACTTTATTCTCTTTTGAATAACTTATTTTATCCAATGAAACAACTTACGAGCCTTTGGATTTTTATAATTGGAAATGCTAGTCTTACATGTAAGATGTAAGACATACACATGTAAGACACAAGTTTGTATATCTTGTACCAGAATGTTTGGGGTTGTGATATCGAGATCCGAAGTCTCTAATAACAACAATCAAAAGTAATAGTAAACTTAAACTATATTTATTTGTTATAGTTTTACAAAATTTCTTTCATTATGAATTTACAATATCTCTTTTTTTAATCATTAACGTCGCCGAGACGTCGCGTAGTGGCTGTAGTCGTTCCCGACCGGACCTAGTAGTCGCCTCATCAAGTTTGGACCCAGAAACAAACCTGATACACTCGCGATGCAATTCTAATATCTAGACGACAAATCAAACACCTGTGTCCCAGACCCACAGCTTTATTGACTCACCAGTGTTTCCATACAATAAATCATAACAATTCAGGTCAAACAAAACAACACGTGCCCAACTAAATATAAATAGGTCAAAACCGTCTGGCGCGTCGTGGGAGGAGTCTCGGGAACAACGTCTCTCAGCCATCAATAAATATCAACGTATGTACACGAGCCCACTCGCGACAATACTCCCCCTATATATCCTTTATAACTTTCATTAAAAATGTATAATTTATTTCGTAAGTTCTATCTATGCGGTCGGCCGGTCAACATCGTCGACGGTACATCACCGAGGTTCACGCACATCACAGGCGACATACTCGGGAAACATAATCTGAGCGGAGAGAGAGTGAGAGACGGCTAGTGGTCTGACAGGGGAGGGGGGGGGGGACAGGTGTTGGACAGGGGAGGGACAGACGACAGGTGCTACTGCGAGGGGTACTGTCCCGAGGGCATGGGGGACGCGTACATGAGCGGCGCGGGCTGGCCCCCCCACCCGCCGCCGCCCGTGCCCGACCCGCCGCCCGGCATGCTCATGCGGTACCCCGCTGGAACAAACAACATTTACATATTAGCATCATATTATACATGTATCTACAAGGCTTTGTTTATGCTACTACTATCCCCTGGTAGGATCTCCTGCGGAGGCCGTTTGAAATTTTTATCCACCTCGATCCCCTAGTATCTAATTATTCAAGATATCTGGATTTTATGTACACCCTTAAAAACCGCAAAAGATTTTACCTATAGTGTGTAGTCACCCTTTAATATAAATTGGCACTGCAATGAACTGTCAAACTAAATAAACGTCGGCTCTATAGATACAAATCCACCAGGAATCACACTTGATTAGGGGATCGGTGTGGTAAAACAATTTCAAATGTCTTTCCCAGAGGATCCAAGCAGGAGGTCCTAGTGGACGAACCCTGTTTAAGAGGCTTAAACAGTACAACTGCCGCATTGGCAGTCTACGGTGTAATAGTGGTTATGACCATCAATTGCCACCTTAATTGTGATGTGTGAACACGGGCAATCTCCTAATAGTGTACAGACACCAGACACTCCCGATATCGTAACGATGGCCATGCACCCTAGATTGCCTCTGGTGCAGGTATATATATATGTATGCCGCTTGACTTCACGCCGATAAAAAGACGATTGATTGAACAATTGATATGATTTTGTAATTCTTCATCTACCCTCCTCCTATAACGATTACCTGACCAATTTATCAACACAAATAGACCTTTCACATCCCTCTTTTTATTATCACCTACAGGAGGATTACAAAGCCGTCTCCTTCCATTAGCTGTTCCTATTATTATGCTACTCTCGTTCTAACTACCTTTTACATTAACTTACAGACGATGATACCATAAACACTGTTTTCAATCATCTTCATGTATTACTCCTAATGTCTGCTGGAAGGAAAATCATATAGACTAAGCGCATGAACCTAAAATACACATTGACATACAATCACATTTGTTTCCCCAATGAGGTAATCCGAGGTTTACCATGCGCCCTCTATAGCCATTAATTTTATTGATCTCATCTAATGCTAACCAGGAACATTTACATTTGCCAGAGCCTTGCTCAAAAACTAGCAGGTTGGCTGGAGTGGATACGACAAGGTCTTGTTTCGGTGGTTAACGGTAACTTAAAACTCAATAGAATCTGACAAGAAATAAAAAAAAAGAAGAATTCCAAGTAATATATTGCAAATTGCAAGCATGACAAGGTCTTGTTTCGGTGGTTAACGGTAACTTAAAACTCAATAGAAAATGACAAGAAATAAAAAAAAAAAAGAATTCCAAGTAATATATTGCAAATTGCAAGCATGAGCTTGCAATTTGCAATATATTACTTGGAATTCTTTTGCTTGGAATGCATATGAATGCATTTAGTTAGAGAATGACTAGGTTTGTAGCGTGACGCCATGACAGTAGTAAGGCCGTTGAAACATTGATAACAACACAAATGGCAGACAGATAACGACACTGATAAAACCAGTTGGTAAACGCCATTAAATATGTACTTAGTGTGATGATTATTGTCATTAAACTTTCTTTGGTACTACTGTATGCAGAGATTAAGTGATAACACACATACACAAGTACTAATTTGTGACTATTAGTGCGAGGCCAAAGGTCTCGGTGGTTTAATTGTCGGCCAGTTTCAACGTCACATGAATGAAAAAATGAATGAATAAATAAAAATGTTAAATATATTGACTTTGTGCAAACGCACAAGCACACAGGAAACAGGCGTGTTTACAACCTCTAACCGTTTGGTAAGAGGTTGTAAACACGCCAAGGGGTAGGCGGATATGTTATACACCCAAATAGTTATAGTAACTTTGTTGGTCCCATCTAGGTGGCAAGCCTATTGCCGCTTATCTTTTATGTTTGTCAGAGCCTTGTCCATCGGTTGGCAGGTGCACTATTTACTTGTGAGGTTGGTTTGGGACGCTTAAGATCTTGGTGGGACCCCTTTACACCTTACCCTTTGCACAGTTTTGAACATCACAGTGTCATTTGTGACAAGATCCCCTAAAAGCAAGTTTATTATTACTTCTACACTACTGTGTATGTTTGTAATGAATAAACTCAAAAACCACTGTGCCGATTTCAAAAATTCTTTCACCATTGGAAAGCTACATTCACCCTGAGTAACATAGGCTTTTTATTCCGGTAAGGTGTTCCCACGGGAACCGGGAACGAATAAACTAGATCACGCGGGTGGAGCTGCGGCGATCAGCTAGTATCTAACATTCTTCACTCATTTTCATACATTTTCTAGTTTAGTTTTCTACGATTTTATTACAGTAGTAGCGGACACGCACGGCTTTTTCGCATGTAATAGGTTTCTAGATTCTAACTACCACGGCACACGGCAACACATTTTCGGGATAAAAAGTAGCTTATGTTCGACTCCTTATAACATCAGCTATGTGCCAATGAAAGTCTTGTTAAAATCCGTTAAGATGTTTCATAAGAAAAGTCGTACTCGACCCAGTAAGTCCCAAAATAATAATAAATAATTGATCACAAGTGCCAATGGTGATGGTGTTGGTAGAAAGTTCCTCCTGGATAGGGATCAGTCCGGCCCAATATTATCGTTTTAGCGATCAATCTATAATCATATTATAAAAAGGAAATATTTCATTGTTTCTTTGTTTGCATTGAATATACTCCATACCTAAACAAATTTGTATGATATGTATCTACATTATACCCGAGTGACATAGGCTAATTTTGGTCGGGTGTGTTTCTTTGGGAATTGAGAAGAAGAAAACTACATCACGCGGACGAAGCCGCGATAATCCGCTAGTATAGTATTATTATTCTAGAAGAAAAGTGTATTATTCTAGAAGAATAGTGTAATACCTGCAGCTGCGGCCTGCGGGTTGCTGTAGGCGGCGGTGTACTGCTGGTAATATCCTGGCGCCATATATCCTTGTAACGCCGGATAACCCTGGAAATATTTACATAACATATTATTTCTGTTGAAAGCAATGAGTTTGCTTCACAAACTATTTTTAATATATTAAGTAAGACATAAGTCACATACACTTATATATGATCGGCAGGACCCTGAACAGCCTTTCTCTAACAAGAGGAATGCTCTGACCAGATCTGATCTACGATGATCTTAAAATGAGCAAAGACTGGATGATGCTTGGTCATCATAACTAAGCGGTCAGAACAATCCCCTTGTTAGGCTGTAGATTCAAGTCCTGCCGATGACATTTCAATGTTTGTGATTTATAATTTCCTTCTTAATATTTTATTAAATATTATGTCGTAAAGTTTATAATAAGGAATTATCCTTTGATTAGATTCATGTTCGACGATTTCCGCTAAAAAATAAGAAAGATAACAATTGACTAATTTGTTAATTTACAAAACAAACTACTGAGTTGATGGACCATATATTTCAATAGTACAGACATATAAAAAAAACACAGATTATGTATTAAAAATGGTTTACCATCTTCCGATCCTTTATTCAGTTTAGCATAGGAATATGAAAACAATGTTAATCATTTGATATCTAATAAAGCAAGTATACTTTTAAATAAAGACATCTAACTACATTGACTCGGTGGCGTGGTCGGTACGGCATCCGCTGGAGTCTCGGGTTCGATTCCCGGTCGGGACAAATTTTGTGTGACGACAGATACGATTGTACCGAAGTCTGGGCGTTTTGTATGTATAATATGTATGTATTTACAAAAATAAAATGTATGTAAGTATTTATATCAGTTTATCTAGTACTCATAGCACAAGCTCTGCTTAGTTTGAGATTAGATGGCATTGTGTGAATTGTTCTAACATATTTATTTATTTAATCATAA
Source organism: Nudaria mundana (assembly GCA_963556515.1). Taxonomy (NCBI): domain Eukaryota; kingdom Metazoa; phylum Arthropoda; class Insecta; order Lepidoptera; family Erebidae; genus Nudaria; species Nudaria mundana. Next base: position 3,750,207 of record OY748303.1, on the reverse strand, counting down.
GAAAACGCAACCTGTTTTTCTTCTTTCATTTGGATATTTGTATAAAAACTGTTATTTTATTACAATACAGGTACCCTATACAGGTGTTACATAAGGGTTATATCAACCTGAAGACACCCCCATCAGCTGATCGCTCAGAACGCCTTTTAATATGTTTCGACCGCGAAACAAGAATAAAAAAGTTCATCATAAAAAAAGTTATATGCGTTATTTCAGGTTTTTTTTTTTGATGATTTTTTTTCTTGTTAGGCATATCGAAACGGGTTCTGGTCGACCAGCTGATGTGAGTGTCTTCGGGTTGATATAACCCTTACATAACACCCTGTATACCATAAAGTTCACAATGTTGACGTACGGACCAGCCTCTGGTTAATGTTTATGTAATGTTTAGGGTTCCGTAGTAAATGTCTCGGAACCCTTATAGTATCGTCATATCTGTCCTCGGCTTTCCTCCAAAACGGTTAATGATAGAAAGATGAAATATTGCACGGATGTGTATTTATTATTACGACAGTGCTATAATAAAATTATGAAAAATATTTTTTTTTGGTTACCTCCCCTATAAGTAAAGTGGGGTGATTTATTTTTCTCGCCTAAACCCCATTTTGTGGTATCCCCCTCCCCTCCCAAAACATGACGTGATATGTATGTATCTTTTATTGCCTGACGTTTCGACTACTTATATAATTATGTGTTATAGATTATGAAACACGAGAGTTTAAAAGTTAAATTATGCCTTTCTATCAAGTGACGCGAAATCTGTGACAGTAAATACTCGCTCACTTTACTTGGCAACACTACACTGTAGATGGCATTCACATGTTGTGTTTTGTTCTACTACGGTTAGGTACACGACAGACACTATAGAATGGTCGACCTTTCGCCGTGAAACACGTAGGGACGTTGCAGAATGTCACACACTTCAGCGAAACAATGGGATGACGTCACACATCTCTTCTTGTCGTCTTGTGTTGCCCTGAATTGCTTGACGTCACAATCGACCATTGCTCTTAATAATCGGGCAATTTTGTGTCTCTCACACGGGCAAAATGAGAAAGAGGCGTGACAGACAGTATTTGCGTATGTATATGTAAGAGTATGAGAGTGTATTATTTATTTGAGAGGTTTCAGTTACATGTCCGTAGGTAACAGTTATATGAATTGATTTATTACTTAATTACGGTTGTTTCACTGAAGGGGAGGCAGGAACATTATACGCATGTCCGAGGATTAAAAGAGAAAACATTTAGATGGCCTATGGTATGAACCGGAGTTTATGCATTATATTATATGAAAACAAACTAGTATATCAATGTTCCAGTCAAATTGAGAACAAGGCAATTAAAATAAACTTATTTTCTACTTTTGGCGTCAGTGTACTTATGGTCAGGTCGATGGTTTTGAACATTACAGAGTGGGACAATATGGCGGTAAAATATACCTTTTCTTTATTTTAATTGTTCTGACATCAAAGCATTGTCCGTCAAGTTACCTGAAGACCTTTTTTTTATATTTTAGCGTCGCCTTCAATTGTAAATTAAACAGAGTAGTTAAACTTGGTAATATTCCACTCCACCAACACATGAAAAAAGTGTCTGTTACGAATTAACTCAAAGATTACTAGACCGATTTCAAAAATTCTTTCACCATTAGTATGCAAAATTATGCCCAACATAGACTATACTTTTACTATAAAAAACATACGTGCGAAGCCAAGCCGACCACATAAAAACGCTAACAAAAAGAGTAGGTACTTATTGTTAATATTTAACTCATTTTGTAGCACTTTTAGCTTTCCTACAAATACTGTTGACAAAATAAATATACGCAAAGCAATGTGGGCTAAACCGGTAGTAAATTAATTTCAACCGATGCCGCGACGTGCAACGAAATAGCGTGTCTCTATTCGCGTGTTTCTATAGTAAATAACCAACTAATGCGATACTTTCGATAGATTCATTTACATGTTCACGCATATCAAACGAGCCCATCAATGAACGATCCGTGACATGCATAATATATAACAATAGAATAGACAGACACACATACATCACGCCTATATCCACGAAGGTGTAAGCAGAGGTCCATTACACATCTACACTTTGCCAGTAATTTGTTTGTATGCGGGGCACATAGAACACTGAATATCTGCAGTCAGAGTGTATTATAATAACAATAACACATTAATAATGTCAGAAAGACAAACTTTATGGTTAGATAATAGTAAGGTGCAGGCGTGATATACTAGAAGTTAGAGGTGGAGTTCCACAGCAAACGTCAGATGCACTAGATTTGAGAAAATATCAAAGAAGTGCTGATTTGCTCCCGTGACTATTGTTTTCAGCGATAATATGCTTTTAGAGTTAATCACGTAAATTCAAATTCTTGAATACCCAACTTATTTAGCTTTATACTTAATTTCATAAAGATATAAAGTAAATTGTTGTTGTAAGGGGGTAATCTCTGGCTCTTCTGAACCGATTTTGAAAGTTCTTTCACTAACATTTAGTTGTATTATCCCCGAGTGCTATAGGCTACTCTTTTATGCCGGTAATATTTAGTTGTTGCCATTGGAATGGGAAACGAGAAAAATATACCACGCGAGTGGAGACGGGAGCATCAGCTACATATTTTGAATCTAATCAAGTTGATGATAAGAGTATTTAATTCGGAATAGATAGAATGTTTTATAACCTTACTAGTTTCACTCGCTTGACAAATTATACACAAAAACCTTCCTCGAGAACCACTATATCCATTGGAGAAAAACGCTTCAAAATCCGTAGTGTAATATAAGAAGTAGGACTAATCCTTACTAATGTACTTACCTATATTATAAATGCTATAATATATTTGTCTTGCTGTTACGTTTTCACATCTCAATTACTGGAACGATTTAAATGAAATTTAGTACAGAGATGGTTTAGAAACAGAGAAAGGGCAAATGCTACTTTTTATCTTGGTAATGTGTTTAAGTAGGAGTTGGGAACAGCCTATCATAGTAATCTTAAACAATAAAGATTTTAAGTTAATTACCACGGTGCAAGGTCATTTGGAAAGGTGCCATCACTTTTTAGTTATAAAACTAAAATTTCTAACAATTGGCCATGAATTGTTAGATTAGCATTCAGCTATATTCACGTCAGTTTGAAGCGTTTTAATATTTGCGTTAGTTTCGATATACCAATAAATTGTAGGGTTTATGTGCATATTAACCTTGTAAAGTAAATCGGACAATAACACGACGAACGTTCTATAGTCTATTTATGCCAATGAGGACATACATTTGACTAATGCTACAACTATAATCAATTACATAAGGTAGAGGATTGTATTAATAGATGAATGGAATGCGTAAAATAGGATATGACAAGGAAAGGAGTGACGTGTGACAGGGATGTGTGGAAGAATAAGACATGTTATATGTTTGGAAATTCTTACACAACGTCATCTAGCCCAAACTAAGCTATAAGCTTGTGCTATGGGATCTAGACGACTGATTTCTAAATACATACATAATATACATAGAAAACACCAAAACTCCGAAACAAACATGTGGATCACACAAATATTGGATTCGACCTGGGAATCGAACCCGAGACTCCGGAGTCGAAAGCCAATGCACTACCGACCATGCCACCGAAGCAGTCAAGTTGCGCCGACCTCTCTCTCAGAAATAAATGTGATAAGGGCAGAGAAATGTAGTTAGGCTAGATTTAATAGTATAAGGGTGCCTTTCCACCAGAGATGTGCTATGTAGCTATTATTAGCTATGCTGCGAGGATGTGCTTATAGACCAATGAAAGTGATTGTGCTATGACGTGCTATGTGGACAAATTAATATGATTGGTGGATGTCAAACGTATCCATAGCAACCTAGCATAGTACATCTCTGGTCAAAAGGCCACCATCAAAATGTATAGAACTGGTTGCGCCGCCATGGTGTCCCAGTGAAATATAGCCCATAGACCTGTTTACATTTTGTTGGTGGCGGTGGCTGGTTGCGCCGCCATGGTCGCCTAGTGAAATATAGGCCTTACAGTGGCTTAAATTTCATATGTAATTGTCAAAATGGTTACCAGGATTTAGTTATCATAAATATGTAACACTAGTGGTCGCCCGCGACTTCGTCCGCGTGGTAATTTGGATTTTTTCCCGTTCCGGTCGCGCCGCGTCGCTTCCTAATAACTTGACACTTATCGTCATATTTTGAACAATTCACACAATATCTTTATAAATTGTAGCCTATGTGTTATTCTGATGTATAAGCTTTATTATTGTAAAGTTTCATTAAAATCCATTCAGTAGTTTTTATTTGAAACAGTAACAAACATCCATCCATCCATCCATAATACTCACAAACTTTCGCGTTTATAATATTAGTAGGATATTAGTACTGGCTGTTGGAAGGCTGGGATTACAGAGTGGTTTTTGATTTTCTATAGTATATGATACCCGGTAACAGCAATAGATTTGCCCGTCATTACATACTGCCAATGTACTGGCAAAATGTGGGCTTGTAAAAAAGTTTTGACTACCCTCTCGGGGGTATATGCGTATGTTATTTTTGAAGACCTCGTGTTTAGTGTTTGGAGCTTGAAGGCATCTCTCCTACTATGATATTGGTTGTTGAAAACCAGTTGCCTACTCTTGACATCTGGTGAGGAGTACATGAATAAAAGATGTCACAAATTATATTACTAAGTGTAGCATCCAGTTATGCCACAATATATCACTGTCACTATCACTATGCTGTAGACGTGTTCACTCAACGGATGCCCGTATAAGACTGCCCCGATAACCGATACTCGCGCCTAGTAAGTACCACTACCGCACTACCGTGCACAGTATCGTACCTAGTACTGGATATCGTACCAAGTAATGTATACTACACTAAGTACCTATCATACTCCTGTGTGTTATGTACCTGATAGCGAAAAACTCATATGATCGCGATTAAACTGAAAAGCTTGTTAGGTTGAAAACGGTAATGTCAGGAATTTAATTGTTTTATTTCAATATATTTTTTTTAAATAGTCCATTTATCAGGGAAGGCTATACGCTATTATATTACACTACGAGTAGGAGTGTAGCAGCAAAAAAAAAATATAGCAAGCATGGCAAAACAATATTCTAGTGCATATAAAACCGTGGACAGACCTAATTCATTATGAAAAGGGATATAATGTGTTATATGTTATTTACCTGAGCATACCAGTAGCCCATTCCTTGTTGATATGGGTAAGGGTACTGAGACTGAGCTCCCATAGCAGGTGGTGCTGCGCTCGCATTATTTGGGCTCTGAAATTATAAGAAAAGAACTTAGTATTTACGCATTTCTTAATATAAAGTAAAGGTCTCATCATGATCTTACGGACCTATGTCAACATTACTTACAAGTGGTGCACCTGTTGATCAACAGACGAGGCTGAGACAAACATAAATAGGAAGTGGCAATAGGCTCCCAGTGTGAACAGTACACTTATTGGCGATAAGTGGGCGTATAACATACCTCTGCTTACCCCTTTGAGGAAACAGGTATGATTTTGTGTATGTATGTATCTTAAAATACAAAGAGAGCAATGTACGGAAATGAATGTCAAGTACCTATTACATAAATATAGCTCTACAAATTGAATAAATCTGTCTTTGAAACCTTTTAGTTAGTTGAGAGTTAGGTTTTATATCCACATTTTTGCATAAAATCCAAATAATATAGATACAATAATCAATAATGGTAAAGTCAGTATGGAAGTAATCTATAATGCTGATGAATCTAGTGCCAGAGAAGATAAAAATGTTATAAAATTACAAGAGACAACCTAGCAGTTTGATATCCTTGAATTTAGGAAAACAGTTCCTAGGTTTTTTAAAGGTCTGTAATAGACAGACACTAATTATGTTTTATTCCCGAAGGAGTAGACAGAGTCGCTTATTACACCCACACTTCGCTTATCACTTCTATAGAATGGCAAGTCAGGATGAAAACTGTATTGCCAAGTTATCCCCTTTATGATAGAATGTAGGTAGGATAGAAGCGAAGGAATTATATAACTGGTATCAAAGAGTTATTGTACTACAGATCAAAACTTTTTATCTTTTACCTCAAATAAAATTTTGATCAAACAAAGGCTAGTTAAAGTATACATGAGTTACACAAAGTTGATGTTTGGCTAACATAAATTCATGTCAATGAATAAATTCATTTGGTTCAACCAAATAAGGGAGAAGACTAAAGTTGTGGATGCTCTCTCATACAGTCTTAGCAGAAATGGAAGTGGGCTGGTCATGTAGCTCGATTATCAGACCAAAGATGGACAAAAAGAACGACAACATGGTGAGGGGCAGCCGGCAGAAGAATTTGCACATACCCCAAAAGAGATGGGTGGACGACATAATAAAAGTAGGAGGAGAACAATGGGTGTTAACAGCCAGAAATAGGGATTTCTGGCATTCTTTGGAGGAGGCCTTCACCCAAAAAGGGATCCATTTATAGAAGAAACTAACAATAACTAACATAGCATCAAGAAAAAAAAATGAACTAACTACACTTATCCTACTAATATTATAAACGCGAAAGTTTGTGAGTTTGTAAGTATGTAGTATGTATGAATGTATGCATGTATGGATGGATGTTTGTTACTCTTTCACGTAAAAACTACTGAATGGATTTTAATGAAACTTTACAATAATATAGCTTATACATCAGAATAACACATAGGCTACAATTTATCCTACTTCCTACTAATATTATAAACGCGAAAGTTTGTGAGTATGTAAGTATGTAAGTATGTATGTATGTATGGATGGATGGATGGATGTTTGTTACTCTTTCACGTAAAAACTACTGAATGGATTTTAATGAAACTTTACAATAATATAGCTTATACATCAGAATAACACATAGGCTACAATTTATCCTACTTCCTACTAATATTATAAACGCGAAAGTTTGCGAGTATGTAAGTATGTAAGTATGTATGTATGTATGGATGGATGGATGTTTGTTACTCTTTCACGTAAAAACTACTGAATGGATTTTAATCAAACTTTACAATAATATAGCTTATACATCAGAATAACACACAGGCTACAATTTATAAAAATATGTGCATAGTGATCTAAAAAAAATGGAAATAAAGGCTAAAATAAATTCATTTGTGAAAGATTATACAAACAAAAAGCAAACAAATTTCATTGGTGTTAAAGGTGAATTTGTAATGTCTGTTGTCAGTTTGCAATGTCATTGCAAACTTATTAGGTTATATTTTACTTATCAGCTAATATATGTAACCATTCTATCTGATTTATGATAGTTTTTTAAATTTAAGGGTGCTGAGGGGCTCTAATAACATCTTCGAGGCCTTAGTCATCTTTGCCTGCCAGCGATGCATTGGCTGACAGACAAAAGTAGCCTGAATGCAATAGGCTTGCTCCCTATTACATGGTCCCAACTAGATTGTCCATACTCATACATAAAGTTATGCTATTTTAAAAACTTGGGATAAACATTATGGAATTCTTAAAATTGATAATTCTTGTGCACCCATCTTTATACTAAGTATTTTGACAAAAGATTTTGGTGGCTTTTGTCTAAAGATGAACAATATAAAGACATTGTATGATTTTTGTAAAACAATGAGCAAGATAACTTTTGTCCAGTGTTCTTAAGAGTTAAATTGGCTATTGTTTTGTTTGGAACTTTCACATGTACACAGGGTGTCAAAAGAAATATTGTCTTCATAAAGGAGCTTTTGTAAAATTTATCCTCACTTGTAAGATTATAAAATATATATAATATATATAAAATATATATTATTATTATGAGGAAGTATAAGTTAACCAATTACCGTGAATGATAGATGTCACAATTTAACTTATCAAAGCTACACAGTATGAAAAAGTTAGTTAACAACTTTAATAATGATAGCCTTTGTCATACTGTAGATAAAATTCTTTAGTTTCTGATTGTTTCCTGTACATATTCATAAAAAGGTACTCTTACTAAATATTACAAGATTGAAAGTTTGGATATTACCCTGCAAATTTGCAGTTAGAGAAGTCTAAAGAGATCCTTTTTATTTTCATCTCAGAAGATACAGGTTTCTATTAGAACTGCTAGCAGAAACATAATATTCAGTATAAATAGATAATAAGGGAATATAGAAATAAGGGAATGAAATGAAATAGATAATAAGAAATTACCTCCATGGGGGTTCACGGGGTACCAAATTGACCAAGGAATGTGAAGTCAAAGTTCTATAACATATGTGAAAGCACTAACATACCAAAATATTACTAAATTGATTGGTGCTTACCTCAGTCGTCTTAAAATTAGTAGGTCTACTATTGCTCAGCGAGTGTGCTAAGGCAATGTACAGACCTGAAGTGGTAGATTCTAAAGTCTCAAGAGTTGATAATGATAGGGTAATGGTTTTTCTGTATAAAACACTTAGGCCAAAGAGCCTTTCGAAGAACTTTCAAACTTCCTCAAATATACTCGTTCCTTACCCCTATCCATTCTTGTCACACCACACATTCATCTTAACATTCACATCTCCGGTACATGCAATTGTCTTTCATCCATCGCTTTTAAGGCCAAACGTGACAGTCCATACAGGATGGCAGGTCTGACGACAGTCTTGTAGATTTTCCCTTTAAGTTTAGGGGGAAATAGAGGGTAAAAATAATCTAATCTATAAAAAAACATTATTTACCTTGAAAGTAAATACAGACCTGATTGTCACCCCCTCCATTCTCCTTTCCCCAAAAACATTTGACTATGTGACCACTAATTTCTGTTGTATGTGTTGCTTCAATGGCATGTGCTGCCGCTTCTTTAGTAGTAAACCTAATAAAGGCATAACCTTTATCCCTGAACACTCTAATATCTTGTATTTGACCAAATTGTGAAAATGTGTTCTGCATTAAATCTTCAGTAATTACATTGCTAGTGAAACCCCCACAGTATACTGTTGTATTTGTCGGAGAACTCTGGTTGTAAACCTCATCAAATGTAGGCTGCTTCGCCCTCTTGCTGCTCGGTGCGCCTTCATTAGGCTTTGACGGAGGCTTGCGTGTCGACCAGTTTGTGCGGATGGATCGAGATCCTAGCCATTGTCCGTTCATTGCTTGAATAGCAGCTTCAGCATCGGCCTTCTTCACAAAAGAAACAAAAGCATATCCCTTCGATTTGAGTGTTTGTGGGTCGCGCACTATCCGACAGTTAGAAATTTCACCAAACGGAGCAAACGCATCTCGTAATATGTGCGTTTCAATCTCTGGAGATAGATCACCGACGAATATGTGATGATGATTGCTGGTGTCGGTTTTCGGTTGATTGCCTGGACTTGTAGCCCAGTTAACCTTCATTTCCTTCTCGAGAACTACTCGCTTGTTCATGGCGGCCAGCGCTGTAGCTGCCGCTGTGTGACTTGTAAATTCAAGAAAAGCATATGGATCATTACCGGGTTCGCGGATTATCTTACAGCCTTTAACTTCGCCTATTTGACCGAACAAAGTACATATGAATACTTCTGTAACACCAGCGTCTAAATTACCGACGTAGAGAGTTTTGGGATGGCTTTCGTCACCCATATTCGCTTATATTGTAATCTAGCGATTACTTAATTACAACTATGAACACTAATAACGAAAATAAACGTTAATCGACGTGTTATTTCATCACATAAAACATTAGATGACCGATAAAATTAGGAAAATGTCGCAAACAGCGCTTACAACTTCTCGAAAGACGTTGCTGTTGACTCGTGAAACGTTCACTTTTCGGAAACAAACGCATCTATAGACGAATTTCCGGTAGAACTGTTTAAAAAGTTGGCGGCAAAGAAATTATAATAGAATAAAAATTCTCTGATTGAATGAAAATACACCTGGCATAAGCAAATGTTGATAAAACTAAGAAAATTTATGTATTTAAACCGAAATTTACGTACAAACTGTTTATAATAAATGGAAAGCTACTTGACCATAAACAATATAAACTAAAGTTCATAGATTTTATGCAAAATATTCCGGAAACGAGTGTCATTCAAGAGTCTATGACTCACCATGAGGTGTGTTTTCAAATACAAGTTTTTAAAGTGAGCCTTATCTGTCATTGGCTAAAATGTATTTATTGTTAAAAGCTGCCAATAGATGATAGTTCAGTGTTTTGAATACTGAGAATTCATACGGCATAGACATCAAATTATTTAAAATTGCTAGGAATAAAAAATATTTATTGGTTACATGATATTGTAATATCATTGCATGATTATGATAAAATTAACCTAACCATGTTTTTTACATTATTTTCATTGTAAAAATCATCATCATCATCATCATATCAGCCACACATAGTCCACTGCTGAAAATAGGCCTCTCCCATAGACTTCCAGAATGACCGATCTAAAGCAGCCCGCATCCAGCGCTTACCGGCGACCTTGATGAGGTCGTCCTTCCACCTGGCCGTTGGGCGTCCTACACTACGTTTGCCCGTACGCGGTCGCCATTCCAGAACCTTTTTGCTCCATCGGCCATCTGTTCTGCGCGCTATGTGTCCCGCCCACTGCCACTTCAACGAGCTAATCCACTGGGCTACGTCGGTTACTTTTGTTCTCCTACGGATATCATCATTTCTGACGCGATCACGTAGGGAAATACCGAGCATAGCCCTCTCCATAGCTCGTTGAGCGACTTTGAGCTTGTTTAGGAGACCTATAGTGAGGGACCACGTTTCAGATCCGTAAGTCATCACTGGTAACACACACTGGTTAAAGACTTTCGTCTTCAGGCACTCAGGTATGTCGGACGAGAAGACATCTCGTAGCTTCCCGAACGCTGCCCAGCCGAGTCGGATTCGTCGATGTACCTCGTCTTCGAAGCTGGAATTGCCTACCTGGATCAGTTGACCCAAGTAGACGTACTCGTCAACAGTTTCTAAGACTGAGTCCCCAACATGCACCGGTAGAGGCGCTACATGGACATTTGACATAACCTTTGTCTTGTCCATATTCATCTTAACTGTTTCATTCATCTTAACTCTTACCTGTTGGGATACTCTATTGAGGTCTTCGAGCATGGTGTTTAAGTCTTCCAGCGATTCTGCCATAATGACAATATCATCGGCAAACCGAAGGTGAGTGATATACTCGCCGTTTATGTTGATGCCACGTCCTTTCCAGTTCAGTAGCTTGAAGACGTCTTCCAAGGCAGCGGTAAACAGTTTCGGAGAGATAACGTCTCCCTGTCTAACGCCCCTTTTCAGTGGGATTGGCTTTGTGCTCTGTTCCTGTACTCGGACCGACATAGTGGCGTTCTGGTATAAACACTTCATCACCTCGATATACCGGTGATCTATCCGGCACCGCTGGAGAGACTGTATCACGGCCCATATTTCGATCGAATCGAAGGCTTTCTCATAGTCCACGAATCTTAAGCAGAGAGGCCGGTTACACTCTTTGGTCTTCTGTATAACCTTTCGCAGCGTGTGGATGTGGTCTATGGTACTGTAGCCTTTTCGGAATCCGGCTTGTTTGGGAGGTTGGAAGTCATCGAGCCTGTTGGCGAGACGGTTCGTAATAACCCTCGAAAACAGCTTGTAAATATGACTCAGGAGCGTGATGGGTCTATAATTCTTCAACAAAGTATTATCGCCTTTCTTGAAGAAAAGGGCCACCACGCCCCCGTTCCACGCTTCCGGCGTTATGCCTTCGTGTAGGAAGGAATTAAAGAGCCTCTGAAGAACCTTTAGTACCGGTCTTCTGCCCGCTTTCAGGAGCTCTGCTGTAATTCCGTCCTCACCCGCCGCTTTGTTATTTTTTAGCTGTTTGAGGGCCATTCTAATCTCGTACAGGCTGATGTCCGGGATGTCTTCGGTGTAATGTCGAGTAAGCTTGGCTCTTGGATCTTTAACCATGCCCGCGGGCTGTTTAACTGATGTATATAGCTGCCCATAAAACCTTTAGACCTCCCTAAGTACCTCTACCGTTGTCGTTGCTATGCCGCCATCCTCCGTCTTCAGCTTCGTCAACCGGCTTTGTCCAACGGACGCATTCCTCGCAAACACTTTGGAGCCTTTGTTTCGCTCTATCGTCTCCTTAATAGTTTTAGTTTTATAGGAGCGAATGTCATGTCGCAAGGATTTCTGTATGCGTCTGTTGAGCTGCCTATATGCCTCAGCATCGACGGAGGTCTGTAGCGACATAGATCGACGTTTGGCCATGAGATCAAGGGTCTGGGTCGAGACCTTATGAGGTTTTTGTTTAGGGCGAGACCTAAAGAATTTAGATCCCACCGTTTGGACAGCTTCTACCAGCGCGTTGTTTACCTCGTCCACTGAAACGCAATCCTGTAGGCAATCGAAACGATTGGATAGTTCAAGTTGAAAGCTCTCGGAGTCCTGGACATAGGCATGTGACGGTCTGAGTGTTGACTTCATCAGACGTGACCTTTCTAGTCTAGGATTAATATTCAATGTTCCCCTTACGATACGGTGATCGCTACCGGTTTTTACACGGATGATCACAGAGACATCATTGAATATTTTCCTCTTTGTCGTCAAGATGTAGTCAATCTCATACGCCATGTTAGCGGGGCTTAGCCAGGTCCACTTTCTCTGGGGTGGCTTTTTGAAGAAAGAGTTCATCGCGAAGAGGTCCTCCTTCTCCATAAAGTCCGCCAGCATGTGGCCCCGGTCATTCCGCTGCCCATATCCAAAAGGCCCCACTCTCAACTCCCCATCGCTTCGTTCGCCCAGTCTCGCGTTGAAGTCCCCCATAACAACAGTGAAATAGGTTTGGAAGCATGTATGGCCCTACTTATGTCCTCATACACTTCCTCAACCTCTTCATTGGAGTATGACTTAGTGGGCATGTACACCTGGATGACCTTCAGCGAGTATCTTTTGGATAATCTGAGTATCAGGTATACCACCCGACTCGAGACACTCTCGATGGATATGACTTTGTTAATAAGGGACCTGTGGACGAGGAACCCGACACCATGCAGTGACTTTCTGTCACCCTCCCGGTGGTAGAGTAGGTGGCCGGACTTCAGGGTTGTCGTGCCTTCCCCCGCTCTTCGCATTTCGGACAACCCCACAATGTCCCAGTGCAACCTACTCATTTCCTCTTCCACCTCGAGCAGCTTCTCGTCAGTCCTCATCGTATTAACGTTGTGCGTTACCAGGGCCAGTTTCCGTTTGGGGTGGTAGCAAAATCTCTGCCGGGGATTCTTCGCACCCCCTGCCCCGCCGTTACCATGACCGCTACCGGAGCCAGGAATAGCGGGGCTGCCGGGGACTAGGGGCCTGGTCTTTTTTCTGTATTATCATTTGGAGGTTTTGCCATACTCGCCACGCTTGGCAAACGGGTTGGCGAGCGCGGTATTAATTTAGGATGTATCACAAAAGACGCCGCTGCCCTTCCTTTGGTGTTCCCTTAGTCGCCTCTTACGACATCCACGAGAAGAGATGGAGTGGTCGTATTCTATGCCGGGAAACCACACAGCAAGCCACAAACCAGCAGCAAATTTTGCGAAAATAATGCTATTATATTTTTAAAAAGTTTATGTATTTATTGTGTATTTTTAAAAAGTTTAACATCTTACTTACCATTACTTTGTCATGGATTTTCGCCAGGTAACGCCTGTTTCCATCCAATAATTTTGAATACAGTTTAGTAACAAACATTGTAGCAAATAATTTAATCTATGTATATGAATAAAATATTGATGAAAATATTTTTTATGATAATTAAAGAAATACTGGATGGTTCCTTTTTGCAAAACTATCTTTAGGTAGGTTGGTTCTTTGTTAATTTATCATAAAATAAATAAATTTATAGGAAAATATCAGAAATATCATAATATATCTTTGAAAATATCCATTTACTTCTTTAAACTTTCGCGTTTTGTACACATTATAAACTTAAGACTAACGGGTCTTTTACGCGATTATTGAGATATATACATACCTCTTTATTACCCGACGTTTCGGCCCTGTTACTAGAGCCGTGGTCACGGGTGGCCAGTCCACCCGTGACCACGGCTCTTGTAACCATTAATACCATTTAATACTAAAAAAATTAAAAAATCTACCTGGCCTGGACCCTGGTGGAGGAAGCAGTCTCGCGGGGCGAGGTGGTGTTGGCGGTGTCTCTTGACATCGCCAACGCCTTAAACACCTTACCCTGGAGCTGCGTTAGAGAGGCACTGATCCATCACGGAGTGCCTCTCTGCCTCCGTCGCATTGTCGGGGCCTTAGAGCATTAAATCATTTTGTTTATTTGATGTCGCTGATAGCTTTTTACATCAAAATACACAGCAACTCGGCATTTTAATAGGAGGAGTGAACTCAGTGAGCCGTGCGACGGGAATGGCGCGGAAAGCGCTGCAACTAGTTTTATATAACGGGCATGAACCGCGGTCTCATACCTTTGGCAGCGGGGTATGCGTGTTCGTCGCGTCTCCCGTTGGTTTAATGCTCTAAGGTCGGGGCATATTTATCCGAAAGGGCCATAACTTACCCTAGCTGGCTCGGGCCAGCTCGGCGCGATGTGTCGTGCGGTGTTCCTCAGGGGTCGGTCCTAGAACCTCTCCTGTGGAACATCGGATACGACTGGGTGTTGCGGCGCGGGGAGCAAAGCACCAGGAGGCAACACTCAAAGTCACGACTGGGGTTGCTGAAGTCGTGGGTCGGATACGGCGGCTGGGACTGGTCGTGGCACTGAATAAGTCCGAGGCTCTGTGTTTTCACGAACCTCGGCGCGGGCCACCTCCAGGATCCAGCATAAATGTAGGGAGCGTTAGCATCGGCATCGAGCCCACAATGAAGTATCTGGGGCTTGTACTCGATAGCCGGTGGAACTTCGGACCACACTTCCGAAGTTTGGTCCCCAAAGTGAAGGGGGCAACCGCCGCACTTTCGCGACTGATGCCTTACTTAAAGAGACCCAATGCTTCCCGCAGGGGACTGTACCTGGGGATCGTGCGGAGCATGGCTGTGTACGGGGCTCCCGTATGGGCGGCGAGACTGACGGCCAACAACGCTTAGGACCTTGGTCGTCAGGACAATAAGAGAGTACCGCACGATCTCCCTAGAGGCTGCATGTCTTCTAGCCGCGACCCCTCCATGGGGCCTGGAAGCGAGAGCCCTTGCGTCATTGTTCCAATGACGGATTGAATTCAGGAGGCGCTGGAGAGGGACCACAGGCCTGCGTCTCGAGAAATCGAGGCTCAGCGGTCCCAACTCCGCCAGGATCTCATGGAGACATGGAAGGTGTGACTTCAGCAACCAAAGTAGGGAACCACCACCATCACGGCGGTGAGACCGATAATGGAGGAGTGGCTGCAGAGGCAGCACGGTGACCTCACGTATCGTGCGACACATATCATCTCCGGGCACGGAAACTTCCGTGAGTATTTGTTTCGCATGCATCGTGAGTTCACACCCGCGTGTCAACACTGCGAGGCTTCCGGCGAAGATACGGCATTCCATACGTTGGTGGAATGCTCAGCATGGGCGAGTCAGCGCCGGGACCTCGTTGTGGGTCTGGGCGCAGATACGCTCTCGCTGGAGACCATGCTACGAGCCATGGTCTCTAGCAGTTTACTTGAGTACCCAATAAAACCAAATAGAATTTATAAAAAAATGTTTTACCGAGTGCTCTGTTTACCTATTGAGATCCTGATAGCTCTTATTGAATAAAATAATTTAATAAAGTTATAGTTATATCTATAAGGAACCAAGCAATGTGAGTCTTTAAGAACATATAAGATTATGCTTTTTTAATTTGCAAAAAAGAACCAACCCGCATGGTTCCAGTTATTTGAATAAAAAATAAAAATAGCAAGGGACCATGTGGTATGGGTCCTTATGAAAAAGTCAATTTCTATTATTTTTTAGGATTCTTGGGTGACTATGCAGCATGATTCTTTTTAGTTTAATTAAATAACTATTGTAATGTTGGTTGATAACTTTGTCACAGAAATATTTTGTTCAGTCAAAATTGTCAGATCAATTTGATATTTACGTAGTCGGTAGAAGGTTCATTTTTGAGTGCTTCTGTATACTTAACTCAATTATGGCATTCGTGTGGATTGGTTCCCGTTTGCAAAAGTAGGTCCAATTTACCTACCTACTCCGTTGTTGCCCCATTTGGAAATTTACAAATTTGATTTTAACAATTGAAAACGTTTTAAAATCCCAAATGGGGTCTCTTTATTTACAATAAGAATTACAATATACAAAATAAACATAATTATAGACTAAAAAATCTACATTACAAAATATCGTTTAAAAAATCCTCCGCGTCATTGCCGACTGGGAAGGTTCCCAGAATGCTGGCTGTGTTGCCACGTTGGATGGCGATACTTATTCTTTGGGCCAGAAAATAGCCAGCCTTCTGGTCCTGAGAAGCATCGATTAGACGTTTAGCAATGTCTCTATAAAGGCGGCGAGCATCGGACCCCATGACCCCAGTGTCTCAACCCCAAACGGCTCAAATATGTAATCACCTGCTAGGTTAGCATATTTACGCCGTTTAAGGCCTTCAGCCGATGCAGCAGCAGCGCCGGCACATCCGGATGTGCTTGGAAGGTGTGAAGGTGCTAAGGTGTCAACGCATGTAGCGTCCCACACCAAAGGCCTTCCCATCTTCCACGGTAGCAACGACATACCGTCCGGTCTCTTTCCATCGCTTCGTGCTAAACCATTTGGTTCACATGCGGCCGGAAGACCTGCGGTGGAAAGAGCCCTACGAATATTTAGGAACGCGCAAAATTTCAAGTATAGCTTTGCCAGCATTTCTGGCTTCTATACACAGCACCCGTCGTCTCTCAGGTAAAGTTTTAAAAACTCCTGCAGATTTAAACTGTGAGATTGATACGGCCCCTGCTAGGAAGTGAAACCACATATGACAATTAACGTACTTTTATTGCAGGAACCTAGGGTTTATATAAATCAATTAGCTAAGAGTGTGTCGGTAGAATAGGACTTATCTGGAGGTCTACGGCGACGGCGGTCGGCCGGCAGGATCCGCTGGTGTCCTCCAATCAATTTTGTTTTAGATGCAGATATGCTCCGGGTCGAAGGCCACAGGAGCGACGGCGCAACGTCTGGTTGCTCAGCAATCGTCTCTTCACAAATATGGCTTTTCTAAGCCCCAAGGTAGTTCCCGTATTTTCGGGAACCACACTGAAGTTAATCGGCACTCTTGTTGCCGCTATTGATAATAATGAATGGCAAGGGCAGCTTTTTTTAAATTAACTTATTAATTATTTATTGGGTGATGAATCACGACGTAAGCTATGCCTTGACGAGAATTTCAATTATGCGAATGTCCCTGCTCGCCGTCTGCACGAGTTTTCTAACCTCCGTGTGGTAACGCGGTGATGTCG
The DNA here is from genome assembly GCA_963556515.1 of Nudaria mundana. Taxonomy (NCBI): domain Eukaryota; kingdom Metazoa; phylum Arthropoda; class Insecta; order Lepidoptera; family Erebidae; genus Nudaria; species Nudaria mundana. Next base: position 3,732,807 of record OY748303.1, on the reverse strand, counting down.
TACAGCTTCTCGTCCATCGGATCGGGTCTGGATGAAACCATAAATGCTTGGATGGCCGATCCGCGTCGAAATTTACCTTCCACACCCAACAAACAGAGGGCTTGGGACTCTATAGTTTCATCTTTATCTTATAAAACACGCTTAGAAAATACATCTGATATAGACCGAGCCAGACTTCTAGCGGTAGCCAGACCAGAGTCCGGACACTGGCTGCATGCATATCCTTCTCCAAACACTGGCACTTTCATTGACCCTTCTACTCTTCGCATAGCTGTCGGTCTCCGGTTAGGCGCCCAGGTGTGTGTGGAGCACAATTGTGTTTCGTGTGGAGCTGTTGTGAATCGTTATGGTCATCATGGACTTGCTTGCCTTTACAGTGCCGGTCGCCTTTTCAGCCACGCTGCGCTCAATGACATCCTGCGATGGGCTCTTGCCACCGCCAGCGTTCCTGAAATCCTGGAGCCCCAGATCATGCGCGACGATGGCAAGCGGCCCGACGGGATGTCAATTGTACCCTGGAGGATGGGGCGCGCTCTTGTATGGGACGCCACCTGTGCCGATACTCTAGCGGCATCCTACCTCCGGGCTACAAGTAAACGAACCGGCGCGGCGGCCGATAAGTGGGAACAAATAAAGGCAAGCAAATATAGTAGTCTCGGCACTCAATATGAGTTCGTCGCATTTGGTGTCAAGACACTAGGCCCATGGGGCCACGGTGCGCATCAGCACTTCACGGAACTCAACAAGCTTTTAAGGGAAGAGACTGGGGATCTCCGCGCAGGCAGCTTTCTCGCGCAAAGACTCTCATTATAAAATATAAATATAAATATGTTAGGACAATTTACACAACGCCATCTAGTTTCAAACTAAGCAAAACTTGTGATATGAGTAAACTGATATAAATATCTTATTTACATTTTTTTTGTAAATACATACATATTATACATAATGGGAAACACCCAGACTTCGGCACAAACGTATTTGTCTTCACACAAAGCAGATGCACTACCGACTACGCCACCGAAGCAGTTTTCAATTCAGCCCGGGAATGCTGCCTGTGTTATGGGCACTCTGCCTAAGTCTCCCTGCCTTACTTATTTATTTTAGTTTTAGATCGTATAGTTTGTAGTTTGTTTAGGTTTTTTTTTAATTAAATTTTCCTGTTCCTAGCATATATTCATGAAATGTGTTATTTTTAAAATTTATAAGGTCTTTATTTACAATAAGAATTACAATATACAAAATAAACATAATTATATACTAAAAAATTTACATTACAAAATATCGTTTATAAAATCCTCCGCGTCATTGCCGACTGGGAAGGTTCCCAGAATGCTGGCGTGTTGCCACGTTGGATGGCGATACTTATTCTTTGGGCCAGAAAATAGCCAGCCTTCTGGTCCTGAGAAGAAATGTGATTCCAATATGTGTTATTATAAATAAAATGTATAGAAGAATAGTGTCTCAAGAGCTCTCAAGAGATATTCAATGCTCAAGAGTAAGCGTAGAGGTAGACCAAATTGAACTTGGGACTAAGAGATTGGGAGAAAGAGAGAATATATGAATCTTCTAAATTTTTAATTTTTTTGATTTTCTAAATAACCGTGCTACCTGAATGCTGCCACGATGCAAACCTTAGCGTATGGTCTCAGTCTGGCTTGGTTTAAGGGATAACTTTTTCTAATTCTCCAAAAATTATTATTGAGAAAACAAATAAGTGAGAAAATAAGCGGGTTGGGTTTATAGCAAATATCTCAAAAAAAATTAACGCACTCAATATGAAAATTAAGAAGTTTCGTAAAAATCAGTCGCTTATTGCATAGATCAAAGACCAATAGCGATAAATAAAATTATCGCGATTTTTCTATTAGTTATCCATTTATTTACGTGATGAAATGCATCTGTGCACTTTTTAAGGATGAAAAATTGCAGATTGGGAGACGAACCCAGGTGAGTCGCGACTCGAGCGCCACGCGATGTTTCTCGCCATTTCCCTAATCATTCATTAACCTCAGAACCTTGCGCCCAAGTTGCTAGCGGCGTGGTAAGTATCGCATCTTCCAGTGACGAAAATGTGACGCATATCTCAACCTTATTCCAAATTTGTGACGCCTTGGGTTTGTAGATATTGGATGTTGAAACGGGGTGATTTTACACCTTGCGCCCAGTAGTTTTCTTTGAATTACTCATAAATCACTGCATTTCTATTTCTTTTTAGGTTGTCACATTTCGTTACGATGTCGTCATCCAAGTTTCTACATCCAAGTTTGAATTTCTTATGACCACCCATTCTCGAAATATAAGATGGGCGCAAGGTTCAAAATTCTGAACGTTACGCCCACTTGTATTTTGACGACGGAAGCTCCTACGAGTTTGAAACTTGCATTAAACATTAGTGACGGTAACGAAACGCTATCGTGACGATCATTTTAGCTTTATAAAAGTTATCCTGAAGAGCTGTAAACTTTAAAGCATTATAAACCATATACCCAGCAGATCAAAAGGGAAACCAAGCATCTTTTAGTACATTTAACTATTGCAATAGGTAACATGGTTCCTACCTAAACAATATAAACATCATTCTTTGCTTATCTTTGTATCTAATGCCTCAAACACATCAATTATACAATTTATAATTCACACTGCAAATAGAGTGCCAACAAATGTATGTTTTTCGTGGACTGTTTATGGCCGAAGTGGTTTTTATTAGCATATAGGAATGTAAATGCCTTCACAAATGTCGAGCGCCGGCCTAATAACTAAAAAAATCTCATTTATGTAAGTAAGTAACAAAAAATATATAAATTAAGGCAGTAATTTTTGGTTAATAATTGCGTCAAGTGATATTTGCCTACTTACTATTATATCATTTTAAAAATACCTATGCCTGCTATACCTATACCTACGCCCGCCGCCGCCGCACCAACGTCAAACTACAAGGTTCACCTCTTACAATATAGATGGCGTGATTTTATTTACGATGGAGTGCACTCCGTCGTAAATAAAACCACGCCATGAAATTTCGATACTTCAAACCTACGTCATAAAGTGCATTTTAGCGTTGCACCGATGCAAAACTGATATTTAGGTATTCATTGAGAAAAATTGTGCCTTTAAATGTCTTTACCAATTTTGATTTATATAAACCAACTAGCTGTCCCGGCGAACTTCGTACCACATAAATTTTAGCGAAATCGGTCCAGCCGTTCACGCGTGATGTCGTGACCAAGGGAAATTGGGATTCATTTTTATATATAGAGATAAATAAACAGTATTCAGTGATTACATTATTTGCCATTTATTATTAAAACCATTACTATAGGGAGCTGTGAACATCATACAAAGCGTACCTAAATACAACTTTGCCAAACTAAGCCAAACATTAAATTTAAAAAAGTTGAAATGTTGAGTTTTGTTTCGAAAGCTTATAACTCTTCAGGATAACATTTATGAAGCTAAAATGATCGTCACGATAGCGTTTCGTTACCGTCACTAATGTTTAATGCAAGTTTCAAACTCGTAGGAGCTTCCGTTGTCAAAATACAAGTGGGCGTAACATTCAGAATTATGAACCTTGCGCCCATCTTATATTTCGAGAATGGGTGGTCATAAGAGATTCAAACTTGGATGTAGCATTAGTGACGACATCGTAACGAAATGTGACAACCTAAAAAGAAATAGAAATGCAGTGAATTTAAGAGTAATTCAAAGAAAATTGCTGGTTGCAAGGTGTAAAATCACCCCGTTTCAACATCCAATATCTACAAACCCAAGGCGTCACAAATTTGGAATAAGGTTGAAATATGCGTCACATTTTCGTCACTGGAAGATGCGATACTTACCACGCCGCTAGCAACTTGGGCGCAAGGTTCTGAGGTTAATCATCATTCGTCAAGTCGTGTGAACTCGTGTAGCCGGGAAATACGGTTATTACATCCATGCTCTTTTTTGACATTGTATCAATGAACTAGGTACCTATGTGCACTGACACAATGACAGGTCATGTCAATTGAAGCTTGATTGAATGTTGTGTGAGTGAGTTGTCGCACTGCTGCATTAAAATAATGTAAAGCTTCCGTCGAATATAAAAATCATGGGTATTTTTTAATGGAATAAATTACGATATTTATAGCTTATCTGTGTGAAACACACTTACTGCGATATAATATAATAGTATTTTAAAAGTTATTATCTTACAAAGTTGCGAGGTTAGAACCGCTTGTGAAGTACACGTATGCAGCTATGTTTCGGAATTCGGCTGTAGAGGTTTCTAAGTGAAGCAATTAAACTGAAATGACGTGAAGTGTACCCAAAATACTACAGGAAATAATCATAATGTTGCCGCTAACGCAAAAGGACACTCGAAATTACCGCGGCCCCTTGGGTGGTATACGCGAAAAGTTTCAAAATTGGATAAGACTAATTTATTCAGATAAGAATTCAAGGAATTTGTTCCTGTTCCTTATACTTAACCTGTCCTTTGCTTTTGTTGAATTGTTTTATGGAGTATGGACGAATAGTTTAGGTAAGTGTTAGCATAACCCAGATTTTAATTAACTTTTTTAATCTTTGGAATCAATTAAATTGGGATAATATACCAAGAAAAATATTTTAATCTTACTGACATTTTATAATATTTTAGGTCTTATTTCGGATGCGTTCCATATGTTCTTTGATTGCACGGGCCTGGTTGCTGGTCTGGCAGCGTCCATCATATCTAAATGGCGCTCAAATGAACGCTACTCATATGGATATGCTAGAGCTGAAGTGGTGGCTGGATTTGTCAATGGATTGTTTTTACTTTTCATTGCATTTTTCATCATGAGTGAAGCTGTGGAAAGAGCTATAGAGCCACCTGAGGTAAGTTTTATTATTTGATTATTAGAAAGTAATCACTACATAATATAACACTTAAGTCCTCTGCAGCATCTGTCTGTTGGTGAATCTTGAATGTGCTGTCACTAATAGATAGTGGGTCTCGGGGAAGGTTTTAGTATTTAATTTGTAACTGCCGAAACTGTGAGCGTTGACTAGTTAACATAAAGTAAGTCAGTGTTACCAGAAGGTAATTTTCATCTGTTTAAGTTAACTGGAACTTGGTTTTAAAATATTTGCAGATTCAGGATGTTTAAAATTTTTTTTGTAATGTTTGCCAGGACAGATAGTAAAAATATTATTCATGGAATTATAACTGTACATAATTATATTTATTTAGTGAATTCAATTGGCTGATGATATATTTAGTAAACCCATTTAAAAAAAAAATAATTATTCCTCTCCCACGGCCGTTACCCGCAGAAGGTATTTCCAGTGGCGCCTGGCTATGACCACCTCTCTGGCCTCTACGGGGGTTTGGGGGGTCGGGATGTGAATCCCGCGTCGTTGGGGTAGGGTTTTATACCACGTCGGTAGTAAACCCAGTGTGCTTAAACTTCTTCATAAACTTTCCTCCAACATTTAAGCTTATAAAATAAAACTGCTCGTGAATTATATATATTATATTAGAGTGAAGCCGTGGGTAGCCCTTGGCTTCACATGAAAAATTATATACTAAAACCTTCCTCGAGAACCACTTTATTTTTTTTATGTTTTTGGACATTCTCACACAATGTCATCTAGTCCAAATTAAGCTAATATAGGCTTGTGCTATGGGATCTAGACGACTGATAAACATACTTATATATTTCTAAATACACACATAATGTACATAGAAAACACCCAAACTCCGAAAGAAATATTTTATGGATCAAACAAATAATTGTGATTCGACCCGGAATCGAACCTGGGACCTCAGGGACGGCAGTCGCATACTCATACCACTGAGCCACTGAGGCAGTAAACTACTATTAGTAGCAATATGAAAATTGGTGCAGTAGTTTTTATGAATATTGAGTTACTTACACTTATTATATTCATAATATCAATGACTGTAAATTAAAATAATTAGTCATTCAAATATCCATGAAATATTTTTTTTTTTTTGTGCTCCCCTGCAATCAGTAGAAAACTATAAGCAGGTATGTTGAGTGGAATTTGGCGAGTCGAGGGCATCTTCCAGTGAGGACAGCCGCTCATCTTTCAACAATGTCTTTTCTTTTGAGACGTTTTTGGTAGCTGCGCTTCATTAGGCGCCTATACCTTTGTGTAGAGGCCTCAATTTCCTCTTTCACGGTGCTAACTTCCAGATGGCTGTGGAATTCTTTATTCGTTATGTACCAAGGGACATGCGCTATGGTTCTAAGTATGGTGTTCTGTGCTCTCTGTAATATTGCTATATTGGAGTTACTTGCGCTGCCCCATAGTTGTGCACCATACATCCAGGCAGGCTTCAATATTGAATTATATATTACAAAAAAAAAAATGCTCACACAGATACAACAGCGCAGTCAGACGAAACAAAATCATTATACTCGTCCCGCATCATTCCTGGCGCAAAAGTGCCCATGATGCTAGCAGCGTTGCCGCGCTGAATGGCAATGGACAACCTTTGCACCAGAAACGACCCGGAGCGAGAGTCACCGGTCCTCTCTCTAATTCTCCGCCCCACATCCGCGACGAAGCTCTTGGCTTCGGAGCCCCAACTGCCCAAGGTCTCTACCGCCAGGGGCATAAATAAATAACGCGGCTCCATTGCGGCGTACTTCACCCGTTTCCTGGCCGCCGCGTCCTCAGCCGCCGCAGCCGGAGCGTGGACGGTTCGACCGAGGTGAGACGCCGCGACAGTGTTGACACACGTAGCGTCCCACACCATACATTTACCGTTTTTCCACGGTATCAAGGTCAAACCATCCGGCCGCTTGCCGTCAGTCCTACTGAGACCAGGAGGCTCCAGGACGCAGGGAACATTGGCCGATATTAAAGCGCGCCGGATAATATCATTAAGGGCATGGTGCCGCGGAAACCTACCCGTGGAACGGTGACAACTAAGTGCGTGATGACCATCGGCTTCCACCATTGAACCGCAGATGCATCTATGAGGTTCACAAACCCTGCAACCCAGGCGAAGAGCCACCGCCACACGCAAAGAGTCACCGTCCAGTAATGTTCCCAGGTGCGGTGAAGGAAGCGCCTGCAACCATGCCCCTGATTCCGGTTGCGACACAGCCCTGAGTCTCGCCAGCTCCACGCCAGAAGCCACGTCCATGATCCCCCTCAAAACCCTCCCAGCGCCAACATCATCCCATGCTCGCTGCACGTGGGGGGTCCCCGGGACCACCATATCCTCGCCGGGAGCAAACCACGTCGACAGTGCCTCCGGCACATAGGGTATTGCCCCGTCACCATTAGCGGAAAGAATGACAGCAACAAGGTTCGCCACCCCATGAGCCGAGGCCAGGAAGGCCGGCAAGCCAACGTCCCGCACACAACGCAATCCGAGGCCCCCAAGCCTTACAGGCAGAGACGCCTGAAGCCACTGCCGCTCGTCGAATGAGACATTGAGAAGTGACGCCGCTGTATCCCTCAATGCTTCGTCAAAAGACGAAACAGCTTCCGCACACAGCCACGTCGGAGTAGTTCGCAGTAGGTAGGTTATTTTCGGGATCGCAAAACACACGCGCACCAGCATCATAGCCACGTGAGGTGAAAGGTCCCGCAAACGTTCCCGAGCGGCAAGGAGAAGGCCCCTACGAGAATTGAGGGCCCCAGGTACCGCCTCCACGAAAATGGGGGAGCCTAGCAGGTTGAAATTGGCGGGTGAAATTTCGCTGAGACCGGGGAGAAGTTCACCGAGGCGGGCGCCACAAGCACGGCCTTCAGCCCCACAGAAGAAAATCTCGCACTTTGCTGGATTTACCTCCAGCCCCAGCTCCCTGAGGCGTGGAACCAAAACGGAGACATCTTGAGCAACCACCTCGGGCCCCCCTCCAAGGGTGCCGTCATCGAGGTACCATATGTTTAGGGGCGATCGGAGCTCGGAAATTACCGTCTGAATAGCAAGGCTAAATACGAGTGGTCCGAGAGGATCCCCCTGCTGAGCTCCAACCCGCGAAAGTATAAGCTCATCCCCAAAGACGAGATTTGAAGGCATCTGGTACACCTGCTGAAGAAAAGGGAAGAGGGAAGGAACTCTGTCTCTAATAGTGCTCAACAGAACGTCCCTCTCCAAAGTGTTGAAGGCGTTGCGAATATCGAGCTTCAAAACCACGCACTTCGCATTGTCCGCATCCATCACAAAAGCCCTTGTGGCATGGATAGCTGCCTCGCAGCCTCGCGGCGTACCAAACCCCAACTGATGCGGCCGGAGATACTCGGCCATCCCCTCCCTGACCGCGTGACAGGCCAGCTTGGCCGCCAAACGCCGAAAAGTACTACCGACAGCAATCGGCCTGATTCCGCCATCCCTTTTCGTCAAAGCGAAGAGCGAGGCTCCATACATGTACGGGCACACGTCAGAGTTCAAATGACCGCCCAGCAAAAAATTCGAAAACCTAGCTAAGGCGGCCATTAAACGCGGCCCGTTGTCCCCAGCCAGTATATATCAATAGTTTATTATCTATTAATAGTATACTGTTCCGACCCAGCATCCAATAGAGATTTCTGTGCCATATGTTGAGTTCCTCCGTTGTGGCTCAGAACGTCAACTTCCCAAAATGTCCCCTGGTACCAAAATGTCAACTTCCCATAATGTCCCTTTCCCAAAATGTCAACTTCCCAAAATGTCCCTTTCCCAAAATGTCAACTTCCCAAAATGTCCCTTTCCCAAAATGTCGCTTTCCCAGAATGTCCCCCATTCTTAGGCTTAAACGTTATAACCAAAATGAAAAACAATTTAGAATCAATTTTTTTTATATTACTTAAGTAGTGGGATTTTTAATTAGAAAAGAAATTTGAAATGAAATATAGTCATATTTATATTGTCAAAAAATTTAGATCAAAAGAATTACTGTTAGTAACATATTCACAGATATAATTAAGATAATAGTAGCTAGTATACAAACATTTGATAAAAAGGTTTTGGAGCTGATTTAAAAGTCCCATCGGCATAGTATTTTGGGAAAGGGACATTTTGGGAAGTTGACATTTTGGGAAAGGGACATTATGGGAAGTTGACATTTTGGTACCAGGGGACATTTTGAGAAGTTGACGTTCTGAGCCACAACGAGTTCCTCTCTCTTGCTTTCAATGTGCTGTCTTCATGTCAGATGACGATCCAGGTGTAGGCCCAGATATCTTACTCTGTCCTGGTGCGGTAAAGTAGAGTTTTCCAGGTGCACAGAAGGGCAGTTCCACTTCGGAGTGTGAAGGTTACCTGCACAGACTTTATTATGCTTGCTTTAATCCTCCATTTTTTAAGCCACTTTGCAATAGCATCCAGTCCTTTTTGGAGTTTCTCTGCAGCCACATCAGGGTGCCGGTTACTAGTCATTATTGCCGTGTCGTCGGCATAAGTGGCAATCGTGACTCCTTCTACGGTAGATCCGAAGTATACAGGGTGTACAGTATCGGTCCCAGTACTGAGCTCTGAGGTACCCCTGCGCTGATCTGGTAGAATTTTGAAGTGGTCTCAGATTCCTTGACTTGGAAGATTCTCCCCGTGAGGTAAGATTTCAGCAGGGTGTAGTAGCTGTGAGGAAGGCAACTCCTTATCTTAAACAGAAGACCATCATGCCAGACTTTGTCGAAAGCCTGTTGGATGTCCAAGAATGCGGACGAACGGTATTCTTTTTCCTCCAAGGATTTTCTTATCGTTTCTACAACTCTATGTACCTGCTCTATGGTAGAGTGATGCTGCCTGAAGTTGAATTGATGGTTAGGAAAATATCCATGAAATATCGAACAATTTTCCTCTCATTTTATAAAATTAACCTTATTTTTATAAATATAAGGTTTAGTAATTGTTTTGTGAAAACATTATCAGCAAGTCTAATTAACTGAATGGTTCCATGGACTTGTGTTAAACAATTAAAAGTTGTTTTTTTTGTACTTCAAGCTTCTATACGTTGTACAATGACATAATTGAGTTAGCAATGATTCATATACAATTAATTTGTTAATTTTATACTGCTTTTATAAGGAAAAGCCTGACAGCATGTACCTAGTAATACCTACATAAAGACACTGGCTTGTTTTAGTAGGAATATTTAAATTTAGCTAAAACCCAGGCTCTTCTGTCGCGTTTTTGTTAGATTTTTCATCATCATCTACCTGCCCTTATCCCAATTATTTGGGGTCGGTGCACTAAGTCTTTCTCCTCCACACATCCCTGTCAGACGTCATATCTCTTCAGTCACTCCTCTCATTGTCATATCCTCCTCTCCTCGTCATATCCTCTTAATGGTTGTAGTATGGTATTATTATAATATAGTATAAAATAGATTTGATTCCGTCTAGAGTAGTCTAGATCCTTAAAACTATGCAATAGATTTTGTTGCGGTTTTCAGCCATAGATAAAGTGCTTCTCGAGGAAGGTTTTAGTGTAAAACTTGTCAAGCGGGTAAAGCCGCGATCATCCACTAGTGTAATATAATTTAATAATGGATTATTCAACACAATAATATTTTTTTATTCAATCCAGTGTTTCCTGAGATTAGTGCATTCAAGCTAACAAATTTTTCAGCTTTATAATATTAGTATAGACTTTATAAATATAAGATGGATGGATATATACTATAGATGTTAAAACTTATTACGCCAAGTAAAAATTTTTTTTTTTTAACACCATGAAGATGGGTTTATAAAGGGTTCTAAGTATACTAGTATACAGACAGAATTATTTAGATTTCATTATTATACTTCAATCCAATTTGGTGATAAAGTTATAAAGTAATGGTAGTCAAGATTGCCTAGTGATAAACTCAAAATCAATTTATTGAGTGAAGCGAGCCGAAGGCGAGCGAAGCTCTCAACGGGTGACTCAAATTAAGATTTATGTTAAATTGTGTTAAATTGTTTCTCGGCGAATACTCGGCCGATTTCGGATTTTCTTGCACTCATCAAAAGCTTACAGAATTACCCACGTTCTTACGAAGCCAGAAGTTTGAATTTCGATCAAATAAAAATAATTTAATTGATGGTAAAATTCCCATAGCGTAATGACAAAAAATACTTGACAGAGTTATATCGCTTTGAATCAAAACTCGCTTCGCTCAAATATATGCTGCAGCGTAACGGTACGTTTCGCGACTGCGGCGACCTAGTTTATGTGTGTGCGTATGCGTAATGGAAACGGGTATATCTGCCACATTTCGTTCGCCAGCCACTTTAAATATTGAATAAATATTGTTGGACATGCTCACACAACGTCACTTAGCCCAAACTAAGGTATAAGCTTGTGGTATGGGATCTAGACAACTGATAAACATACTTATATATTTCTAAATACATACATAACATACATAGAAAACACCCAAACTCCGAAACAAACATTTGTGGATCACACAAATATTGAATTCGACCCGGGAATCGAACCCGAGACTCCGGAGTCGAAAGTTGATGCACCACGTCACCGAAGCAGTCGACTCGCGAGCCTATTGCCTTACCATCCGAGAATTTAGGGTCATATTTGGCAGACTTTCGTCTGTCTGTCTAATATGTGGCATAATGTGTGGCAATTTTCTAGTACCGTAGAGACACATCCTGTATCGCCACGTCGGCCCTATATTGACCCTACGGCAGGTGTGTGGGCTTATAAATAAGCCGCTTAAAGCGACAAAATACACAATAAAATTTTTGGTGGTAAACCGACCAAAAGACAGATGAACGCTTTTCTAGAGCTCTAAGCCGTGTCTTAGAGACCCGTAGTAATCTTAATCATAACATCAAAGCCGGCCAAGTGTGAGTCGGTCTCGCGCACAAAGGGTTCCGTAGCAAAACGGCAAAAAAAAAAAAAAACGTATGTTGTATGGGAGCCCCCTTAAATATTTAGTTTATTCTGTTTTTTAGTATTTGTTGTTAAAGAGGCAACAGAAATACATCATATGTGATAATTTCAACTTTCTAACTATCACCGTTTATGAGATACAGCCCAAGATGGAAGGAGGGACGGACAGCGAAGTCTCAGTAATAGGGTTCCCGTTTACCCTTTGGGTACGAAACCCTAAAAACTCTATCCGTCCCTATGTATGCTTAGATCTTTAAAAATACGCATCGGATTTTAATGCAGTTTTCACCAATGGATAGGGTGGTTCTCGAGGAAGGTTTTAGTATAAAATTTGTCCAGAGGGCAAAGCCGCGGGCGTCCGCTAGCACTGTATAATACACGGAACCAAATCAAACAGTAATCTATTGCATCAATGTAGAACCTCTATTATCTAAACTTTATTCATTTCTGTCACGTATTCTATAAGTTTACTAAATAGATAATGTAAATTTCAATAGATTGCGACGACTCGAGTTTTTTAGCTGACCGTACCGGTCGTGCGTCACAAGTGTGCAACTGTCTCAGCGTTCATAATTATAGTATCTCACGTACAATCATGTCCATAATATTTATGATAACGCTATCTATCACAACGTGTCATTTTATATAGCTGATTAGTGATTACCAAGGCTCTTCCCGCGAGATATAGTATTCTCATTCCCAATTCTAACGGGAGCGGGAAGTAGCCTTTATAATTGAGAGATAATTAACGTAAATATTAGTGAAAGAAATTTCAAAATCGGTGCCTTAGTTCGGAACCTATTCATTGCAAAAAATCTTACTTCTTTGTCATATTAGTAGAGGTCAATATTAAGGACGAAGTTATCAATATTTGTCTATTAACTATTGTCACAACACACAAAATAACTTTATCACCTAAAAGGTAGATTGAGATGTTTAATACACCCAGATTTCGCCACTCAGTTTGTCCCACCACGTTATAGGAGCACATTGGATTCGTCCGTTTTTCAGCCCTGGAGATGTTGATAGTTGCTCCTTAACTCCTTAACCCCTTTCGTAGCGTTGAATTATCCGTAAACGTGGCACTTGCAATAATGTAGAAATATCGATAGAATACATCTGATCGATAATGTGTTCCCATTTTATTTATATCTAAACAAATATCCTTTTGAAATTTAAATTTATAACCTACATAACTGTAGGTATTCTTTGTAACCTAAGTTAGTAACTAAGTTCTCAAATCCTAAAAATATTGTTACTTTCCAGGTGAAACATGAACGTCTCCTCCTCGTCTCTATACTCGGCTTCCTCGTCAACATGGTGGGCATTTACGCGTTCCACCACGGCCACGGTCACGGGCACGGTGGCCATGGTCACTCCCATGGCGGACATGGCCACTCCCACAACAACCACGGTCATTCCCACGACGAGCCCGGGGAAGCCCCTACGGGCGCCGGCTCGGCCATCATGAGAGGGGTTTTCCTTCACGTCCTAGCCGATACTCTAGGATCAGTCGGAGTTATCATTTCTGCTATACTGATGAGAATGTTTGGATGGATGAGAGCTGATCCTATATGCTCTATGGCTATAGCTTTACTTATAGCCGGTAGTGTGATACCTTTAGTGCGTGACTCTGCTGGTGTATTAATGCAACGGACTCCTACGTCTCTAGAGCGTGCTTTACCTAACTTGTTCACTCGCGTGGTAGGCTTAGCCGGTGTGCATGCCGTACACGAACCTCACTTCTGGACGTTATGCAGTGATGTCCATGTAGGAGCTCTTAAAATAGAAGTAGCGAAGGAAGTGGACCCGCGGTACATAACAGAGCAGACTTCAAGGATATTCAGAGAGGCCGGCGTCAAACATTTGACTGTACAACTCGACTATTATCCTCTCTGATAATGTCACAATGGTGCACCTTCTCTTGTATATAAAGAGTAATTAAGTTAAATAAATGTTAAATGTACAATTAATGTTTTCGGGAAATGGAAGTCACAATGTTTTTGAACGATTTATTTTATTGTTAAGATGTAGATACACCTACATTTTTCTAATGTGTTCAATTAGATTTTTGAACGAATGAGGCGTTGCAATAATAGCTACAAAATTTCAGTTATATTTATAAAATATTGTTTTTTTTTATATTTTTATTTTTTATCTTTGTATCTCTTTATTTATGTTAACATTCCAATTATTGTATTTAACTGTAATATTGTCTCACTTGATTAGTTAGTGATATTTGGAAACGACTTAGTCTGCTATTTTTATACACATAAATTAAACAAAGATGTAGGTACTATAGGCAACTATAGTTAATTTATATTTTACTATGGAGTTAATGCTTGTGTCGCATTTTTGTTGTACAAACTCGTATTTGCTTCATGTATTAGGTTGTTTTTAATTTATTTAAATGTTTTAAAATAAATACCATAGATAGAAAGTTTCAAGATCGAAGTATCATGAAATCATGGTTGGTAAAGTTAAATTGTTACCAATGTAGCTTATTTCTTTTCCAATTAAAGTAAGTAAGCAATTTAAATTAAATTCTAGAATCTGTGCCACTTCTTTCGGAGCTTTCTATTTATTACAAAAGTAACCGTTTTGCTTTGCATTATATAGCAGCAAAATCTCGGACCATATTATTAGCATTTAGTAACTCGCTTTCCACCCAACGGTTGTCTGGAAAAGATCGCTTTTTGTATTGTCTTCAAGTGATGTCTCCTATATTGTTGACCATGTCTATCACAGATTTTTGTACAATGTCATAAAACGACTTATCAAAGCCCAGATTTTCACGACTGCCGGGTTAGCACCAATGATATAGGTAGCAGATTAAATATATAGTAAGGCCAACAAAATTAGATAATTTTTGTCAACTAATTACCGTTACTGAGTTACATTGCGATAGTGAGTACCCAGTAATGACGTGAGTTGATCGACGAGAGCCGTCGTTGCGTGTTTCATGGTACCTACACGTAAACATCTAGTACCGTAGTTCTCTCAACAATATGTCAATAGTTCTGTCATTAATAGGTAAGTACACCTGATTCGGACTCTTCCATCTAATCATCCATGTCTAATACAGACGACAGCGATTAGAATATAGAATAGAGTATTGAAATTTTTTTTTAATCCCCGAATTTTAGTTACCTATTTTCTGTCGTCTCGGTGGCCTTAATTTTTCTTATTTGGTCACGTGACCGACATTTTGTGCGATATGATTGGTTGAAAAGACGACACTGCCATTCTTATTGGGCTGATAAATGTAATCGGAGCTTGACATCATCTTATGATCTCTCTTACTATTTAAATCACTCTCTACTTACTCGAACAGACATATTATACAAACCTACCATACAATACGGTACTTCGTCTTCGTTGCATTTAAAGTCCTTGGATATTATTCGATATACCGCTGTGCAATTAATTTTATTTTTATACTAGCTGTTGCCCGCAGCTCCGCCTGCGTGTTACTTTAGATCTACATAACTTTTTTATTTATGAAGCGATTGAAAACCGAACCTCAAGTTCAAATCAAAAAATCAAATCATTTCTGAGATTAGCGTGTTCAAACATTCAGACAAACAGACAAAAGTTCTAAAAACCATTAATAGTGAACTCCACTGCGGGTGACGTAACCTGTTCTGAAGAGCTCTTCAATCTGATCCCACGCCCTTCCTTCCGATCCCGAACAACGCGTGCCGGGCAGAGATGCCACTCCCACACAGTGGATAGCATGTTCGCGAGAACCGAACGTTTTAACCGTTCGTTTTTCTGCCGAACGATAGTGGCCTGGAACGCCCTGCCTGTGCACGTGTTTCCTCCCACATATAACCCTGGGTTCTTTAAGCGGAGCGTGAAGAGGCACATCAGTAGGTCGTCAAGTTGAGGGCCACTCTCTATCGTATGTGCTGTGAGAGTGCCCCACAATCGCTAGACGTCGTCACGACTTACCACCAGGCGGGCGGCGTCAATTTGGCGAACCGAATATAAAAAATAAAAAAAACCTACGACAAACTTATTATTTGCGGTTGGTACAGTACTCGGGTCAAGGGATTGAACCGCAAAATTAAGTTTGTTTTTTATTGTATATACTTTTCCGCGATAAAAAGTACCCAGTGTTGTGCCCAGGATATTAAAGAATAATTATACCAAGTTTCATCGTAATCGAACCAGTAGTTTTTGCGTGATGCCTGACCAGACAGACAGACAGACAAAAAATTTTTTAATCACATTTTTGGGTTCGGTGTCGGTCTAGTAACACCCCCTGCCATTTATTTTTTTGATATCTTCAATGTACAGAATTTTCACTTCTACAGATTTATTATAAGTATAGATTGTTCCTACAATGTGTGACATTAGTATTATCTAGCAAGGAACCCGATTAAATCAATTAATACGAGATTAAAGTAAGTTACCGAAACTAGTTCTTTTATTTTTATCACAAGACCTCCACAAGACTTTCCAGTTGTCCGTGCGCATACTATATATCCTAACAAAATAATATAATCTAATAGTGGACGCCCGTGACTTTGTCTGCGCAAGGTTACTGGTTGTATTTCTAGTAGTCCTATTTATGCTTCAACCAAAATTCATCTGTTCAGCGAATTAGGCGTGAAGGCGTAATCGACTTACGGAGTTGTTAGACAGGTACCTAAGGTCGTATCGTTTAGGGCTTTACGGGATAGCGGAAGGGGGGAGGGGAAAGGGATGATAATAGATTACATATTAAAGTTAAAACATCAAGAACATGAAAGGTCTTTGATTATATAAAGGTATCATAATACTGTAACGCCATCTCGTAGCGAGTAATAAGACTACCAAATTCAGCGCCATCTAGTAGCAAATCACAGTACTACTACGTAACGTGTTTCTGGAATATTCTCTCAAGGTAACTTCTACGTAACGCGTTTCTCGACACATCTAGAAGGTTCGGGAGAGTGACAGAGTGTTCGCGATGATTCTCGGCTGAAACTTCTAGACCAATGAACGCCCTATATATGCCGAGCGCTTGGGCGGGAGATGATCAGTATTTCCAGAGCGATAATACGAGTTATACCTGCGAGTTCAAGTGCGATTTAAAGTGTTCAGTGAAGCTTATAGTGAAGTGTAAATTAGTGGTGTAATAAATAAAAGTGTTTTGTGATAGTTTGATCGGCATTTTTAATTCCGTAGAACCCCGGCTCGTAACAATTGGTGTCAGAATTGGGGATTTGGATAATGCCGGTGTTACCGAAAGAAGACACAGAGGGCGTCCGTACCAGGGGTCAGCTCCAGCAGGAGTTGGACAGCAGGCGCTTCGGAGGTAATACGCCGGAGCAGTTGGCTGGTCAGCAGCAGCCAACGGTGGAAGCTGGCCCGCCCACGGTATCTCCAGCGCCAGCACCTCCGTCTTTGCTGCGCTGATGGCGATGCTACAGGAGCAAGCCCGTCGCCAGGAAGAGCAGGCCCGCCACCAGGAGGAGCAAGCCCGTCGCCAGGAGGAGCAGGCCCGCCACCAGGAGGAGCAAGCCCGCCGGTTGGAAGAACAGCTGCTGCGGGACAAGGAAGAGCAGGCACGCCGCTAGGAGCGGGCACGCCGCAGGGAGGAGCAGTCCCGCCGGTTGGAGGAACAGCTGCTGCGTGACAAGGAGGAGCAGGCACGCCGCCAGGAGGAGCAGGTACGCCGCCAGGAGGAGCAGGCCCGCCGGTTGGAAGAACATCTGCTGCGCTACAAGGAGGAGCAGGCACGCCACCAGGAGGAACAGACGCTCCTCATGAAAGATCTTCGAGCGACTTTTGGCAAGGAGATGAATGTGATGAAGGATCAAGTTCATCATGTTGAGAACCGCATCACGGAAGCCGAAACTCGGATTGAAGATGTAAAAAACCAGATTACAGATGTGAGGAAAGAGCTGAGAAATCTGAAAGCCATGTTGGTGACGTCATAGTGACGTAGATCAACCTACAATCAGCTACAATACATACTTTGTGTCTCAGATAATATCAAAGTGGAGAAAATTACCCCTAAAAATAAACGAGACTATGCTTCATTTATGGTGGGTGTACCGGAACCAGAATTTGATAAAATAAATAGCGCAGACTCTTGGCCGATCAATACTAAATTTAATGAGTGGGTCTGGTTTCGAAACTCCCATAAACAAGCCACGGGAACGGCAAGCCACTAATACAATCAATATGTATTATCAGAACGTCCGGGGATTGCGAACCAAGACGAGGACATTCTACGAAAGCATATTGGCATCTAGTTACGACCTTTTTGCAATTACCGAGTCCGGCTTAAATAATTCTGTAAGTGATGGTGAATTAATTCCCCGCGGATATACAATACTTCGGTGCGATCGAATGGACGGTAGGAAGCAGGGAGGGGCTTTCATAGTGGTGTCTTCTCACTTGAATATTAATTTGGTTAGAGTGGACAATGTGGACTCAGCCTTATTCGAGTTAGTTTGTGCAACGGTTACTTGTAGAAATAAGTTTTTGTTTTTGTGCTGCGTGGTGTATATTCCACCAGCGTCTAATTATTGTGAATATATGCAGTTATTCGAAATTTTGGAAAATGTATGTACAAAGTATAAGTCAGTTATAGTTGTTGGTGATTTCAATATGCCTTCAGCAAATGTAGATGTGCACTGTTATAGGGAATATTTCACCGAGTTCGGTGGATTGCGGCAGGTAAATAACATATTTAACATTATCACAACCGTATCTTAGACCTAATATTGACTTCTTTGGCGGGCGGCATGGAGGTTATAATATCAGATGAGCCACTGGTGGAGGCTGACAAACAGCATCCACCGTTACAGGTCAAATTGAATTTAGTCTCCAGTAGTAAGCAACTACCTAGTTCACCTCTTTTTTAAAATAGGTGGAACTTTACGAAATGTAATTTTGCTATGTTATATGAAGGATTTAGTATGATAGATTGGAACCCATTGTATTGTATTAACAGTTAAGAGGCATTGACGTATTTTTATGAATTAGTGAACGATAATATAAGTACATATACCCCCGTTAAAAATGAAGTTGCAAACGGGCAAATAAATGTTAGGTATAATTATCCGGAATGGTATACGTCTGAGTTGATAAGTGACGTAAAGAAAAAAGCAAAATTACACAAAATCTATAAAACAACAGGTTCACGATGTGATTACGAAACGTTTTCTGAGTACCGCTCATTAGTTAAACGGAAAATTAAATCGACTTTTGAGTCTTATCAGGATCGTCTAATATTAAGACTAATATTAAAAATGAACCCAAATCTTTCTGGAATTATATAAAAAGCAAACAATGTAAACGTAACCATAACACATTGAACAAGGATGGCAGGGAATTAAATGAGGGTGCTGAGTGTTTTGCGGCTTATTTCAAATCCGTGTACAGCCCCGAAAGACCACTGCTGGACCCCGCAGTGGCGGAGCGGGCGGTGGGCGGGTGCCTACCGCGTGCATGTTGGCGAGCTGAGCCTCGATTGAAGCCCAAGCAATCGGTTGGGCCCGATGGAATACCACCGTTCATCATCAAAGATTGTCGAGCAGTGTTCTGGAAGCCATTGATGTACGTCAAAGACCTTATAATACAATGGACATAGGATCTAGAACAACATACATAGCATCACGCCTTTTTCCCCGAAGGGGTAGGCAGAGGTGTGCAAACACACCCACATCTCGCCAGCTATGTTAGGTCCCATGTAATAGGGGGCGAGCCTATTGCCTAGAACAAATCGCAAGAAAATAATGTCCCGAGTCGACCTATACATTATACATAGGCATATATAGATATAAACAAATTTCATATTAAAATTTAAACCTTGATTCAACGGAATAGTGTTCACTTTTGTTTGCACTAATTTATCGCATTACGTAGCTTCTATCTGTCCGCCTGACTAATTCACCTTATGCAGCTTATACTTGAACTACGTGAACATAGAAACAATGGAGTAGGTTTATTTTGTTAAAGTCTTTTAAGGATTCCATGATATGTACCTACGTACGCGTAATAATTAATGTAAGACTACAATAAATTCCATAATCTTATAAATTGTAATTACTTGTTTATGTTAGACGAAATAAGCTGAAAAACTAATTAACGACTGACAAAGATATTTTTTTTCGAGTCAGTTTCATAATAAGTAACTGTAGTGTATGAATAACAAAAAGGGAATTAATGAATTTAACTAATTATAATATTATAAATGCCAAACTTCTTGCGGGTGTCAAAGTTCTTCCGCTTTCATTACTATTTTCATAACGCTATGTCGCTACGTCTACTACAAGATAGCCGTGTTTCAAGTGACTGAATTAGTTGCTAAAACTGCGCATCATTAATTTATTTTTATCTTATGGTTAATTTTTGGGATACGAAATTATTGGCTACTAGCTGATCACCGTGACTCCGCCCGCGAGATATAGTTATCTCGGCCCCGATTCCCGTGGGAATACATTACCGAGAATCCAAATAAAAAGAAAATAACAGTACATACACGAAATAAAATGACATGTGTAATTATATTTATGACAAAACAATGATACCCTGTGAAAATTAAAAACATTTTTGGGCTTATCTCCTCCATCCCAATCAAAAGAAAAACTTGTATTCAATCAAGGGATTCTGGTACAAGTTTCATAAAGATCGGACCTCTTTTTGTTATGTCCATAAAATGAGCCGAACAAACAAGATTGTTATTTTTGGGATCAAAATATTCTTCTCGCCGTGCTAGGGCAATAATATTTTTCCATTGTGCACAGTGTACTGGATCCCGAGGAAAACTGAAATAGATGTTGGTTCATATAACGAAAAAAAAATCATAAAGAGCCAAGGCGTCTCCACTATAATCTTTGTTCCAAATAGTTTTATCGCTATCGGTAATCCGAATAAATCTGAATGGTCATTTTGTTAGTACATTATTCAGTGAAAATGAAATGGTCTCTTTCTTTTTACTGAGCTTGGGATGAGTTCGAAAGAGACAGATAGATACTTCGGTATTGGACTGGATTTCAATATTTACTTTTGTCTTTTAATTTATTATCGACGAAATACTGTATTTTAAGTGAAATAATAAATTGCAAATAATAAAACAAAAGCTTATTTACTGAAAATATGATACACCGTCTTCAATTTGCTTTTTTTTCGTAGTTTTTACACGTTTTTACAATACAGTACGGCATTGTGCAACGTGTTGTCGTTCAGTTGACAAAATCAAGACTGGCGCGCGATTGTTTCTCTTTTAGCGTTTTGTTTCTCTTTTAGTTCGGACACTTTTGAGCGATGATCCGAAATCCATTGTATATAAAATCATTGATGTACGTATTTAATTTATGTTTGGTAGAGGGGTTGTATCCGGAGCGGTGGAATATTACTCAGGTAATACCCGTTCCTAAGGGAAAGGTCAGTGATGACGTAAGTGGGTATAGGCCGGTGGCGGTATTGACGGCGTTCGCTAAGGTATTCGAATCTGCATTACACGCCTCTATTTACTCGCAAGTTAGCTCACAGCTGGATGACGCACAGCATGGTTTTCGCCCAGGTCGAAGTACGGGTAGTAATCTGCTATCTTTTATGACATATCTGGCTCCCGTCATTGATGCTGGAGGACAAGTAGACTGCGCGTACTTCGACTTCCAAAAAGCATTCGATTTGGTTGATAACGACGTACTATTGTCGAAGCTGGCGGCGGTGGGCTTCACCTCACACTTGCTCCGTTTCTTCGCGAGCTACCTTAACGAGCGCCGGCAGTATGTGGAGTACGCTGGGTACGAGTCTAGCCCGTATTTTACCTTTTCGGGCATTAGCCAGTGTTCAAATTTAGGCCCGTTGGAATTTCCCCTGATGATCAATGATCTGCCGATGGTGTTGCAGCATGCCAAGTGTCTGCTCTTCGCCGATGACCTGAAGGTGTATTTCTCCATAGTGGATGCTTCCAGCGCTTGGCGAATGCAGTCAGACATTGATCGTGTAGTTCAGTGGAGCAAGGCCAACAACCTGTGCTTTAACACCGCTAAATGTGGAGTTATAAGTTACGGTCGCGGTAAGGCACCACTGAGCAACACTTACGAAATGGATGGTACTGTGATACCACGCTTTAATTATACACGGGACTTGGGAGTTGAAATGGTGGGTGAGTTGACGTTTCGTAAACACATCGTTGACATATGTTCCAGGGCTTTTAGAAATCTAGGGTTTGTACTGAGAAATTGTAAGGATTTTAATAATACATTAGTATTGAAAATCTTGTACAATTCACTCGTCCGGAGTCACCTCGAAACGACGGCTATAATCTGGAATCCCCACGAGGTTAAATATAGGCTCATGGTGGAAAAAATCCAAAATAAGTTTACACGTTTTCTTTATTACAAAGAATATAGCGTCTACCCCAAGTACCCGCGGATGTACCCCAGCTTGTTCGTTCTCGGCATGGTCGGGTACGAGCAGCTGAGTGTGCGGCGCGACGTGGCGCTGGTGGTGTACGTGTGGCGCGTGCTGACTGGCCGGGTGGAGCACCCCGAAGTGCTGGCGCAGCTCCAGTTGTGGGCCCCAAACGGGTACGTGGGAGCGCGTCGCCGCCCCCCTACTCTCAGGGTGCCCGTCGCGCGGACAAACCTGCTCACATTTGCCCCCGTGTCGCGCGCTATACGACTCATTAATGTTATAGCGGAGTATGTTGACCTGTTTAGTTGCACCCTGCCAAATCTACAAGAAGTCACAAAGCGGTGCATTATTGCTAACACTATCAACAATGTGTAAGTAATTTAATTTGACATGGTTAATTTATTTTTTATTTGGTGACGATTTTTATTTTATTTTCTCATATTTAATTTGGTTTAATTTGACTAGGTTTCATTTAATTTGACTGGATTTTATATTATAAGTAATTTGACTTGATTTTATTTCATTTGACTTGATTTTATTTTATTTGACTGATTTTAATTTCTTTAATTTTGTTATATTTTATTTTATTTCAAACATCTGGAACAGGATTAACATAGGATTGTGAATTTATTTTTTTCTGTTTTGTATCTGTTAATGTAGGGTAACTTGCAATATCGTATTAGTGCAAGCTGTAAAGCGATATTGCAAAGTGATAATTAATAAATAAATAAATTAAATAAATAAATACTGTTTTTTATTATCCGTACTTTTCTACGATTGATGACATCACGGAGCGACAAGGTTCTATCCCACTCACATCGTGCGGTTCATACTTAAAACTGGTCAGTCCGAGGCTCCGAGCATAGCACAAAAATAAAAATACGCCTGTATTTTTATTTACAGTTATTTTAATAAGCTCAGCAAACAAAAACCTTTAAAATGTAGTATTTGACATACATATACAAACAATGCTCACGTTGAATTTGGCCGGATCGTAAATTAACGCTTTCGACTTTTTTAACCGGTTCGTTTATACTGAATAATCCGAGAAAATATGCCAAATAAAACTATTTTCTTAGCAAAACGTCCGAGCATCTTCAAACGCGGAAGTCTCACAAAGTCAACCGGCCAACTTATATTGAGCTTACTGTACAACAAAATCAAATTTTAAACAATAAATCAGCATTAAGTATTTCAAAACATTTATTATAAATATGATAAAGTAATAATAAGATCTATGGTCGCGGGGAAAGTAGCCTGCGGGATAAGTGATTAATACTTTCATTTATCACTGTTTGATCGAATAAACACGTTCGGGGAGCACGAAATGTCCGTTCGGGTAGCCTTTTATGAAAGCGTGTGACGTCATATTTAAGCTGTCAAACGCTTCGTTGGTGTTGCCAGTTTTTAAAATTGTATACAAGTTTAAAATTATATATTTGGTCAGAAAAAATAAAATAAAACACTTCGATAATTAAGTGAAGTAACAAAAATAGTCGAAACCTGCAGGCTTCTTTACCCGCGCTAATATTGTACGATGTTATTCAATAAGTTTTTTGGCCTTGAAGTACCGGCGAAGGTATAGAACCTGCCACGTGGCGAGACCCAGGAGACACGCCATGGAGAATAAACTGAAGAATAACACCCGGTTGTTGGTGGACTCTGGAAGGAATAACGGAGGCAGATTTTACAGAGAGATTACAAGAAACAATTCTCAAAAATGGGTGTTTAGACAAAAAATTGGATATTTTTGTGAAAAACCTTTATAGTCCAATAGCTTGAGAACGATTAAATTTGGAGTAGGGTGTTCCGTTGTCAAATCAGTCAGAAATTATGGAAACTAAACCCCCTTAAAGGATTCTGGTTGACTTAACCAATAACCCTGTTTGCGTTACAAGACTAGAGGTACACAAGGTTGACTTACCATTAGTGTCTCTCATCTCTTCCTCCCTCTTCCTCATGAAGGTGAAATCTTGCACAATAGCTTCTGACAAGTCTTCTAATCTCTTGAGCTCAAGTTCTATAGGCTTGAGTTTAGCGGCCTCACCAATCTACAATTACAAAACAGACCATTAATTAATTAATTTATGTTATAAGAATTTGTTAATCAAACTTTATAGAACGGATGTTAGTTTGTCGGATTCACTTCACGCAGGCAGAATGAATAATAAAATTTCAGTGTAGTAAATGGCTTCAAATCATAACATAGTATAAATAAAAGTCGCCCGTTCCGTGAAGGTATGTATGCTTAGGTCTTAACAACTACAACGGATTTCGATGCGGTTGCCACCAATGGATGCTGTGCTTCTCGTGGAAGGTTTTTGTGTATATAATTTGTCAAGCTGGGGAAGCCGCGGGCGTCCACTAGTCAGCTATAAAGGCCTTCACTAGAAGATACCACTATTTGGATTCCATGGAGGACGACGTCCACCCAAATGAAAGACCTGTCTGTAATTTTTGATCGATGGACGTATTGTAAGCCCTCCCCCTTCGTCAGTAACTATGTTGGTTCACCACATTAAGAGAACCTATTGCCGTTTCTGGGAAGTTAGCCAAAGCATCATCCTATCAACAACTAAACATCATTGTTATAAAAAAGCCAAGTATTTGTAGGACACTCTTTTTATTTTAATTCATGCAACATTCTTATAACGCCACCCATTTGTTATTGACATTATAATTCATTGGTTTATTTATTCAACTGATCCAACTCGATAAATAACAGGTAAGTAGATATAAAATACTACAATGTGCAAAAACGCCATGATTATTAATAAAAAAACTAATAAAACAGTTGCAGTTCTTTTGAATAAACTAAATTTTTATATGTTTACATTACCCGAGTGAATTTCCGAATACGTTAGTTATATTTGCAGAGGCTTGTCCATCGATCGGCATGAGCAGGGGATGAATCATATTTATGTAAAAGACGGGGGGAAGAGGACAAAATTATGTTTTTAATGTTCGCCGGGTCTACTGTTTGACCATATGGGCAATCAGTAGTATAAAGTATAAAGTTATCACCAGAGAACAGGCATTCAAAACCATGCCAATGTTGGTAAACTCGGTTAGTATTATTGACAAAACATGCTTCTAATGCATATCAGTTTGTTTAGTTTCCACAAAAACACACATTATTACCCAAGAATTCTGGCAGATTTGTAGATCAGCGTTGTAGTGTTTCCGATAACGAAGAAGATATATAATATTAGCATAATAAATATATATAAAAGCATATTATAGTTATAGTAGAATCTCAAGTTGATTACAACGAATCAGTTTTCACCACAAAACTTTTTGACCTATTTTTAATACTTTACAAGCCTGGTATCCTCTTGACTCTCTTGGCTAGCATAAGTCAAAAAGATTAATATGAGATTCAGGTTGACGAGTGACAAGTGACTAAAGAAAGATAGCAAGTTGTTTTGGCTTATTGTGTGGTGCTAAGGAAGTAATTCAAAGTAACACTTACACCTTCATAATTCTTAGCTTCTATTCCAATCTTGATGTCGAGCATCACATCTTGACTGACACCACGGCGTTCTAGAACATTACATATATGATTCATCAGTATCTAATTAACTACTTAGCTGCATGTATTTTTTGTTTACTAATACATAATAAGGTCATTGAATTAGGGACTTCGCACACTTATTCAGCTCTATTCAGCCTTTGTCCATAGAAAACAACAATTTTGTATGGAGACGCGTACGCATCCATTCAGCTTTCCGCGTCTATTCTGCTTTCGCGGCAAACCAGTATAAAATGAGGATAAATGTGTTTTTAGCATGCGAATTCTTTAGGAAGCGTTCAGCGCTGTGCCGCCGCGATCAGTGCTGTTCCGCCGTATTCACCGTCGAACGCGGCGGAACAGCTCAGGGATGATGTTGACGGCACAATACTAATACCGCCGCGTTCAGCGCTGTTCCGCCGCATTCACCGTCGAACGCGGCGAAACAGCTCAGGCATGATGTTGACGGCCGTACGCAGTAGACAGAAGCGTTTCAGCGGAGATGGCACGCTATGACGGCTTTTCTCATTCTTACGACGCCGTACGCGGCTGATAGAAGCAGAGCTGTACAAGTGTGACCAAAATCGTTCAGCGAAAACGCGAATGAAAAGCGAACGAGCTGAATAAGTGTGCGTAGTCCCTTATAGTTACATAATGAGACGCATAGATAGCTGCACAGAGGTGACACTGGCATGGCCGTCCGGTAATGCGGGCGTGCCGCCCTTGCTTTCACGTGGTAATGCTCTGTGGGTGCGGCTTTGTGCATCTGGAGGCATAACGCCCCGCAAATGCCGGCGGTACGAGGCGGACGGCACTGTGTGTGGACCCATTATTATTATTTCCAACAGGAACACAGGCAGCAGAACGGACTATCCATCCATGTGTGCCTTTTAGGAGCCTTTAGGAGCTCAACTTTCTGGTGTATGGTAATTAGTGTACAGTCATAATCATAACAGTGATAATGCTTACCCTGAGGAACTTTAGATATGAAACACACTTCAAAAGTGTCATACGTTTCTGTCACAAATGTAAACTTCCCTTTGTTTATGTCATCTCGTTTTGACAATATGTGGTCTTTAGAATCACGAATCTGAAATAAAAGTAGTCATGATATACCTTAATTATAATAAAGACGAAGAGTTTATTATAAAAGAGGGGCTCGTGGTCTAGTGGTAACCGACAATGTTAACACATTGCAAAGGTTAAGCAACATCTAGTCAGGCCGGTCTTAGGATGGGTGACCATTTCTTAAGATACTGAGACCCCACCCGTGCCTCGGAGAGCACGTTAAGCCGTCCGTCCCGGTTGTCATACGAACATCAAAAGCAGTTGTTAGGGGTAGTTGGAGCCCTAAATCAAAAATCCGACCGGTCTAACTACAGAACTTCGATATCGCCTATGGGTTGTGGAGGTCAGACGGCAGTCGCTTCACGGAAAATATCAAAGTTCAGCCGAATCGCAGTTAGACTGGAAAGCCGACCCCAACTGCGTTGGGAAAAGGCTTGGTGAATGATGATAATAAAGTCGAAGAGTTTATGTGGTTGAATATATTAGTCTTAGGAACTAGGTACTGGGTTGAATTGGAAAGTTCTATTAGTGTTGAAAAGTCCATTAATTGAATAAGTCTTTGTTTGTAAGCACACCTATAGGAGCAGAAAACAAGAAAATTACTTTTGGCAGCTGAAAGTTTTTTCTTGTTTCCAGTACTGTTATGGTGAAATATAATATACTTATTTATTCTCTAATATAATATACAAATTAATAGATTCATGGGCTAGTTGTAACATAGTATAAAACAAAGTCCCTACATGCTGTCTGTCTGACCATAGGATCTATACATAGGATCTTTAAAATTACGCAGCGCAGATTTTGATGCGATCTTCACCAATGGTTGAGTGGTTTTGGAGGAAGGTTATGGTATATTATTTGTCAAATGAGCATCTGCTAGTATACTACAAAATGTACCTAATGAGTAAAATTTTGTGGAAATTCCATATCCTAAGATTTTTAGCTCTCTATAAAATTAAAGAATGTAAACTGTTAATGCTTTAATAAGAAAATATATTGTAATGTACATATTTGAGAGATAAAGATTTGCTTGTATAAGTTTACTTTGCTTTTAATAATAATTACATAACACCCGTGAACACTGGTATGTGACTGGGAAAATATTCTGAATCACTTCAAAATCTTACAGCGAAAGTGAAATATTTTACTTTGATTAATTTTTATTTAAGTTTCCGAGTAAGTATCATCATCCACGGAGCCTTGTTCCCTACTCTGTTGCGAGTCTGCTTTCCAGTCAAACTGTGAAGTTGAGTGTAATACTGACTAATTATTCGAGAATAATGAGACATGTCTACTCTATATTATTGTAAGTAGACGAAGATGGTGTCAAACAACTAGGATACACATACCTAATTGAAAATGTGTCAGTGAAGATTTTATGTTATTTATTAAATACGATACCATTATATAAATCCCATAGTAGAAAACTAAACTATAACGTTTACCGGTAACAATTCATGGGCATTCTGATAACAAGTCCGTGTAAATAACCATAAAGATTTTGTTATTATAATAAACAGTTACGTAAAATCATAAAGAGAAAATTGGCTTATTTAGGTCAATACTTACAATATAATCAACTCTTTGTCCAGCGACTTCTGGAACCTCATATTCTCCGGCGACAAGGACATTTGCATGCAATTCTTCCTTCAAACATTTCTGTGTATTGGGCGCAAGGCTCCACATGATAGCGTCCGTGCCGTACCATAATACACTCAAAATCAACACGAGATTGTGAACCTCCATCTTATTAATTATAAAATTTCATTTAACATACAGTTGTGTTACCATTCATAACTTTCACAACTGAAAACAAACATAATCTATCTCAAAAAGACCGATGAGTTGGCCCGAAACGAGACGTCGTCGCTTTTTAAGAGTATACTTGCCATACCCCAAAATACGACACGTCATTGACGTCATGAATGAACAATAGTACACAATATTGTTATCATTGAATTTCATTTACAGAACCAGAAAATTAAATAGGTACATACCTACCAACAACAAATACAGAAATTCGTGTAGATAATTTAAAATTTTCATTTCATGCCATTCACACGGTCACACAATCAAGCTATGTACATGTACATACCTACACACCTTATTACTTTACTCTATGGAAATTAACCGTGGATGTCAACACGGTGACATATTTTGACAGATATTGAAGATAAGAATGAGATAGAGCTATCTGTGCCCTGTGCGGTCTGAATGCTACAAATCTATTCCCAAGTTTACATTATGCTCATTCTGTGAATAATGTGCAATGCAAAATGTAAGATTGAATTTGGAAATAAAAAGCACATACATAGTACCTATGTACAAAACCTATGTATAAATTAATATTTTAACTTTCTTTATACTAAATGTATGTAGTGGTTCCTCTGTAAACTTTATTATATAGTTTTTACGAATGTGTTTGTGAGTATGAACTTTTAAAAGATACGAACTAGTTTTCAACAAAGTGCAGCCTGGTATTTTGACTATATTGACAGTTCTTCCAAGAGATATATTTTCCACAAATTATCAATTATTTTAGATCTAAAAGTGATAAAGGATTGATTGTTCAGAAATTGACACCATATAATATATTGTACCTTAGCCCAATACTTTTCTGTAAGTACTGCGTTGTTATGCTATAATGTTTACATAATAGTATAAACTAGCTATTATCCCAATTAGTGTCTGATTACCAGTGATTTACTTTTATTCCGTCTGAAATACAAAACATACTCAGTGTGAATACAATAATTATTGAATTTATGTGCTTTTTGAGAGTATGAACAAGCAATATGATGACAGGTTATAGTAATTTTAAATAATGGTACATTCATAGTTATATCTTAAATGACTATAATCAATGTGTATTGTTATTGCTGAAAGTGCCCAACTTACAACAATAATCCTGTATTAGATTACATAGATACAACCACAAGGCAGTGTAATATAGGTATAATAGTTTCATTTTGTCATACATATTTATAAGATCTCAAGACAAAATACTATTTTTCTACAATTTTAATGCAGTTCTTCATTGTTAACAAAGTACATAATATTACAACATAGCCAGTATGAAACAGTCTCAGTTCCTTTCCATGTTATAATCTATACTTAATATTATGAAACAAAGATTTTGTTTAGTTGGATTTTTCAATATCTCGCTATCTAGAAAATGAAAATTTTCATTTACAGAAGAAGGTTATAGTGCTCGGACTGCAGATATTCAATTTAGTAGTATATAACATCTGTCCTGGCGATTGGAATTTTGGTTTGAATTACAGAGTGGGTATGGATATTCTATAGTGCACTAAACTGCAATAGGCTTGCCCTGCATGCGACCACACCAACAAAATTATTTGAAATGCACTTCTGCCTTTGGGAATATAGGCGAGACATATGTCTGTTTATGTTACAGGCTATATAACATCATGCTACACTTAATAAGAGCAGAATACAGCCGAAATCTGAATGTTGTGAACTTATTTTACAGGTATATTTGCTATGTTTTCACACAACAAGCTATTGTTTGCTGGCTTCATAAGTTCTGGACAAATATGTGAAAGGCAACCATCACTTTGTATTTTCGACTGTTAGGGTAAGTAATATCATTTAATATTTTTTCAATTAACTTTCTAAAGGATATTTAGAGGGACGCTTGGTCTAGTGGTAACGGACTATGTTAACACATTGTAAAGGTTAAGCAACATCTAGCTGGGCCAGTCCTAGGGTTGGTGACCATTTCTTAAGACATAGTCCCCCTGTACCTCTGTCATACAAACATCTATGGCAGTCTCAACTATGTTGGTAAAAGGCTCGGTGGATAATTTACTAATGGACATTTCTAGCACAATGTTACGCTTTTCCCTCTAAAAAGGTAGACGACAGACCAATATATTTTTTGGTGCCTGTAGCCTAGTGGTTAAGGGGTTTGTCTGAAACTTCTAGGATTTTAACCCACTCCTAATACAAGCATCTTAGCTTAGCCACAGGGATAGTATTTGCAAAATATCCAGGAAAATACCATCGGATGCATAAGGGTAGAATTTTGGAAGGACTTCATTCTGAAATTGTACCCCTAAAAAGGGTATGAAAAAAAAATAAAATAAAATGCTATGACTTATGGAGCAGAGCAGGATATCGTGTAAAATATAACTCGTTGGACATTAATGTTAAAGCTTGCTCGCAGTCTCGGAACCCAGTTTAGTCATGTCTGTCCATCCATCCTCGGCTCTCCTTCCAAACAGCTAGTGCTCGTAAGATAAAACTTTGCATGTGATATATATTACTACGCCGAAAAAGTGTTAAAAATGAAAATATCTGAAAACGTTCATGATGGTAGTTACGTCACAGTTGTTCACGAGTTACAGTAGGCCTAATTGGACCGATTTTAGCAAAAATGATCCAACCCACAACCTTGACAATTTCGAGATTTTTTGACGTAATGTCTCCAAATAAGGTATATTTTAACATATCAAAGATTCGTAACTCTATCTTAATAATTGACGAAAGTCCATATGATCCAACCCACAGCTGTCATTTCGAAGTTCAATATTTAAAATGCATAAGTGTTTCAATCTATTTGAATCATTTTTGCATTTTCTTGGGCTGCCCTGTCATGTATTAATTATATTTGCTAAAATGATTCATGCTACTTGGAACAATTATGCTTTTTATACAACTTAAAAAAAATATTACACAAAATATTCTGCTTAAATGTTTCAAAAGTCATGAATCATTTTAACTCTTTTTCCAAATAACATTCGATTACATAACTATATTGATTCAGACCACATGAAATATATAAATATTTTGTTGTCTTTTTAACTCTGCGAAAAAATAATGCTATTATATTTTTAAAAAGTTTTTAACATCTTACTTTAACATCTTACTTACCATTACTTTGTCATGGATTTTCGCCAGGTAACGCCTGTTTCTATCCAATATTTGAAATATGTTATATTTAATTTTTAAACAACGATTCACGGCTTAATAAATATAAAATTATCATTAATATTCTATCTTGGCGATATGACAAAATATTATTTTTATCTCGAAAACTTAAAGGCCTGGGCAAACCAAAAGCAGTTGCAGCGCGGTAGCAGTGCGTCTACGTTAGTAAATAATGTAGTTATATGAGGGATGACACACTGAACAAACGCGGGCCCGCTGAACGATACCTGCTCCGCCACTGCGCCGCGCACGCACTGCTTTTCGACAAAACATTTGGACGGGAGCAGCGCAGACGCGGGGCGGTGGCAGCGCAGGCGCAGTTAGCACACGTTGTATTACTACTTCCGCCATTTTGAGTGGTCACACTAGAGCAGTTGAGCGGGACAGACGCAGCGCAGTTACAAGCGGTTGTAATTCAATACAAGCGATCGATACAACACACATAACGCGGTTATAAAGCAGGACCGCCTTCAAACTGCTTTCTGACTGCTCATGTTTCTGGTGTGACATCAACCGCGACGCAACTGACCTGCCCCGCTCAGGCGCTGCGCCTGTCCTGCTTTTGGTTTGCCCAGGCCTTTAGTTAAATAGGTAAGTATTTATTTATTTAAATAATTAATTTTTTTATTGCAATTATTGTAATTACAATAAAATTTTATTTTTTGTAAGAAAATTTATTCTATTTTTTAGGATAATGTGATTAAATAGACAAACTTATCGAAGATCATTTATGCATATTTCTAATTCAACGAACTTGACCCCGCTAAAGTTTTGCTAAAACAATTCAAGTGACGTGGATTGTTTTTGAAAAATTTGAAACGGAGTGAAAAACTACCATACAGTTTTACAAAAACGATCCAACAAAATCCATGAATCTTTTTTGCAATATTGTTTTGCACATAGTTTCTTCATTTAAAGTTTAACGTCAATGAACCTGAGAGCTTGAATCGTTTTTGCAGTTTTGAACAAAAATCGTACTAATTTTTTTATTTGGGTAAATAAACAGCAACATAATATAATATTACTAAAAGGTATGGCTATATACATTTTATAATTGTGTTGCCAACGGCATTTACCACAGCTTATTAAATTAGTGGTAGTAACGAATATGTAAACAATTTGATTATAATAACAAACAAAAAGATACATTTAAAAAAAGGGTACTTATCATGGTACCATGATAAGATCGTGGGTGGTTGGGTGATTAAACTATTTTAAAGTTTCAATAACCTTACATCTAAAAATACCAGGTCGCGATGCCGCAATATCAATGCAGTTGAAGTTGTTATTGTACAAATCCACTAACCGATACATCGGGGAACGGGCCCCCGCATTTGTACGGCAGCGGAATGTTGCAAAGAGTTGGCAAGGCTTCCGGCAATGCGTCCTGGTAGGCACTCTGTATGCAATTCTATTAATTAGGGCTGTGCAATCATACTTGTTATTACAAACATCATAAAACAACATTGTCTGAAGCAGTGTAGGTCTATTTTCAAGAGTAAGGATATTATATTTCTCCAGAAGTTGCTCATAAGTTAAATAATTATGGTAGCACCTGTATTGCATAGTTCGCATAAACTTCTTCTGGACTGACTCTAAATCTTGTTTATATTTACTATAGTAAGGATCCCATATGTATACTGCAAATTCTATTTGAGGTCGCACCAGTGATTTATAAAGATGAAGGTAAGTGGTAGGTCGTGTGAAATTCTTGGTATTTGTCATTACAAATCCGTACATTTTAAACGCCTTGTTCACGACATTATCTATATGCAGTTCGAGATGTAGCTGGCTGTCTAATGTGACACCTAGGTCTCTTATTGAATGAACAGCATCTAGCTGCTCATCACACAAAGTATATTGGTATTTAAAAACTAGTTTTTTCTTTGTAAAAGTTATTGACTTGCATTTATTTAGGTTTAAACTTAATTTATTCTTTAAGTTATATAAAAAGGATCCAACTTCCCGAGATTTTTACATTTTGATGCAAATGTACCTACATAATTTGGAATTACCTACTTAACTAATAACTGTCGAACTGTCGATCGTGGTCGACCGATTATTACTAAATTGCATTAAAAAGTTCTACTACATACCACAACTGAAAAAGAAAATGCCCAAAGACAACAAGAAGAATACCAAAAAATATCGGAAGATTTAAGGAAGGATGATTTTGTGGAGAGAATTGATCTTGTGGAGTGACTGCTGTGGAGGTCAAAACAGAAATATTAAAATTGTTATAATTTTGAAGGCCATTTTAAGTAAAAAACTTTTTTTTTTTAATTCCGCTGCCTAAGGCCGCGGCCGCTCTAACGTCCGTTGCCGGGCGTCTCTGGTTACAAGCAGAACGTATTTCCAGTGGCGCCCGGCGGACTTTGACCACCACTGTGGTCTCTGCGGGGGTTAGGTCGGGATGAGAATTCCGCGTCGTTGGGGTAGGGTTTTATCCCGCGTTAGTGAGTGAATCTGGTTGCGTGCTATGGGGCAAAGGCCCCGCAGCACGTAACCCTTCTAGCCTGCTTCTGTAAGAACGACGGGTGGCGATCCCGCCGTCCTCAGGCCCCGATCATGGAGGTCGATGGTCTTGGGCGTAGATGAGTCTGCGGCGCCCTCGCCGCTGACTACGGAACTCGGCGGGGAGGGTACGCTCCCTCTCCCTCTTTCGCGAGCCGCCTCCTTCGCGAGCATGACTTATTCGCAGAAGGACACGGTCGCGTTCCACCCACTCCTGCTGGAGACCATGGCTTGAAGCATGATCTGGAGCGAGAGGGCATCCACGCCCAGACCCACTACGAGGTCCCGGCGCTGACTCGCCCACGCAGAGCACTCCACCAACATGTGGAGTGCCGTGTCGTCGTCGGGAACCTCGCAGTGTTGACACCGGGGTGTGACCTCACGATGGATGCGAAACAGATAGCTACCAAGGCATCCATGCCCGGTAACGATCTGCGTCGCACGATACGTGAGGTCACCATGCTGCCTCTTGGAACCTCGCCATTGGAACAATGACGCAAGGGCTCTCGCTTCCAGGTCCCATGGAGGGGTCCCGGCTAGGAGACATGCAGCCTCTCCGGAGATCGTGCGGTACCCTCTTATTGTTTTGACGGCCAAGGTCCTCAACGGTCTATTAAGGAGCGTTGAGTTGTTGGCCGTCAACCGCGCCGCCCATACGGGAGCCCCGTATACGGCCATACTCCGCATGATCCCCAGGCACAGTCTCCTGCAGGAGGCGTTGGGAGGCTAACCTAACCTAAAGGGACCCCCTTTAGGTTAGGCATGAGTCGCGAAAGCGCGACTGATGCCCCCGTCACTTTAGGGACCAAACTTCGGAAATGTGGTCCGAAGTTCCATCGGCTATCAAGATCAAGATCAAGATCCAGGTACTTCATTGAGGGCTTGATGCCGATGCTAACGCCCCCCACATTTATGCTGGAACCTTCAGGTGGACCGTTCCGAGGTCTGTGAAAGCACAGAACCTCGGACTTGTGCAAGTAAAAATGCAATGTAAAAAAGAGATTTAAAGGTGTTGAGTTGGATGTCGTAGAAGAAGATTTGCAAGAATTATGGCCATCAGGAAAATTGATTAAAAAAAAAAAAATTAAACGATTTGAAATCATTATTCCATCTTATAGGTACCAAATGACTGCATCGATTACTATAAAAACCTGAAGGGAGACGATGAAGTAATAGACGATATAGATGGTTATGAGATCAACCAGACTTTGATTTAGATGAGGAGTAGGGTAATTTCTGTATTTTTTAATAAAACACTAAAAAAATTTTTCCTATTTTTGTCTCACTTTGAAACATTTTTGCATTTTTCTTTCTGCAGCCTACACAGCTAATACCATACAAAATTTATTTTGTAAAAATGATCCGGGTGCAGATTTTATTTAATATCTACTAAATTATTACAATATATTCAATAAATACATGCATGTTAAATAGTTGAGTTCATATAGGATTACATAAAATTAAAAAAAACAAAATTTATCATTACAAAGCCAGAGAAACACTGCAATGACTTTTAAGGTCAAATATCTCAAAAGGAGCTTTGTGTTGATGGATCATTTATGCTAAAATCGGTCCAATTTGTATAATGCGCTTACTTGGATTACACACACACATTATGTATGGGTGACAAGGCACCCTATTCTTTGTGTGGCCTGACAAGCACTGACTGGCCGATTTTTACATGCATACCGTCACGCCTCTTTCCCATATCAGTTTATCTAGTACTCATATCACAAGCTCTTCTTAGTTTGAGACTAGATGGCGTTGTGTGAATTATCCTAAAATATTTATTTATTTATATATTGGGCTAGTCAGAGACTAAAGAATTCCACTTGCCCGATCACTTGCACGATCCTGACACACTTCATTCGCTTCTTCCACTTACATAACTATTTTCATGCACACTCTCAGGTTATGGGTACTCTTGACCTGGCTTTTGGACAAAACGTTTTCGATTTGGTCGAAGTACGTTCGCCTAGGTCGACTCTTACCTGGCTGTCCATCCACACCCGCTTTATGTATCTGTTTGGTCAATCTTCTATCATCCATCCTTTCTACGTGCCCGAACCATCTAAGCATACCTTTTTCTATCTGGGTCACTACATCTTCTGACACACCGGTCCGCAACGTTCTCGTATCACGCTGTTCCTCACTTTATCCACCAATGTCACCCCAGTCACCTCTAGCCATACTTCTCAAACTTCTCCTTCATTTTACTTTAATGCTTCTTCTGCCAAACCCAACATTCACTGCCGTACATAAGTGTAGGGACCAGCACTCTTCTGTGCACAGCCAGCCTAGCCCCCTGAGAAATCTTCTGACTGTTCATAAATTATGCAGAGCCCATTCAATTGATTTCCTTCCTTAACTCTTCTTTCAATATCATCGTCACATCTTTCATCCCTTGTAAACTTGAACCCTAAATAAACGAAATCTTTCACTTGCTCCACTCTTTATCCTTCAGTGACAATCGCACAGTTAGACATAAGAAAGAAAGAAACAAATTATCACTTTCATTCCTTTCTTTTTGAAAGATATGTCTTCGATCCATAACTTTGCAGTTTGGATATCAATCGTGCAAAATAATAATAATTAATTAACAGAGTGCCTGATCGCCTAGTCTAGCCGAAGTAATTAGGGTAACATTGCGTCGTAGTAATAGTTTGTAACCGTTGTTTGATTTCAAGGTAAGGCACGTAGACTGCATCACGGTTATGCAGTTACCTGCGTAGCTCCTTCCAGTCCAGTGGCTTCGTAGTACTTACGTAGCGCTACGAAGCGTATTTCACAACAAAATCAGGATGACATAATAATATAGTAATGTAGTTATGTAGTACCACTTCTTGGGGAACTGTTAATTTTATTTATCATATTAAACCTGAAATTAGTAGTCCTAATTGAGCCTGAGCCTTGTAGGCTATCGGCGAAGTTCTATTTATGCGTCTCGTCGAGTATTGTGCGAGTTGGCTGATAATGGTCCACTGTGTCTTCAAGCAAAACAGAAAACTGAATTGTCGGGTGCAAAGGGGCTCTTCTTACATCTATCGGGCCCCAGCGACCTCACCTGCTAGTGGCGCACCTGCTGATTAACGGACGAGGTTCGTATATTACGGTACCCATGTGGTGGCTTCGGCCCCTACGTGGATACCAGGTGGTACAACAGTGTTGGTCCGGGGGGGTACCACCGTGCAGCTGTGCTAAAGCCCCCCAAGTAACCCAGCCCAGGCTGGGTTGCGTTAGGCGTTCAGCAGCTGCACTGCCGTGCCCAGGGCGATGTATGTTGCGGCAGGCAGGGGTCCAGTGGGGGCGAAGCGGAGTCTAGTGTGGGTGGTGTGGGTCGATTCGCCGGCCAGGGAGACCCTTAGCAACGGCGTTGCCGCGGCCGCCCGCAACACGTCATGGGGCCCGCCTGTGACCAACCACCCCAGGAGGCTGCCCCACATGTTGCGCATTGTCGCCGCTCCGGGTGGTAACCGGTGTGGGGTAGCGGCGGCCTTGCATCAGGGGGGTTTGGGAGCCCTTCCGTCCGGCGGGTCGGCTCCGACCTAGCCACACGGTTCTAGACGAAGCTAGCCTCTGCAATTTGTCACTTACTGCCGCACCAAATGACGCCCTGTCTTCACGCTTCCCTATATCTCATCATGACAGTGCAACAAAGTTATAAACGGTACACAGCGGCCTCTAGAAACCCCACAAAGTCGATTCCTTTTGAGGTGGAGTTCGCGAATATCCGCGGACTCCATGCGAACCTCGATACCGTCCACCATCACCTAGAGACGGCACGGCCTTCTGTGATGTTCCTTACGGAGACACAGATACGCCGCCCTGACGACACGTCTTACCTCAGTTACCCGGGTTATGTCATTGAGGAACAATTCCGCGACAAAGCCGGAGTGTGCGTGTTCGTTAGGGCGGATGTCTGCTGCCGCCGGTTGCGCTGTCTAGAGAACCCCTCCTACTCCGTCCTTTGGCTGCACGTGGATCATGGCTCTATGAGCCAGATCTACGTGTGCGTCTACGGCTCCCACACAGGGGACACTGGGACAGCAAGGCTTTTCGAATACCTCAGCGAAATGGCTGACGATGC
Organism: Nudaria mundana; assembly: GCA_963556515.1. Lineage (NCBI taxonomy): Eukaryota > Metazoa > Arthropoda > Insecta > Lepidoptera > Erebidae > Nudaria > Nudaria mundana. The sequence continues at coordinate 3,694,485 of OY748303.1, read as the reverse complement.
GCAGGTGCGGTTCCCGAACGCTGACCTGGTTTTCCTGGGGGACTTTAACGGTCATCACGTTGAGTGGCTGGGGTCCCTTAGGACCGATCATGCGGGACGATCCGCCCATGCATTCGCTCTCTCCCACGGGCTGACCCAGATGGTACAGGGGATCACCCGGATACCTGACAGGTCAGATCACACGCCCGCCTTGCTGGATCTACTGCTGACGAGTCGCCCAGCCGAGTACAGTGTGTCTTTACGCGCCCCACTGGGCACTTCCGACCACTGTGTGGTGCACGCCAGCTTCCAAGTGCCACCGCCTGCTCGTGCTGAGCAAATGACTCGACGACTATGGCACTACTCGTTGGCAGACTGGGACGGTCTCCGCGATTACTTTGCGTCCGTCCCGTGGAGCCAACGCTGCTTTGTAGGGAAGGCGCCTTCGGATAGCGCTGCTGCCGTTGCTAGCGAGATCAGTCTAGGGATAGAATATTATATCCCTTTCACTGATGTCGCCAGCATCCGCAAAGCTCGCCCCTGGTTCGGGCGTGAATGTGCCGAGGCTGTCCAGAAAAAACAGTCTGCGTATCGCGCCTGGGTCAGGGCTCCGTCTACCTCCTCAACTGTGCAGCTGGATTGCCAGCTTTTTAAACGAGCGCCGAGTGCGGGTCCTCTGCGATGGCCAGGCTTCTCGCTTCTTGCAAGTGAATGAACCAACTCTCTTTCTTCTGCATATCAATGATATGCTATCCCTCGGGAACATTCATTGCTATGCAGATGACAGCACACTGCACGGGAGTTACTCGGTTCGTCCGACGGCAGGGCGATCTGAGATTGAGGAGGAGAGACGACGACTCGTGGCTGATCTCGACCGTAACCTCGACAGTATCTCCCAATGGGGTGCCGAGAACTTGGTCGAGTTCAATGCCCGCAAAACACAGGCGTGTGCATTTACAGCGAAAAAATCCCCTTTCCTTCCCCTACCCACTCTTCAGAAAGCAACATTACCAATGAAGGATAATCTAGACATCCTTGGCATAGACGTACGTCGTGAGCTTAATAACACTAAATACATTGAGAGATGTATTGGACTAGCTTCGCGGAAACTGGGAATACTGAACAAGGTAAAGCGATTCTTTACACCGCACCAGAGGTGTCTGCTGTACAAAACGCAGATTAGACCCTGCGTCGAATACTGCTCTCACCTCTGGGACGGCTCCGCGAAGTATTTGCTGGACGCACTCGACGCTATGCAGCGACGCGCTGTTCGCATTATAGATTGTCCGGAGGTAACGGGAAGCCTTGAGCCGCTAGCCCAGCGCCGAACAATTGCTTCCTTGGCCGCGTGCTACCGTATTTACCACGGTGAGTGTTCTGAAGAGCTCTTCAATCTGATCCCACCCTCTCCCTTCCGATCCCGAACAACGCGTGCCGGGCAGAGATGTCACTCTCGTACCGTGGAAACCGTCTTCGCGAGAACTGAGCGTTTTAAACGTTCGTTTCTCTGCCGAACGATGGTGGCTTGGAACGCCCTGCCCGCGCACGTGTTTCCTCCAACATATAACCCTGGGTTCTTTAAGCGAAGCGTGAAGAGGCACATTACTGGGTCGTCAATTTGAGGGTCACTCTCTATAGTATTCCTGTGTACTGTGAGAGTTGCCCACAATCACCAGACGTCGCCACAGCTTACCATCAGGCGGGTGGCGTCAATTTGTCGACCTAATATAAAAAAAAAAACCCTGCAGCAAATACCTAGAGTAAAACAAACAGCAACTTGTCCATTATGTTGGCCGCCATTTGAAATGTGTATGGGAAGCGCTGAAAGTTATACCATTCTGATTAGCTAGGTTCTTTTAAGTTCCGCTCCTACTTCCATTGCCGAGCGCCTCTGGTGAGCACACAGACAATTTCCAGTGGCGCCCGGCGTTTAACTAGGGATTAGGTATATTTTTACCAAATTAATAGTGAAACGTCGTATTCACACGTAGGGGATTCCCCACAAGTCCTTGATACAGTCGAAAGTGAGCAAGACATCGAATTCGAATCGAATCAGAAAGAACACCTTAATATTTTGGACATTGTCACACAACGTCATCCAGCCCAAACTAAGCTATAATCTTGGGCTATGGGATCTAGACAACTGATAAACGTACAAATATATATATGTATAATATGCAAGTATGTTTATCAGTCGTCTAGATCCTATATTTATTATTTATTTATTTATCAATGGTCGCTTCTAGTTCGTACTACTGCGTTAGTACCGACAATGAAACTAGATGGCGCCACCAGTAAATTGAAATGTCGCTGCTAAGATTATAGTCCGAGACGCCCAGGATTTTAATTGGCTTTGCCATAGCGGCTGGCACGTATGATTTTGTTGCCTTTCATTGCAAGACAACAGGTTTAATTTTTCCAAAATTACAATATTGCTGCTACTTTTTTTATCAAATTCATTCTGCCATTTTGGACATAACCTATTATAAATGTGCCCGGTGACTGCAATAGGCTTGCTCCCTATTACGTGGGACTAAAATACTGCCATATTATTTCTACGCGCTACCGTCGCTGAATTTGTAAAAATCCTGCACGCGCTGTCAGCGGTCTCTTTCTGAGAAACGCTCCATAGTGACTAAATTACCCAGAGCTATGTTACCGACTAGCATACCCCCCATGCCCCTTAGATTTGAAGCGTTCACGCAGTTGGCAAAGCAAATTAAATATAAACTTTCTTATGACCACCTTTCTTCTTTATGACACCCTGTACAAGCTCAGTTTTTGAGACTAGATGGCGTTGTGTTTCATTATCCTACCATACCTGTTTATTGAATTCAAAACCATTCGTGGAGCTGTGTGACAACCTGTGTGGTTAGTGACATTGCCTGCTGTCCGTCCTCCGCACACCCATCATATCTCGAAAACGGCACATGCAATTTAGATAATTCTTTTAGCATATTGTCCTGCTTGATTAGAATAGGTGCAAGGGCAACTTTTTGTGACCAGTGGCAGTGTACCGGAAGTGTATCCTTCTCAGACAGGAGTGTGAACGGCAGAAAGTCGTTTCCGACCTTAGCATTTAACATTCATCAAAATATAAACAGTAGGTACAGTAGTCTCGATTGCGTTCTTAGCGATATTCTCCCACTTTTCATCTCACTTCTGTACGACTCTTTGGCTTACTACTGAAAGAATAATTAATATCTACTTACTTTGTTTTTACACCTGTTTCATAGGAGTTAATTCTTGGGTCCTGGCCATAAAGCAGGTCCTCTTTTTTTTTTTCTTTTTTTTTAATCCCGCGGCCAGGGGCCGCGGCCGCTCTAACGTCCGTAGCCGGCGTTCTCTGGTTACGAACAGGTATTTCCAGTGGCGCCCGGCGAAGCAGGTCCTCTGCAACAACTGTCTCTCTGCAGCAACTTTGTATCTTTCTCATTCTCTGAATTCTTGGCAGCATTTTTCCTGGAAATATTTAGAAACAGAACACTGAAATGAATACTGAAATCTTTCTTTTTCTAAGTCACATCTCATTGCAGGACTTCAATATACAGTCCTATCAATTTCTTTTCTACGTTGTCTAAGGCCTTTCTTGTTCTATTAGTAACACCTATAAGTATAACGGTTTTTAGTATGTCTAAACAGGATGTCAGAACCATGTGGTACAAGTTGCACTAAATCTGCCAGAACAAAAGAAAGAGGGCGCCCAGTGGCGGGCGCCACTAAAGCGGGTCTAGTGGTCTAAAATACAAACATACCTCAAGGAAGCCCAGTCGCCTGAAAAGACAACCAAGTATAGATTATCCTTGCGTAGAAGTGCAAGGAGACCTACCCCAAACAATGGTTTTCCCCATTGTTAAGGGTAGATTGTGGGGCAGGACAAAGAAGAAGAACAATTAGCGTACCTTATTGGACTGTTCTTGTTATAATATGAATTATAGATTAGAAAAGAAATCTACTCAATAAAATGCAGTTAGTAACTTACCAGTTTGAAAGCTTGGACATAGTCGTATTATCGTCCACGCAAAACTTGTGCGAGATAATCCAACAATGTAATATGCAATGTGACGTAATGTAGCACATTGAAAATGAAAGTATCCGAACACATTGCTACGCGATTATGCGCCTTATTCCGTCTTGGATTCATTCAGCACTCTCCATCGTGACAATGCGCGCGACTGCCTCCACGCGGGGCGAGGTTGCGGGACGGCAGAGGCGCGACGCAAAAGTGGGTCGGTCGCGACGTGTAGTCAAGTTCAAGGCCACACACGGGGCGCCTATCGTCCATAGATGGCGCTGCGTTGCGCGATTTGGAGTTTGAAAATTTTGCGAGCCGAGGGGGTGAGGTGCGGTGCGCGGGTCTGGTGAGGGAACGAATTTTCGGTGCAACACACACTATTCGAGTCTGCACTCGAGTACTGATCGTCGCGACGCGCAGTACTTTCGCGCAACACTAGGCTCATCCAGACTTCTAAGCTAACCTAGACACAATAACTGAGCAGACATGGACTGGATGGAGATGGAAGACGTGGTGCGTAGATTCTAACATTACTTGAAAACTGTTATACAATTCACCAATATTAGTTTTGCTTGATACTGAACTTTTTACACAGTTTGCCTTGACCTAGGTTAACAGTTTATCAACAACGACTTATGTTGTACGTCCGAATATTTATCGTCAGCATACATGTGTGTAAGTAGACTGTTCATAACTCTGTTAGTTACAGTGAAGCCTTGTTATTAATGCACTTAAGAAATTCCGATATTTAAACAAGATAAAAACCGAGGATAATTTGATTCCGGTAAACCAAACGTTACTTCCATATTGCTAAAAGTTTTCGTTACATAAATAAAGAGAATGATGTGCATTTATTATATCTAAATGTGAATTTTACAATATTTTTCCACACACTAATTATATGATTTTGGTACGTTAATATCGTCTAAAACATTGGTTGTTATGAGAAACACCGCTCTAAAACAGTTGTACACGTGAAGGCGCACGCCCACGGTCGGCGTTCCGGACCTGCCCTAACTTGTGATCGATCGCGCCACCTACCATCACTCGCCTAACAGTTTATTCGTTAACGTCGTCGATGCTTCTATTTTCTAACACGAGTACACAATACTACCGGAATATTTGTCTATAAATGATATGTCACATAAAAAGATCTACTAATGGGTTTTTCAGGGTTAATTTAGATTTAACGTATGCTTTTGACCATCTCTGTCAGAATTTTTCAAGGGTGAATGACAATTTTAATTTTCTTTTATTAAGATTCTTATGCTAAAATATTAGTGTATATTTCACGTATTCACCTATTTTTAATATTAAAATTATTGGAATACAGTCGTAGATAATTTTATTAGGTTTGTAGCCTCAACTTCCGTCGTTAGTGTAGTGGTCTGTTTTTATCTCAGAATAGCTTACTTAATATATTCAGTATATTCACCATTGTTATTTGTTTTAAGCCTGTCCAGAATTTTAATACAAAGAGTGGGTTACAGTTCCTCTTGTCAATTTGTCGTTGTCGTCCATTTAAAATATTACATTTCTTAAATAATCTCCCAACCTTCCAAAGGGTGGACAAAGAGTTTATTCCACCCCCATTCGCCAGTCATCCTTTATTTAAGTACCAGTAAATCCCTATTACCGGAAGCCAGTCCTTTGCCTTTACAGGGAATGTATTTGTCAGTCTCGTCTGCCTATCAGGTGCACCTCATGAAGGCCCCTTTAGCACCTTCTAAGTAAAGTTATAATCATTACATGTAAATGAAGCGATATTACTAAAAAAGTGGCTTAGTGTTGCTGTGTACAGTTTTATCTAATCATTTTTGTAAGTTGCAACGTGATGTAAAATGCTGATGATATAATGGCGGCCTTGACTGGACTTATCATCTAAATCTTTTCGTACACTGACACATATTTTAATGCAGTACCCTGTGTAGTGCATTAATTAAGATCCAATGATTATATTTTGGCCCTACTGAAATACTTCATAAATAAATTATTATTCTTTTATCTATATTTATTATTACATTTAAATTATAGTTTTGCGGGCATCACGTTAAACGGATGGCCTGAATTTTATCAAATTTGATACGTAAATAGATTGAGACCTTGACCAGGTGTTATGCTACTTTTTATTCTGAGTACTTACGATCTGTAGAGAGCGAACAAACTATAGACAGATCAGTGTTGAAGTAACATAAATCAAATTTGAAAAAATCATGTTCGTTAACTCTGATTTCTTCATAATTTATTTAATTAAATATTAATTCCTTCTATATGAGTGATCATCAGAGCATCACTTATCTCTGTCCTTAAAGTGTATTAGCACAATATGTTGTATATATCCCTGTCCTAAGATTTTAGTGACCCTGGGCAAAATCGGACGTCTTTCCAGAATTTGTCTTTGGACTTATGGACTACGGCTCTGACGAAAATCTTGTCAGTTCCCATAAAAATATATGACACGGCATAAATATGATTTGTTATAGATAGGTGTGTAGTGCTTCTGCCTACCCTCTTGGCGATGTAGACGTAATTGCCTGTATGTTTAATCACGTTTAGTAACTCCAAGGCCTTGAAGTCACAGATAAAAGTTACAAAAATAAAACATTGAGCCAACGATATCCAAAAATGGCATCGTGTTTATCCGTGTACTTACTAACTTACTGAAATTGTAGTTACTTGGTGAAATTGTCTCTTTGTTAGTTGTATTGGGAACACGCTTGAGATTTCTGTCCCGAAATACTTTAAGAACTCGTTTAGAGACAACGGGTTTTCTTTGACTAGACGCTCCCCTGGAATCACAACAATACGCTAGCTCCAAGCACACTCAGATCAAAGTACCACATCTTAATTTTACGTACTAAATTATTTATTGCCAATACGTATTTCTCTTCTAGCACAGTGATGTAATGTATAATGCTGAGGATATAATGGCGGCATTTACTGGACTTATCTAAATATTTCCGTACTCTGACATATTTAATGCAGTACCCTGTGTAGTGCATTAATTAAGATCCAATGATTATTTTGGCCTTACTGAAATACTTCACAAATAAAATTATACTCTTCTACACATATATTATACAATTTTAAAGATTGTTGGATCGGGCTGATTTTTATCAAATTTCAAACTAAAAAATAGATTGAGGCCTTCGCTAGATTGATTACTTTTTATTCCGAGTATGCTCTGTGCGGTTTGAGAGCCAACAAAACTATAGTTACCACGTGAGTTTAGTGGCAGGGTTCTGCTTGTTAGAAAATAATTCTTGTTTATAGTACGCCGTTTTCGCCATCTCAACTTCTCTTATTTCTTTTTTATTTATTTATCACCACCTTTACATCATTAATATAGGTAATAAACACGATGCAATAATGTCGACAAAAGATATACAATATCCTCCACAACAACAGCTAAATAAAGATATCCACTTTATTTATTAGTCACCCAATTTGCAAGGATCTGTGAACTTTCAGCATAGTGAAGACCTTGGTCAAATTATGTTAGACCGGCTGTGATATTTTAAAGACGTGTTTAGACCTACGCCAATATTTGAACCAAGGCTACACAAAAAGCAATCACACAGACGGTGTACTGCATCGCGGATTAAAGTTAGAGCTCTCTTTTGTCTGGCTCGGCTCTTGTCTGTTCAGTAGTTTTCTCATCCATTACTCTCTTTTCATAGTCAGGTCTTTCAGCTCTTGGCGGGACCTCACCCGGACCACAGCAATGTTAACAATATTCGTAAGAATGTCTAAATTGTTATTTTGTTTTCTACGTTAACTATTTATTGGCGCTCAATCTAGTTTGTGGTTTAATACTAGGCTTGATTGCTTGAACAATATCTATGCAATAATGCAAAGATTTCGGCGAATTCAAATAATTGAGTATAGGTAGAGCGCGGTGGAAGCGAGGGGGGTTCGAGCAAGAGATTTGGCTGTTGGCCTTGACAATGAACCGGCGGCGCACACATAAGTAATTTTATTTGAACATATTTGTAATACACGCACACTCACAAATCAGAGTTTGTTCCACGAATTACCTCCTCCCACGCGATTAGATTTTAGGGCTGTCTTTGTCAGACTAATTGTTATTTTTCTACGATCTCATTATAGATACCAACTGAAGACAATATAACAGCAATCTTTCCGGTGACGCGGGATAGTTTGTACTACTTTTTGTATATTTTATAAGAACTTATTTTCTCAATTTTTCAATTGTGTAAATATTTGTTTGATGTTTGTGTATATGTTAACGTAAAAACCGGTTTATTTAAGAAATAGGAAATTAAAGCAGTACATACTGTGTCATAAATTATAAATTTATTTATACAAAAATAAATCAATCAAATATAAAATCCTAATTTATTAGATGAGCCAATGAATGGTCATTAATAAAAAAGTGATAGACCTATAAAAAGCTGTAAGTGAGGTGAGCAATAAAAACGCCCATAAGTCTAAAATTAATGTTTATGAAGCACTACAAAAATAAAGTATAATTGTCATTGGTAACCCTACGAATAATGCTAACAAATTCTGGTGAGCCGTCTCGCCGGCGCCGCGTGCCTGCCCTAAGACAACCCATACAGAGACAGCCTAGGGCCAGATTGTTTATCGACAATTCCCCAAGCTTCCCTGCCAGAACCCCTCTTCTAAATTACATCGTCCTCCACCACACTCCCGTACTTACGTAACAAATAAGATTTGTGGGAATTTTTCATATGCTTTGCCAGTATTCTTTGTTACGCGTTCGTCTGTAGTTTTGGCAGCATACCTCAAGGCCGTTTACTAGACTCGCACATACGAATTATCAAATCCTACAGGTACGACTCTACATCGCGGTGTATAGCCCCTTTTTTGTCCGTCTGGTTTTGTATGAATGACATCATTACTAGAACGCGTTAACTGCTTCTTTGTTAACCATGTGTAACTGATCTAGGTTTATAGTTTTTATTTATTCACATTCCTTGACTTCATTTTCATTTTTTTTATTTCAGTTTTCACTGTTGATTTTTATGCGTATGCCAGTATCTTTTTTGATCTCACTCAATATAAAAGAGCGAGCTTATAACGGCTAACTGGGTTTCTTATGCTTGCCCCAGACTTACGTCTGTTGATTGGCGGGTGTGCCATTGCAGGTGTGGTGGGTATGGACCTTTGAGATGTTAGTGAGATCCCTATGCGCATAACCCTAATACAAATAACCTTGAATGAAATAACAATGTAAGGACTATTCAAACAAAGCCAATTAGTCTCAAACTAAGCAGAGCTTGTGATATGAGTACTAGAAAAACTGATAAAAATATTTATATACATTTTTTTTGTTAAAACATACATATTATACATAGGAAACATCCAGATTGCGGTACAAAAGTATCTGTCTTCACACAAAGTTTGTCCCGAACGGGAATAGCACCCGGCAAGGAAGACTACGGCGTCGAAAGCGGATGCATTACCGACCACACCACCGAAGCCGTCTTAAATGGATTCTGTAGATATCTTATTCAAACAATTCCATTATTTTTGTAAAAATTATATTTGTAAAAATAGTGTCAATAAATTGAACCGTCGATAATCTGATGTCTTGACGAAGGACGGATTATTCTGAGTCTGTTTCATTTCTTCTTTGTTAATTAATATAAACATTACAGTAGTCCCAAGTTGGGCGCCAGTTTAACGTTTTGAAGACCTTATAATTCAGAAATATACAAATATGTCGATAAAAAAAGCTCTAATGATCAGTTCTAATATTGAGACACGTTGCCTTGTCACCTTTACAGCTCCTCTCTGGCCTGCTGGAAGAGATTCCTTTAGGAATAAGTAGTGCTTGTACTAAAGGCTCACTGTTCTCTTTGTACTGTATTGTTTTATTTTTCTCTTTGTATTGTACATAAATAAATAAATTTATTGATTACTATACTTACCAAGCGACTGAAAGACCGTCGAGAACATTAAAAATAGAACGTAAATTGTTTTGTCTGTCTAATGATAAGATTAAAAAACCGGGCGAGTGCGAGTCAGACTCGCGCACGAAGGGTTCCGTACCATTATGTATAAACATGGCAAAACAAATTACTTTTGTTGTATGCGAGCCCCCCTGAATATTGATTTAATTCTGAGTTTTAGTATTTGTTATAGCGGCAACAGAAATATGTACATCATCTGTGATAATTTCCACCTTCTACCTATCACGGTTCTTGACGAACGAACGGACAGCGAAGTCTCAGTAATAGGGTTCCAGTTTTTCCCTTTGAGTACGGAACCCTTAAAATTACAATTTTGCGATAAGGTAGACCATGTGTGTCTACCGGCAAAACTTACCTCTAACTTTGTCAGAATTTTTAATAATATAGTTGTTTTGGAAAGCTTAGATATAATTATGTAGATAGTTTAGGGGGAAATCTCTCGTAATTTTATGATATTTAAATAGATAATTTTTAATGAATATTTTTTAGGACATTTTCTTTAATGGTAGGTATTAGTATGGTTTTTTTGGTTTGCACGAATAATGTCCAAAAAGAAAAATGTACAATCACATAATAATACCCAACGAAAGAGAAACGCCTATTTGATATTTTTAATTGGACATAATTATTATTTGAACTTTATTTAATTGGACATTTGTATTAATGGACATTTTTATTATTGGACATTTTTATTGTAGGATATTTTTATTATTGGATATTTTTATTGTAGGACATTTTTATTATTGGACATTGGCCGTGTACATTTTTCTTTTTGGACATTATTCGTGCAAACCGTTTTTTTCATGATGTTATTTGATGGTTCTTTTTTTTAACATACGTTTTAATGTACATTATTTCTACAAAATTTGTACACCGTATCTGGTAGACATAGAGGAATGAATGAATGAATAAATGAATTATGATCTGTACCTACTAATAAGTAACAATTAGGAGTCCTACGATATGATATTGATCCATCATTAGGCTTATAATGAGTTCTGATTGAAACTACGTTTGTATACACTGATCTAATTTGACAATATAGAGACATTGCTAAACGCTTAATCGATCGACCAGAAGGCTGGCTGTTTTCTGGCCCAAAGAATAAGTATCGCCATCCAACGTGGCAACAGAGCCAGCATTCTGGGAACCTTCCCAGTCGGCAATGACGCGGAGGATTTTTTAAACGATATTTTGTAATGTAAATATTTTTAGTATATAATTATGTATATTGTAATTCTTATTGTAAATAAACCACATCTGGAGTTATTTGTTATAGTATTTATATATATTTATAAGTTATTATTAGACGTTCCTATCTAAAACTTACAATTATTTTACCTACCAATTGTGTATTCAGTATAATGCCATTGAAAAGAACTTATATTAATTAATGAAAAAAGTTAAGTTGCGTATTATGAGTTACACATAAGAGCGTGTTGTTTTAAAAAAAACTGCACATTTACTTTTGCTTCCAAATCTGTCGTAAATTATTCGCTTGCATTCAAAACATATCGGTGTAGGCGGTCAACCAATGACATGCTCAGTACCTTGGCAGCGCTTCAGGAAAATTAACGTTTTGCCTTTATTCGTTACGTTGCTGTGTATAAAGGGACCAATGTGAACGGTGGGTAAGCACGTGTTGAGCAGCTGGGCGGTACATGCGTGGTGTGTTACCGCTGTGGTGGGGAGAGGCGTGGTCTGCGTACACGCATTGTGCGTAGTGCGTGCGAGTCGCGAGCCGTTCCACAAACTGTTAAGTTTTCCTTATTGTTGTAAACTTGCATCATTTTATACACAAAGTGCATTGACTACGTTATTACTGTAAAAGTTTGTTGTGTTCGTTTTATAGTACTTTATGATGTGTGACGTACAAAATAATTGGTTGTTTTCTAACATAACGACCACGTTAGAAATGATTGAATCATTTCGTTTTGTGAGTATACAATTTTGCGACATTTAAAATACGTAACTATGTAGGTGATATACGGATTGTAAATTTGTGTGTTCAAAGACTTTACTTCCATAAATTAACTTTCCAACTACAGCATCACCTCTCATCATCATATTCTTATAAAAATTGTCCCAGTGCGAGTCTGACTAGCGCACGAAGGGCTCCGTACCATTATGTATAAACAATAGCAAAACTAATTAACGTTTGTTGTTTGGGAGCCCCCCTAAATATTGACTTTACTCTATTTTATAGTATTTGTTGTTATAGCGGTTATAGAAATACATCATCTGTGAAAATTTCACCTCTCTATCTATCACGGCTCATCAGATACAGTATGGAGACAGACGTACGGACAGAACGTGTATAGTCTCAGTAATAGGGTTCCCGTTTTACTCATGGGGTACGGAACCCTAAAACAGGTAGGTTCCGTATACTTCCATGTGGTACTTATGCCTAATTCTTAGCAAATACTCGTATTTTAAGAGAACTGGTGAACAATTTGCTTGTTGTTGCAAAATACAGAACTGTGCTATTGATCTTTGAACTCAAAATTATTGTAACATAGTTGTTTTTACACGTGTTGCTTCTTTAGATTACAGTTTGTTTATAGTTACTAGTTTATCTATGAGGTTAAACTTTATAATTACGTCGAATGTTATGGATTCTACTTATAATTGTGGCACGATCTTGAAAATGTAACTTTCATGGTCGACATCTCGCTTGTGAAATCTCTGGTAGTTTTCCGTATGTACGATTTACTCATTAATTTGTTTTTCTTTATGTATTTTGACTATTATATATTTTTTAAGTACTATTACCATGTTTGACTCTGTTGTAATAAAATCAATAGGTATATAACAGGGCGACTCACCACTGAAATGCAGTAAAATGAAAAAAGAACGGTGAAATACTGAGTTGCAGCATTAAAAGCGGCTTATATTAACCAAGTCAAATAAACAACACATAGTTTTCTGATAAAATAGAAGTAAGTTATATCCTAAAATCAAATCAATACTAAAAAACTACTACAAGTTAAGAATCTACCCTCAAAAATTAGTAAACCACAATGTATGTTGTGGTATACGTACCTTTTTAATGTGCTATAGATTCGACAAAAACAAACGAGATGACTCATGTGGTTAAAATAAGAGGAAAATTCATAAACAGCACCAAAGCAAAACCCAAAGTGCGGGAACTTCTTTATTACCAAATTGTCTTCGTAACCTATTTATCGCTGATATTACATTTAACTTCAGATTTTAATCATTATTACGATAAAGTTTAATTACCTTTGCATCGACATATATATAAGATTCAAATCCGGTGTTTGAATGACCAGTCCTACAGTCAATTTTGGTGGGAACATCCTAAAAACGTCTGTTTTGTTGTTTGTTAGAGATTTGCTTAAGAGAGTTGCTTTTCATGGTGAAGTTCTAGGTACTTTCATGATTACTCGATTCGAAGTAATACAACATGTGTTGTCGGTCGCGTGACTGACTAATGATTATTTTCTTTCACCTGTGTGTCTAGTACCAGTTCCTTACGTTAATTTGCTCGAAATACGTTTTCGTATTCCCCATACATTTCACACCAGCGCCCCTTGCGGTAACGTCAGGGAACTGTGTGAAATGTATGGAGGATGAAGGAACTGGTACTAGACACATGGATCAGCAATCCGTCGATGGCATTACGTTGAGCGATGGCAGAATTCTTTGTGGACCTTTATGGTTTTTAGGGTACTATCAGCAAAAGCTGATAAAAGTACCCTTATACGCCCGTCGTTCTCCGTCTGTCTGTCCGTACGTGTCACTTTTCAATCTGACACTGACATGTCGATAGTACCCTTGGAGCATTTCGCGATTGCGCGCTTAGCGTAACCGCAATCCAGCCTTGTTTATTTATTTTGTGCATTGGCTTGTGAGCATAAAAGGTTATAATTTCCATCTTTTCTTATTTAAAGATTGCGATTGCGCGTCTGTCGATCTGAACGTGATAAACCCAAACCTTCCAAAGGGTCTTTCAAATAGTATTCAGCAATGTACATAAGAATGTTATGTATAATTCATTAAAGTTGTGCCTGTAACATATGGAAGCTCTCTTCTCTCTAAATATTATATAATAGCAAAGATTTATAAGTTACCAGTTCCGGAATTGAAACGCAATCTTTTTCTAAATGGAGGTTTCTTGTCATCAATTCTTTTCTCTATACTTTTCGAGGGTTTTCATCTAAATTTTGATGACATTCATTATGATGACTTAAATCATATTATGACCATATATTTAATATCTAAGTAGTAATCATTGATAGTTGATTAATTGCCAAAGAAAACTTTTTTTTTTCTTACGACTCAACAGCCTCAAATATTGCACAAATTTCTACTTTATTTTTTTTTCAGATATTCCATTATTTATTAGATACTAGCTGTCCTGGTGAACTTCGTAACGCATTTTTTTTTCATAAGAACCTTCTCAACAGAAAAACAATTAGCGAAATCGGTCCAGCCGTTCAGGCGTGATGTCGTGCGTGACCAAGGAAAATAGGGATTCATTTTTATATAATTAGAGATAGAAGATTATATTATAGGCATATCGAGTAAAATAAATACGCCAATTCCTTTGTGGGTACCTACTAGATTGATACTCTACGTAGGATTTTACCTGAAGTATAAAGGAAGGCACCTTCGCACATAGAGAGATAGGTTATTGACATTATACTAAAACAATAAAAAGTAAGTATAATATATTAAAAAAATGATTTATTTACAATAAGAATTACAATATACATAATTATATACTGAAAATATTTACATTACAAAATATCGTTTAAAAAATTCTCCGCGTCCAATTTACCTACCTACTCCGTTGTTGCCCCATTTGGAAATTTACAAATTTGATTTTAACAATTGAAAACGTTTTAAAATCCCAAATGGGGTCTCTTTATTTACAATAAGAATTACAATATACAAAATAAACATAATTATAGACTAAAAATATTTACATTACAAAATATCGTTTAAAAAATTCTCCGCGTCATTGCCGACTGGGGAGGTTCCCAGAATGCTGGCTATTTTGCCACGTTGGATGGCGATACTTATTCTTTGGGCCGAAAAATAGCCAGCCTTCGGGTCCTTAGGTCTATATTACATTTTACAAAATATTCCGGATGAAATAATGAATAATAATATGCAACTTTAATTTAATGCAGCTGGTAATGAACATTATTAAAAATTATAATCGTAAAATCCAGTAACACGTAGCGGCATCTAAAAACAAATTAGGTACCTACCTGCAGTAGGTCAGTCTGTTCGGATACATTTCTTAAAAATAAATTTGTTATTGTATGACTAGACGCTGTATTTACTTTATCTTTTGAATGTCAAATGGCCATTGAACCATTTGATATTTATGGCACTTTTCATCTATGTGTAGATTGTATTATTTTAGGTCTTTGTGTGTTAGACCACACAAATACTTACGTTGTATGTATGTTTGCTGGATTTTTTTAAATATAGGTATTCGTGCACTGTATTTTCTGATCGTTTTGTAAACAACTTGTGTATATTTATACAATTATCGGGTACCTATAAAAATACGTATTGTGATGATTGACCTGTTTATAATATAAAATATAATTATGACATTCTTGTCTATGCGTCTACATTTTGAGACCATACGGGACATTTGCTTTCGTTTCTTAATTCTAGAATCTTTTTTCTACGTCTCATCATTATCAACTGACTTCCAAAAAAGGAGGAGGTTCTCAATTCTACTGTTTTTTTTAATGTTTGTTACCTCATATATCTGCACTGGGTGAACCGATTTTGATTTTTTTATAATGAAAGCTATTACTTCCCAAGTGTTTCCATTTCGTTTTGGTCCCATTCCGACAATTGTTTTGTCCCATTTCGGTAATTTGAAGCTGGTGTTGTGTCAATTTTTGACGTGTATTTCTTTGTGAAAACAGAAATGGACGCCGAAATCTCTTTCCGCACTAGTCTTTTGACTTTTCTTTTCTGAGAGTATGCGTAAGTTCTTTTATTTTTATGAATAACGCATATACAATTCGTTACAGACTGAGTTATACACGCCTTCCTTTCGTCATAATTTTTTTTTTTTGGTGTCAGAAAGCGTCGGCAGCGAAGGGTCGTATCTGGAAACTTTGGATATATTTGGCAAAATTGATTTCTCTATAAATTGGTACTGGAAAGGTTGGGAACAGCGGTTGAGCTGTTGCACTTGTTGATCGTTAATCATCTTACACTCCATCGCATCATTAATCTTTCTGACGTCGGTCGAAGCATCTTCATCTAGATGGTTAATGTTCATACGTTTCTATTATTGCCTCTTAAATTAATCGTATTTTATTTACTAACTTAATTATGTTAATATAATTGTATCTAAATATTCTACTTTATAGTAATTTCCATTACAACAATGCGTACATAATCGCCATTATAATTTATTGTCAGTCATTTTGAAGACAAAAATCTTAAGAACGCGTAGCGTCGTTTATGTAACAGAAGTGTCTTTTGAATTTATTGTTTACCCAGCTCGTCTTACGGCTGTTGTTCGCTCCTGTCTGGTTTAAGCGGTTGAGCACGTAACTGCGTAACGTAGCCATTGCATTCTTTTGGGTTGCCAAAAATTGACTATTATTCAGCTATTTAATTCGCTAATATGAGTAGATAACTAAAACTAAATGGGTATACTGAAATATTCTAGACATATTTATTTTTGAAATATGAATTGAAGTAATTAGATAGAAGTCACGTTTTTTTTTCAATCCACGTCATCTTGTTGGTGGATGCTGGTTTAAATCTAAATTCGCACCAAATACGTGATAAACACACCATGCTTGATGTATGTAGCACAGTGGACCAGCGAGTTTAGAACTATTGAAGCGTCATGTTCCGTCGGGTGAGGCGAGGCGCTAGCGGGTGCTCGACGTGCGTCGTGCCGTAGGTCGGGCATAGTGTCGATGGCCGCGCAATGTCACCCCGCGCCGAGATATTTGGCCCCCGCTTACCGCACCGCCCTGCCGCCTCCTGCCGCCTGCTTCCACCCCCTACTCTGAAGCGATATCATTTCCGAATCGCAGTCCTGGGGGCCTCTTAAAGTTAGATGCTGTTAAATGTTTTTAGCAGACTCTGTTAGCAAAATCAATTTTAATCAGCTGTTTGTTACGGAAGTTTTTTTCAAAAATTCCCTCGTCAAGTCATAAAAAATAATAACGTAACGTACGTTTTTGAGCCAAACCTATTATAGAGTCATAGTTGACAAATAGTTATTCTTTTTGCATACAGTATAGATTCATCCTTAAATTAGGTCATTTTTGCATAAGATAACGACTGACTGGGCAGATTCCCTCTTCAATGCTATATCTAGATTACATTCATTATCATCATCTACCTGCTGTTATCCTAATTATTTGGGTCGGCTTAAGCCGTCTTCCTCTTTCACGCATCCCTGTCAGACTTCATATCCGCAGTCACTTTCCTTGTCATATCCTCTTTCACACATTCTATCCACCTTTCTTGAGCCTACCTCTACTTCTAAGCCCCTCAAAATTCATACTTTGCACCTTTCTAACCGCATCACTTACCTACCTCTCTTCTCATAACATGTATACCATGAAAGCCGCTCACTTTTGAATTCCTCTAATATCTTAATGTACATTGCATTGAAGAGAAAAAATGTCTGGCGGAGTCCACAGGCTAGAAGTTTGTCTGCACTGAAAAAAATACTATGTCAATTTGTCAATCGTTGGATAAGATGGTTAGAGTTGTGATAGGTCAGCTTTAAGCGTGATAATTGTGTTGGTTATATAACGTACATGTAGCGTCAGCAGGTGCTAGCAAATCTTGCGATCGTCCGCGTGATATTGGGTGATGTCGGTCGTCGACCTCTCGCTATCTGCGTTATTTAGCCCGGCCCAATGACGGCACAATGTCGAAACTCGGTAAGTTCACAGACCGAGCCGCGAGACGCCACTCAACTGTGTTGTTCGACCAAATGTTTATACACTTACACACACATTTTTTATAATTAATTCGAGCTAGTAGTTTTAATAAATAATTATACCTGCCTATTTACATATCTGTAAATACCTTTATTTATCAACATAATTTTGGCCAGTACGTTTTATTTTAAGATCCCGTTGCGAATTAATAGCTGCATGCTGATATAACGCTTAAGACTAAACTTTATTCAGTCATCGAACTCCTCCATACATTTTATAAAATTGCAGTCTGATGGAGCATGCAAATACGTGACTTTAGTATTAAAAACGGTAAAGCCCTATAAACGGTATGTGAGATCGTGTCACATAGGTATACCGTTGTCGCGAGCAGTCGGTCTCTGGGCTGTGGGTCGCTGCGACCTCGGTCGCGCGGAAACCGTGCGACGGTCAAGGCCGACGTCTAGACGCAGCCCCCGCCCGCGCATCCCCCTTATCAAACCTCCCACCCCATCCACACTTTACCGTCGTACTATCTATTTTTACCACCACAGCAGCCGAAATATCCCTGGGCAAAGATTCTTTTAGGCTGAACCCTGACCTACCCAAACGTTAAAGACATTACTTATTAACTTTAACTATGTATGTTGTTGTTTTTGTTAGCTGGGCTTTAGATAAGATAGGTAATATGACAAAAAAAAACTAAAGATTTAATTCAAACACTGCGTCTTAACAGTTTTGTCAGGTATAAATATTTGTATTGCTCGTTACATTACAAAGTGTTCGGAAGTTTCGAGTGTTTCGAACGTTACGAATTTCGCGGTCGCCATTTTTTTTATTTGAATTATTTTCATACGGATGTGTTCTGGGAGTGCTGACGTCATGCACTGAACATTACATTCTATGTTTGAAAGTATTCGATGTAGTATCGAAATATTTTTTTTCTGGCAATATTATTTTTAGAATAACAATAAAAGTATGATAGGTATTTCAATGAACTGCCAGTAACAAAAAATAAATAAATCGTGTTTAAAAACTTTCCATTTTGGCTTGATCTTGAAATCCAAGAGGTACCTTTTTACTGGTAAAACGAAGAATATATTGTTCAAAACCAGCTTCCCTATCTTTTTATTGTCAGTATTCAGAATAAATTATTTTATATGCATAGAAGATAAGAATTTCCTGTTGATTCGTCTAGGGATGTTGCTTAATCCCAATTTATATAAGAATTAACTTTGCTTTTCTTGTAATGTTTGTCGGCTTAAAGAAACTGGAAAGACCTACGTATAATAACTTTATTTACGTCATTTATATTGTATTATGCAGTGTAGTGATCTAACGACTTACATTTGAACCCGATTTGAACTCACGGGGCGAAGGGTAAGGAAAGGCATGGTCTACTTTTTTGTTGGTGGACTGTTGGAGTTCTCGATTGTTCTATCCTTAGATCAATAGGTAACGCTTATGGATATTGAAATATATTTAAAACAATGGGGTAAGATGTTGAATTTTTTATATAATTGCACTAATTTCGCTAAATAGAAGACATTATAAACGTCGACATATGTTTCACCTACTCACGAGGCATTCTCAAGACTGTCTCAAAGGGAAGAGCGGCTGTTCTCTTATAAATATATAATATAATAAATAAATATAAAAAAAAAACAAATATATTTAAAAATATAAAATATAGTGACCCACCGGTATCGAGTACAGAGACCAAGCTACCGGTGGTTAGGGCTCCAGAGATAGTAACTATTAAACTGTAATAAAATTTTGCTCACAGTATAGGAAAATAGCTGTGTTCACGATTACACTAAAATAAATAAACTGTTGGATAGAAACAGGCGTTACTTGGCGAAAATCCATGACAAAACAATGGTAAGTAAAATGTTTTAAGAAAAAACTTTTTAAAATTATATAATAGCATTAATTTTTCGCAGAATTAAAAGCACAACAAAACGTCGACAATGGTTTCGCCTCTAAACGAGGCATTATCAAGACTGTCTCAGAGAGAACAGCCTGAGACAGTCTTCAGTCAATCTTAAATAAACTGTTGTAATTATTCTGCAGAATCAGAATAATTGATTAAAATAGGCGCGTTTACAATGTATGTGTATGTATTAATATTAATTTATAAACCTTTTAGGCATGTATGAATATTTTACATAACTGTTTATTATAGGGTACATCTGTTTATACATCGATTACTCATTATATTCATGTTGGATTTCTCGTGTGTGTGCATGAATGTTACTTAACAATAAGTGTAACACATATTTCAATAGGATAATTTTATGCCGAAGATTTCTGAGCGAGGCCGGCTGTATATTCAACTAGTGGTCGCCCGCGACTTCGTCCGCGTGGTAATGTGGATTTTTTCCCGTTCCCGTAGTATCGCGCACTCGTTTTGTCATCGTCGCTTCTTACTTACTTGACACTTACCGTCATATTTTGACCAATTCACACAATAGCTTTATAAATTGTAGCCTATGTGTTATTCTGATGTATAAGCTATATTATTGTAAAGTTTCATTAAAATCCATTCTGTAGTTTTTACGTGAAAGAGTAACAAACATCCATCCATCCATACATACATACACACATACTCACAAACTTTCGCGTTTATAATATTAGCAGGATTGTATGTTACGGTGGGCCCAGCTCTTTGCCGAGAATACTTATCGATGTAGATTTTTATATTGATAATTCATTAAGTGGTATTGCGTCAGTGGACATTTGTGTATGCGGTGATAATGTGGCTATGTTCTGAATTCATATGTTCCATACATCCGGTGTTGTTGTTTTGAAATACTTACCTACGAGGGTGGATTGAAAAGTAGTCGGCCTAACACTGATCCATTTAGTTCTAAAAATCAAATCTACCCACATTATTTAGTTCAGTTCAGACCTGTTAATTGTGTGAAGTTTGAAATGTGTGCGATAATTAGTTTTAATTTTATAAATTTATTAACAAAGCAATCTGACATAATTTCCGCAAATGGAGCAAATCGAGCAGCGTGCCGTCATTAAGTACCTCCATAAGAAGGGGCTGTCATCAAAAGCCATCCATGATGATATGGTCAGTACATTGGGGGATTGCGCTCTTTCATATTCATCCGTCAAAAAATAGATAGCAGAATTCAAGCGTGGTAGAGAGAGTGTGAAAGACGAACCCCGCTCTGGAAGGCCTTCGACGTCCACTACTGACGAAAATGTTAAAAAAATACTCGACTTACCGGGAGACCGCAGACTGAAAATTAGAGAGATATTGTGTTGGGTTTCCGCGACTGTTTGGAGTTATTTGAAGCTGATGATTGTAATTTTTTGAATAGTTTTGTTACTATGGACGAAACATAGGATCATTACTGTACACCGGAAACAAAACAACAATCAAAACAGTGGAAAATTCCTGGTTCACCACCCCCCAAAAAGGCTATCGATTTTGTCGGCAAGTAAGGTGATGGCTTCAGTATTCTGGAACACGAAGGGTGTGATGGAAGGAACGAGGTCAAAGACTCTAAGGAAGAATAATTTTTTTTCAACGGGCTAAATGCTTGGAAGGGAAGATGGCAAAAGTGCATTGAACTTGATGGTGATTACGTTGAAAAATAAAAACATATTTCATTTATTATATATTTATTTTCTTGGTTAGGCCGATTACTTTTTAATCCACCCTCGTATTAAAAGTTTTCTAAAAACTTTTGGAAATGCTCTCGCTATTGGCTGTCACGGTGGTGTTATTATGAAAAGGAGAAAAAACACGTTAAACATTGACACAAAACCCGACTTCAAATTCCCGAGATGGGGCCAAATAATTGTCGGAATGGGACCAAATTAAAATGGGTTCACTTGGGAAGCAGTTGATTTAAATTAGGTACTTCAAACTGTATTATATCAACGTAACCTTACTTTACACACATACACACCGCCGGGCGCCACTGGAAATACGTTCTGCTTGTAACCAGAGACGTCCAGCAACGGACATTAGAGCGGCCGCGGGCTTGGACCGCGGAACTAAAAAAAAAAAAAACACACATACACACATATTCCGATATACTCTATATCCCGAAGGGGTGGGCAGATGTGCATAATACACCTACAATTTGCCAGTATTTTTAGTCCCACGTGATAGGGGACTATTGCCGTCACCGGGCACACATGTAATAGGTTATATTGAAATTTTGAAAAAAAAAATAAAAAATTTAAACCCTTTGGCTTGCGATGAAATGTTGATTAAAGGCAACAAAATCTTACGTGTCAGCCGCTGTAGCACAGCCAACTAAAGTCCTGGGCGTCTCGGACTATTATCCTTACTTTAGTGGGCCGCAAATTTAACAACTCCCTCATTGATAATATTTTAGTAACTAACTGTAACAAAAGAAAACGAATTCTTATTGAGCTTAATTCTAATATCCAAACGCTTTGCTAAGTTCTCACATTTTTATTTCTTAGTAGAACATGATCCGCCTTGACTCGAGGTGATTAAAATAATGCACAATGTTAGGTTCGGTTTCAAGGCTACCAGTATCTACGTGTGGCTTTTAAAAATAAAACATGAGCTGTTGGTTCTAAACAATGATACCAGTGACGATAAATGCTGGGTTCTTTTTAGGGTTCAGTACCCCAAGGGTAAAACGGGAACCCCATTACTGAGACTTTGCTGTCCGCCCGTCCGTCCATCAGTCTCCACGCTGTATCTCATGAACCGTGATAGTTAGGGAGTTGAAATATTCACAGATGATGTATATCTGTTGCCGCTATAACAAAAAATACTAGTAAACAGAATATAATAAATATTTAAGGGTATTACCATACAACAAACGTGATATTTTTGCCGTTTTGGTACGAAACCCTTTGTGCGTGATTCCGACTCGCACTTAAAGGAAATTAGCGAGACCGTTTTAAAGAGGTTATGGTTACGATATAAATTCAATGTAAATCCTATCAGATATAACTCCCAATAAAACTGGCAATATAGAGATTGGAAATAGATACTTTTTTTTTTTTTTTTTTTTTTTTTTTTAATTCTGCGGCCCAAGGCCGCGGCCGCTCTAACGTCCGTTGCCGGGCGTCCCTGGTTACTAGCAGAGGGTATGTCCAGTGGCGCCCGGCTGGAAATAGATACTGGAATATTTCTAACTATCCGTTGGATAGTATTTAGAAGTAGTAGAGGCCTAATATACTAAAAATCACAGCAGCAATTTGATGTGCCAATGAGGATTCATTGTGGGAGCGACCCTGTCGTTTGACCTGCTGACACCAAGAGCGGCCGCCTGTCTAGGCGAGGAGTACGGACAGCATGTGCACCAGTCGCTACATGTAGGAAAATTCATTCTTTGCGCGCAATTCGTAACTATTTATTCAAATTGGGATTAATTATCATGTCACGTTGTTTTTATCGATGTTTGTATTTGAATAAAGGTTAATGGACGAATGACCAGTGTGAAGTCTTACTTATACATAAAATTCATTTTCAAGTTCTATGTCACTTATGCCAAATATTAATACACATTTCTCATACTAATGTATCTAATAGTTAGCTCTTCAAAATAATAAATGGTCCAATTCCCAATTGCTGAGTTGGAGTGTGACAGCCCTGAGCCTGCCTCAACGCTGTCGTAGTTGCGAGCTGCGATGTTTGGCGGTCGCAAGGCCAGCACCCGCTCTAGTCGAAATGTTTTATCTACGAAGGTGAGACCACGGACACACGGTCGGTGAACTCGGCGGGCGTATTAACGAATACCAACCTACCTATTTTGCGCTAACATAATATAAATACTGTTGTCCCGCTCTCACGAATGGGGTCATACGCGTACGAAACTGTTTTCTTACATTTTATCGGTTTTATAATTTTTATTACTGGCGACGACGTAATTTGTATGATAGGGGATGCGATTTTAATTAAGTAGTTTTATACTTTTTGTACTGTTTTAGAGCTGAGATGAGATGAGATTTAACCTACATTATTTTTCTCAGCTTCCTTCCCATTTTTACCACCCCTATCCCTTTCCCTGGCATTCGTCCCGAAAGGGAGACGTACGTCAGAGGTGGAGGCTGGTATAGGGGGCTGAAAATGTATACTATCCTTCACGCAAAATGGCTGCCGTTGCCGGAGACGGTTATACGATCTTCAGCTTCCTTTATGAGCATAAAATCAAGGCTTAACGATGGCCATGTAGTGCAGGCCTTCATTAAGCGGAAGCTGGTGACTAGATAAGTGTATGACGTGTCTGGCTTGTTTCTAATCTTCTCATAAGACACAAGTACGCCTACCCAGAAGTCTTATTTATCTTAGCGCTGCCTTGCTCCAGGGTGTCCAGGGTGTCCTGGATGGTGGGTGTCCTGGATAACCCTCCAACATTTGTACAAACACAAATATAATTATTTCACTGTTCCATTGTCTATTTTGAAATGCTCTTCCCCATCTTTGTAAAAGCAGTGATTTCTTTATGATTTCGCAAGAGATCTCCACCCGGTGTGGATATTTTATATTGATTTTATATCGAGCGGTGGTAATGGTTAAGTCATCGTGATCATACAGTTTTAGTGTGTTTGTCTTGTTTTTATGTTATTATCTTGTAAAGTAGCCAGTTATGACGTATCATGAGGTTTCTCCGTCATATAATTGGCAATGCGTTTATGGCTCCTGCTGCTAGCTGCATTTAAGATCCTTAGTTTTGCTGTTATTGTAAAATCAATCATAGTTACTAAGTATTAAATATGTGTATTACATCCTTTTATCTTCAAACTCTGCAAAGGAGGCTTGAAACAGACGGTATCTCAACACTTTCCTTATAGGTATATATGAAGTTGTTTAAGATAAGATAGTCATCTCATCGCTATTTTTATTACTATCTATGATTATATAGGATCTTATGGCTACGAAAATAATTTCTACTTCGAAGAGCGTTTACCAAGATCACCTGAATGCAAGTGGTGCACCTGCCGATCAACAGACGAGGTTCTGGCAAACATATAAGCTCACTCAACAACGATACTGGCGAAAGTCGTATAACATATGTACTACTACGGTCCTTTGGGTAAACAGGCGTGATCTTATTTCTTCTTCTTTTTTTAAAAACTCGGCTCCATCGATGTCCATTGATGATTTCGCCGATGTCAGGTAATGCTTGATTTTTCCCGCACAGAAGAACTAGTTACTCTGAACTAGTTCGCGGTGCGGGACAAGGAAACGTTGTTCGGTATTGCAATTGAGCGTTTGGGCCTGGATTTTTGCCCAGCGCCAGAAGTAACCTAAAAGGCAACCAGCCACGCGCTCCGCAAAAATCCAAGTCCCCGGCGTGATCTTATTTATATTTGGAATGAATTTCTTAGCTCAAGTTGCTGCCGGGCGCCACTGGAAATACGTTAGAGCGGCCGCGGCCTTAGGTCGCGGAATTAAAAAAAAAACTTCAAGTTGCTGACAGATGTGCGCGCTAATAATTAGCATTTTTTTGAGACGACTCTTTTTCTAATACTACAATTTTAGGTCAAAAAACCCAGTATTCGTCATACGAGTACGTTTAACTTGTGTTCGTTTTGTCTTAATTAAAATAAAAAAGTTCAATGTAAAACAAAGGAAATTTATATTCAACTGTTTTTTTAAATTGAAATTCATGACCTACGGCAATGAGTTTTTTGTCAAGCAGGCAACTTATGAAGTTGCGGTAGGGCCGTTATCGTGAATTCATAGATTGTGAGCTCTTCAAAACATAATATTTATGATCCTCAAATTTATGTGACGGATTTTAAGTTTTCTATGTTTAAATGCAATTGTATCAGATCTAACTCTGCTTAGCTGGAGAATAGAATATACTATTGACTGTAAATGTCCCAACATATTAATGAATAAATAACATATTATAACAAAATAACATACATCCTATTTTTTTTTCTTGCTCCTAAGAACAGAAGCTACAGAACTGGGACACTTAGATATTATGTACCTACTTTTATTCTCATTACATTAACTTCCTGATATGATACATGTTGCCAGAATATAATATGAGATGAGATTCAATGATATAGGTTTCAAATTTGAATAATTCTAACGAACGTTCTTTTTTTAAATATCCTCTTAAGATTTTGGCATCAATATTATCGTGTTGTCAATTTTGTTCTTTTTTTAAATAAATAGTACTGGCACACATACTAGGCAGGTACATTGAAACCAACCGTATTTATGTTTGGTTTCAATGACTAGTGACGCATCGCGCATATTAAATGTGATTAGTGTTGTAGCTGACTAAATACTACTAACCTACGTATTCGCCTACTTGTGTTGCATCACGATTGTTATATTTATTATCATTTATCATACATTGCAATGTCAAAAGTACATTGACCTCTTCGCTTGCATCCTTGAACACAGTTTTCGCGCTTATCGTAGTAGATATTTTTTTTTGTAACACTGCTCTGTATAAATATAGATAGTTGATGTTTTCACGTGTTCGTGCACCAATCTGGCGAATTCCTGCCTGTGAGTAATGTCAGCTAGTTTTTTTTTATTTTGAATTAGTACGGATATAACTTTAATTTAAGTATAATAATATAGGTAAGTAAGTAATAGTTTTATGTATTTATCTTAGCCACGCGACTTTGTATTATTAGAAAAAAAAAATGGCGTCAGTTGATGACGTCACATCAGCTGGAATTAAAATCATTGTTATATTTACTTGATAGAAGCCTTTTCTTTATAACTCTTGCACATCAAATAATGCTGTTTAAGGTTTTACTTACTTAGTTGTCTATGGTCTTGGTGTGCAAATCGATATATTTGTTGCGCAATAAAGTATTTTTGTAGGTTAGGTTTTGTAGAGCAATTCAATACTAGCCTTTCTTTGTGATATTGCTGTTTACTTCATAAACATATAAAGTGAATAGAACTCTCGTATTCTTCATAGAGCTCATGGATTTGTCCTATTTGCTATCGGACGACTGGAATTAGGTACGTTTATAATACACAACATTACACACAAAGTATTATAGTGGTTAGTTCCTAAACTACTGGTAGATGGCGCTGTATCGACGCCGTAAGTCGCACATTATTAATATGAACGCTAGTTTTGAGGTCTTGCGCTAGTGGAGTCTTGGTCAGTCGACGGAAAGTTCCTCCTGGCAAGGGAATAGTGGCTGGTTCCTGTCCAGTCCTATTAGCACTAGAGGGGTATCACTAGTGTATCAAAATTGTACAAAGCTCTGGTAACACGACTGAGTCAACTGACCTACGACACTTTCTATATGTTATGGTTAGATAACGCTGGATGGCGATACCGTTGGTGCGCAGACGTATTCGGAACTCGATACTACATATCACGATATTACCCACTACCAATAACAGTAACTGGTGTCCGGTACCTATTATATCTGGTAGGTATCCATATAGAGGTCATACCATGGTTTATAATAGGGGATCTCACCAAGATCTTAGAGGCTCAAGCCAACCTCATCTGTAAGTGGTGTATCTATGACCCTAAAATGGGTAGTTCGTAGTCGTAAACTACTGTGTTTAACTATAGGTTTGAATTGTTTTGCAATCGCTCCTGTTGGCCGTAGCGTGATGTGATACTGCTTATAACAATCCTAGATAAATGAACTATCCACTACAACATTTTTTTTTAAATTCAAATTAGTAGTTCTTGGAGATCACCGCATTCAACCTGCTTTAATATTAAAATGAGTAGGAAGCATTGATGGATATACAAAAAGGAGACATGTAAATGTAGTCTCGACCTATCCCAATACGACCTTGAAAGATAATATTCTATTTATATCTACTTCCATAATATATCAGACTACGTAGTAGCGGGTACCAGACATAAACACACACATAGACACTACTACAGTCTACAATACTTACATAAATTCCACGCCACGTTACATGTTCCAGTTTTCCGTGCTTAATTAAATAAAATAAAATGTTCTACTTATGTATTGGAAATGTAATTATTTAGGTCCTTAGGATCTCCTCCGTAAATCCTAAGTCATCAACATCACTGGTACGGTAACACATATTCCATGTTAACTACTCGGGAAAAATTACGCATAATGTACCTAGGCATTATAATAGTGAAGGAATTTTTGAAATCGGTCCAGTAATTTTTAAATTTCCTTACAAAAAATACCGACTTCAAATAACGGAGATGGTACCAAATTATAGTTGGAATAGGACGTAATTGAAATGGGACCACATTGAAATGGGACCTTTCAATAAAATCAAAATTGGTTCACCCAGTCGAGGTAACAAAAGAAAACCAGTCGAATTGAGAACCTATTGCTATTTATTATATTATCATGTAATACATATAATGTATTACATTGTACATACACAGGATGCCTGGAAGAGATTGCACTTTAGCGGTAAGGCTGCCGATTGTACTTATTTTTTGAAGGCATTTGTCATTAATAATCCCTGTTTTTTTGGTTACAATAAAGATTATTTATCTTATCTTATCTTATCTATTATCAAATATTTTTCAATATAAATCACAAAAACTAAAGTCGCGATACTAACACAATTTGATCACAAAATTAGATATCTTGGGCTAGTGGTGTCTTGGTCATTTGGTAGAACGCCCCTTCTGGAAAAGGGATCAGTCGCTGGTTAAGTCCAGCCAGAGACTATAGTTTTTGTGATTCATGTTGTAAAATCATATGAGAATAAGTTAGCATACTCATTGTCTATAAAACATTCATTTTCCCTATTCCTTTTTGAAGTTTGTCAAAATACATTTTTTCCGACTTTTCGGCATTTAGATACGGTAGCTAAAGTCGTGAGCTTAATAAAAACTAACTCTACTAATTACAAATATCGTACTGTTCGCAAGTTCCATAGTTTTTGTCGAACACAAACAAACAATCCCGACCTGCCTCAACTAGACCTTGAAAACTAACATGAATAATTCTAAGTACTTCTATCTCAAGCGTCACGTTTTGTGCTCAAGTATTAGACTGATGTCCGCCAGTGACTTTAGTCGATCGAGTGAATACAACCACGACCGACAAAAAGCAAAGAAATGCGATATCATTGTTTCAACACTGCCATATTTCTATAAAGTTGCGCCTACATGGGCAATTTTAGAGGAATATTACTCGGTAACACGAAGGGATAATTCTGAAGCAATTAGTGGAGCAATATTGTTGTTAAAATATTAAGAAGAAATTATAAATAGATCACAAAAACTGATGTCATCGGCGGGACTCGAACCCACGGCCTTTCCCTAACAGGGGGACTGCTCTGACCAACTGAGCTACGATGACCACTACCGACAACATCGAATCTTTGCTTATCATATTCATAATTTCTACATCGCGCTATTAAGGTTAGCGTTGGATCCACCTACCGCAGTTCTTCCGAACTAACGGTACCAATGTATCGTGTTACAACGATATTTAAACACTGAATTTTTAGATGAATCCATACCAAATCCATACATTTTGCATTTTAAAGCAATGAGTTTGCTTAAACTATTCTTAAAATATTAAGAAAGAAATTATAAATAGATCACAAAAACTGATGTCATCGGCGGGACTCGAACCCACGGCCTTTCCCTAACAGGGGGACTGCTCTGACCAACTGAGCTACGATGACCACTACCGACAACATCGAATCTTTGCTTATCATATTCATAATTTCTACATCGCGCTATTAAGGTTAGCGTTGGATCCACCTACCGCAGTTCTTCCGAACTAACGGTACCAATGTATCGTGTTACAACGATATGTAAACACTGAATTTTTAGATGAATCCATACCAAATCCATACATTTTGCATTTTAAAGCAATGAGTTTGCTTAAACTATTCTTAAAATATTAAGAAAGAAATTATAAATAGATCACAAAAACTGATGTCATCGGCGGGACTCGAACCCACGGCCTTTCCCTAACAGGGGGACTGCTCTGACCAACTGAGCTACGATGACCACTACCGACAACATCGAATCTTTGCTTATCATATTCATAATTTCTACATCGCGCTATTAAGGTTAGCGTTGGATCCACCTATCGCAGTTCTTCTGAACTAACGGTACCAATGTATCGTGTTACAACGATATTTAAACACTGAATTTTTAGATGAATCCATACCAAATCCATACATTTTGCATTTTAAAGCAATGAGTTTGGTTAAACTATTCTTAAAATATTAAGAAAGAAATTATAAATAGATCACAAAAACTGATGTCATCGGCGGGACTCGAACCCACGGCCTTTCCCTAACAGGGGGACTGCTCTGACCAACTGAGCTACGATGACCACTACCGACAACATCGAATCTTTGCTTATCATATTCATAATTTCTACATCGCGCTATTAAGGTTAGCGTTGGATCCACCTATCGCAGTTCTTCTGAACTAACGGTACCAATGTATCGTGTTACAACGATATTTAAACACTGAATTTTTAGATGAATCCATACCAAATCCATACATTTTGCATTTTAAAGCAATGAGTTTGGTTAAACTATTCTTAAAATATTAAGAAAGAAATTATAAATAGATCACAAAAACTGATGTCATCGGCGGGACTCGAACCCACGGCCTTTCCCTAACAGGGGGACTGCTCTGACCAACTGAGCTACGATGACCACTACCGACGACATCGAATTTTTGCTTCATATCATATTCATAATTTCTACATCGCGCTATTAAGGTTAGCGTTGGATCCACCTACCGCAGTTCTACCGAACTGACGGTACCAGTGTATCGTGTTACAACGATATTTAAACACTGAATTTTTAGATGAATCCTTACCAAATTCATATTCGGCTTCGAGTCCCGCCGATGACATCAGTTTTTGTGATCTATTTATAATTTCTTTCTTAATATTTTAAGAATAGTTTAAGCAAACTCATTGCTTTAAAATGCAAAATATTGTTGTTGCTACAATATGTGGCAACGGTAGCTGCAGATTGATCCATTCGTTTTGTCCATATAACATCATGCTTCGGTAGAAGCGTAGCAGTAATGTAAGAAAAAAAGAATCCCTTATTATTCCACGTAAGCATAAACTAAAGAAACATTTACACAGGTTATATAATTAACAAAAAATTCAAGACTAAAAAATAAAATAACAATTGAACCAATGTTTTACGTCCTGACAATAATAACGTGGAATAAACGGCCGTCCCTCAGCGTAATGCTGTCTGCGTGGTGGTGCAAGTCAGACAAAGCTGGTTTTCATGAACGGCCGGATAGTAGTTTACATAAATATTGTTGAATGAAACGTCACGTGGACACGTAAATAAGAGAAAGAAAAAAAATAATGTGGCAAAAGGAGGACTGCGAACGAAGTCACGGACGTCCTCCAGTGTTTCTATAGAATCGAGAGGAGTAATTCTTGGGTAGGAATAATTAATTGTGGTCACAGTATTAAGTACGTCACGCGTTAACAATAAACCTATGTGAAGAGAATGTTAAATGTTACCCAACTTACCCTCAAGTCTGACGTCAATCACTTACCCAGCTTCTACATTGTAATGTAAGTTCTTTTTTGTGTCTTGGTTTGAGGGGTAGTACTTTCGTACGGAGTTATACTTCATTGTAACCGTTCAATGAAAATGTTTCTACCAAACGTCAATAGCGATGAATTGCATACACGCCTACAATAGTTTAATATGAGTTGTGAGCTATTTGGAGTGATCCCATTCATACATCGAATGATCACACTGTATGGCCTGACTGATACACAGACATTTAAAACTGTGTTCTTTCAATATTCTAGTACGATAGTATGGCTATAAAAAGCAGTATACTGAAAATGAATATCATTGTCAAAATTCAATGTTCTTCATTAGACATTAGAAAGCGCTTTTATTTGAATCCGCCGAATCTAAATTCCGTCTTTTTTATAAAACCCAGCTAAGCACACTCTTCATTTCACGTTCGTTATTGCTTGCCAGAAAAATAAACAATGATCTGACAGCTGCGAAATCCAATGCGCGTTGTAGAGATCCGAAATTTGATTTTAAAAATTTACTTTTATATAAATGCAAATTGCCAGTTTTTTCTTTATAATACGTCATCGTATTGTTCCAGGTACAAATGATGTCAGCAGTGAGCGGTGAGCCGCCGCTGCTCGCACGCCGCGTCAAGCAGGAGACAGACACTCCACAGTACTCACCGCCAGAACAGCCACTTTCGCACACGCAAACATTGCACCCAAGGAATATGCCTATAATGCAACCGCCGGAGGTAAGGATAATCTTCTATTAGTAGGAAAGGTACAGTGCGCAAAGGTACTGTTTTTAGAGGACTAAGCTATGTCTTTATCTATATATATAATACGCCAGTGAAGCCGCTTCTCCTCCTAAACTAAGAGTCGCACAGTCAAGTGTGGCACACCGTTGGAAAGGTCGTGGTCTCAAGTGGTGCGATAAGATTAGAAATTTGACAAAAAGTAAAAAAAAAAATATATATATTACTTGCGCAGTTTACGCTAAGGGTTGCTAGTGATATATAAACTCAGGGGATCCAATTCGACTTACAGGCGGAATCGATAAACTGTGAAAACATTTTATGCTGTCTTCTGGTAAAATATTTTTTATCGCATAGAAAATTGTCGAATGGCCTTCCACCATCCCTTTAAATTCAGCGTTTTCACATGTACGGGCGGTCTTCTACGCGGTTCGTTCTTTAAATCGTAGTATCCAGCAGTAAAGCGTTTTATCCAAAAACGCACAGTGTGTTCATTAACAGATTATTTTCCAAGCGCGGCGTCGATTTTGCGAGCCGTTTCTGACGAATTTTATTGTAATGAATTTCCACCAATATTTGATTCAAATATCATTTAAATCAAACTCTTTGTTCATACAGTTGGAATTGGAAACGAAACAAGAGGTAAAATACTGCGTGTCGCCCGGAGACGGTACAATAGTAGGAAACACGAGTCCAGAACAGCAACACTGTTCGTCTACTACTGCGGCTGCGGCGAGCAACGCGAGAGATGACGAGGCACCCAAACGTTGGTGTCTAGTCTGTGGCGATACTGCCTCGGGATTCCACTACGGTGTTGCCAGCTGTGAAGCCTGTAAGGCCTTTTTCAAGAGGACTATACAGGTCAGTAGGAAGGTGAACACATTTTGTTTGTTTATTTAGATTTAAGAGCTTTAAAAATAGAATATTGATTTCGAATTTGTTTTATGATTGGTTTATGATGATGCGTTATCATTTATAGACGATTTAGGTGGGGGCATTTCTGACATTATTTTTTATCTATACTAATATTATAATGAGGGTATTTTTTATTGTTTAGGTTCCGAAACTACTGAACCGATTACAAAAATTATTTCAGCAATACCTATATGTTCCTAAAATTTCTCTCCATGGTTTATGCTACATTTTATCCTGGTATTTTGTTCCCGCGGGAATAGGGAGCAAAATAATCATATATCACACGTGCAGAACCAGGGAACATAATTGTTTATGTTGCCAAAGTACAGCTAGTTAAACACAAAAAAATACAAAATGCATGAAGTATATTCACTTCAAAAATAAAAATCAGTATGACTAGGAATTTAGCCTAGCGAGAATCTCATTGGCGGATTCCCGAATTACAAATACCGTGTTCGTAGGTCTATTGTCTATGCGCAGACGTCCGATAGGTGTGAGAATTCGAAAATAAATCGGTTGATGTTCAACGATCCGATCTACAAGTAGTTGATATCTCAGCAGGGCAATATCGAGTACACGTGCCCCGCGTCCAACGAGTGCGAGATCAACAAGCGTCGCCGCAAGGCGTGTCAGGCGTGCAGGTTCCGCAAGTGTCTGCGCACGGGCATGCTGCGGGAGGGCGTGCGCCTGGACCGCGTGCGGGGGGGCCGGCAGAAGTACAGGAGGGCGGCCGACGCGCCCGCCGTCACGCAGCCCCGCCCGCTGCTTGGGGAGATCAAGGTAGATATCATGTACAACAGGACTTCTTATTGAAACTTGGAGCCTTGATTTAGGCTGCAGTCTCACAGTGGAAGTTACGGTGCCGTTTTAGTTCCCGATGGCAAGCTGTCACGTTGTACTGCGGTACCGAAACGTAGTGTGGTCACAACCTTAGAACTAGGGCGCTAGGTATAGATTGGATCGAATTTG
The DNA here is from genome assembly GCA_963556515.1 of Nudaria mundana. NCBI lineage: Eukaryota > Metazoa > Arthropoda > Insecta > Lepidoptera > Erebidae > Nudaria > Nudaria mundana. The sequence continues at coordinate 3,660,542 of OY748303.1, read as the reverse complement.
TTGCTCTGTTCAAAGCCTGTAGGTTTTAAACAGAGCAACAAATTCGTTGGTAACACTAACCTCATCGTGACTGAGACAAGGTTCCATTTCACTGTCATCGCGCGCGGCTTATAACAGTTCACTCATGTTGGACAAAGAAGTATCTTTGACTCACTTCTTATCACCTGGTGGATGTGTACCTTTGCTGGTTCTGGATTTGGATTGTCAATGATGCGGCTTCATGCAAAGTATGTTTTTTGTGTTATTAGTTTTAGGTATTAGTTACCGAAAAGGTAGACAGAGGATTACGCCCACATTTCGCCAGTCGCTTTCTTAGTCCCAACACATATTACCGTTTCCAGGCACTTGGAATTAGTGCCAAACCTTGTCCATCTGTAAGGGGATGACTTGAACAAGGTGTTGATAGGTCCCCTTAGCACTCATTATTAACATAGTATTAATAAAAAAACGTTTGTAATTCCAGGTACTAGAAGCCCTAACCTCGTACGAACCGGACCCATTTTCCTGCGCAGTCCTCCCGCCGGGTCTTACGGACCCCGCAGCTAAGACTCTCGCGCTGTTGGCGGACCTGTACGACCGGGAACTCGTGTGTGTCATCAGCTGGGCGAAGCAGATACCTGGCTTTACTGAACTGCAGCTGAACGACCAGGTTAGTTGCATTACATACCTGGAATCACCGGCGGGGAATCCGGGAATAGGGAATCAAAACGGGCACCTAACTGTAGAATGTTGAACGTTGAATTTTGATGTCCTCTCAAGGGGACTGATCTTAAACTTTTATTTATTGTTTATAAGCTCAGTGAAGTGAATTTTAAATTGCACATGCAGATTTCAACTCTTTGATTTGTGTAGAAGGGATGTGACGTAGCCGTTCGTCGTCGCCTCGATCGATCTAGTGATGCTACTCTTCTATTGTGTTTATTCGTTTTTTGGCGAGTCCACATACCAATACACCGAATGTTCAATGTTTTATTTTATAGCATAACATTGTTGTACGTTATTAGTGTCAATTCTACTTAAATCTAAGTTTACCACTCCTTCTTAGGCGCTAATGGAGAAAAAAACAGTGCAACAAACTCCACATAGGAACTTTTTCAAAACGTCAAGTATTTTTTCTTTCTTTAGTTTTGTCGAGGTTTTTGTCCATAAAGAACATGTCAGCCTCATCATACCCTAAACAGTTTACAGCAAACAATCGTTATTTATATATTTAATATATAGGAATCATTAAGGGTTAAATAATGGCCACAATCTGGTCTGCTTTTTCTGACGAAGGAGAAGTCAACAGTCCCAAATATTGCCCAACGATGTCAAGTTTACAATCCTACTATATTATAAACGCGAAAGTTTGTGAGTGTGTAAGTATGTAAGTATGTATGTATGGATGGATGTTTGTTACTCTTTCACGTAAAAACTACTGAATGAATTTTAATGAAACTTTACAATAATATAGCTTATACATCAGAATAACACATAGGCTACAATTTATAAAGATATTGTGTGAATTGTTCAAAATATGACACGGCGCGACGGGACCGGGAAAAAATCCAAATTACCACGCGGACGAAGTCGCGGGCGACCACTAGTCAATAATATATTGCATGGACGACGAATAAACTTATATTGGTCTAACAGACACCACCGCTAAGTTAATTACACATTTGGTGGTAATTTTTTTCATACCTCACTACCCAGAGCCTGATCTGATTATCTTAACATAAATACTTACATATAATTCAGTAGAATTTTGCATCGTCATATTTTAGTAGTTTCGAAAGTTCACAATAAAATTACAACAATAAAACATTATACGCCTACGTCATTATAATCTGTGGTCAGTTTCAAAACGCCATAGGCGGTAACATTTAACGCCCGTTGCTTGCCCAGACTAAAAAAAAATAAACAAGCTTTGTCGAGGTCAATGTGTGCACTATTGTACTATTTCAAGGTAAAATACAGTTAGTTATAGCTGTGTTTGACTTATTTACGTACTAATTAATGCCTGTGGCAGGCCTATGTCACTCGCCTAACAACCACAAAAAATACGTGATGTCAGCGACAACTTGAAGTTGTAAATCAGTAAGGGTTGTCTCGTTTGTGACACGGCATTGACCATAGAGTTGATATTGAGGCATTAACGTCGTAATTATTGGTCAAATTATGCTGGTATATATTTTACTTTACTGGACAACCTTAACGTTCGAATGATGTTCTCTGTATACAAAAGAATGTGCTTTAATTAACGTCGGAGTGCAAGTTCTGTATGTATGTAAGTACGAGTACTATTCCCTATTCTGTGCCTGTGGCTTTGCCCGCGTCGAATTCGGTTGATGCTTCTACTTGCCATAGGAACAACCATATTGGTTCAGTGGTTAATCGACCAGGCACCCAAAGATGGTCTAAGGACAGCGGGCTGGTCTTTCTTTGAAGCTGACCAAAAGGGATGCAGGATAACACCCGACCCAAACCTAGACAGCCAAATTCTACCTGTGGCGCCCAGGGTCATCCTTACGAGGACCTACCCGGAACGCCCGACAAGGGACGATATGCATTTAACAGAAAAGACATCCAAAGAGGTTGAGAAATCCCTCGCGAATGAAATCATCGAAGTCCGTTAGTTCGTAATTATAGATTAGTTAGAGTATAAAAACACAAGTCTAGTCTGTAGACCTTGAGTCGGCATTTATACAGTCGAATGTGCGTCCAATATTACGTAGCGATATATACAGGCTGTTCAGAAGTTAACACAAATAGAAAGTGATTTAAATTACGACGATTGCGCACACAAATTCAAAACTTAGTCATCTTAGGATTTTTTTTTAATTCCGCGAGACAACGGCCGCTTCCACGTCCATTGCTGCGCCCGGCGGACTTTGGCCACTGGTGTGGCCTCTTCGGGGGTTCGGTTGGAATGAAAACCCCGCGTCGTTGGGTTTGGGTTTTATCCTCATCTTAGGAGTAGACTTAAAAGGCGAGTTAAACACCATAGTTTTACCCGTCGTTTTCTTCACAGGTTCAACCCCAAACATCTTAATTTCTCACTTGCCCCATGCGTGGAATACTTTCCAGTTCACAACCCCCTTGGGAACGCTTTACCGGGTTATAAGCTTTAAGCCTATGCATCAATCCAGAGTACACCAAAGATGGTATAATCGTTTTAACGTGAAGGACTAACACACACAAACTTGTGATTCATGCTCGTTTGTGTATTCAGTGTATCCTTAACTAATCGGTAAAAGAAAAACTTATACGAATTAAGTTTGCATAATATTTAAATTATATAAAGTAGAAATCCTTGGAAACATATGGAAATATTTAAATCAGTCTCGTTGCTTCATTATAAATATTATTTATATTATTTGTTATCTTGATGCACGAAATGCCGAATAAAGATAATACTCGTAATATTTGCCTATGACATTGTCATTTCTTTACGCAGCTGTCCCTGTAATAAAACACTTTCTTTTAAGCTGATGTCAAACGAGCGTTTGACAAACTGGTTTGCAATTAGTAGCATGCATTGCATACCTAGTTGAGCGGAGCGAAGCTAAGCTCTATCTTAGACGACAAGTGTAAATCGTTTGTGTGCCAACTCCTCTGAAACGACTCGACCGATTTTGACCAAATTTGGTATGCTGGTCGACATCATACCCGGGAGTGCATATCTCAGAAATCATGAAAATAGAGCATAAAAAAAATTAAGAAAAATTGCTCCGCTCAACATTTGCAATTAGTGCATGCATTGCATACCTAGTTCTAACTTTTATACATAACGATTTTGTTTCTAAGGGGCCTTACTACCATCTAATAAATACGTATATACATTTTTTTTTGCAAATACACACATATTATACATAGAAAACATCCAGACTTCGGTATAAACGTATGTGTCGTCTCCTGCGTCCTGCGTCGAAAGCGGATGCACTACCGACCACGCCACCGAAGCAGTCAAATATACTCCCCAGAAACGGCACAAGCCTCGCCACCATGCCCCACGAAATAAGCACCTATGCCTACTCCTGCGGTTGTAAAGACGTGACTCCTATTGCCTTTTCCAAGGAGTAGGTATATTTGACAGAGTCTAGTCTGTTAGCAAGCAGGGGCGGACCGTGACCATAGCCACACCCACAGTTAATATATGTTGCTAAGGCCCCTTAGCGCAAAAGTTTATAACTTACACAATAAATTAATACTTAAGTATTGTGTAAGTTATAAACTTTTCCGAAATTAAAAAAAATATTTTATTTCAATTTTCTTGTAGGTAGGTACTTAACTAAGATTAACTAACTTAAGATTAGAAGCATGTTTAATTCATGAATAGTTCGATTACGATTCATGAATAGTTCGATTACGATTCATGAATAGTTCGATTACGATTCATGAATAGTTCGATTACGATTCATGAATAGTTCGATTACGATTCATGAATAGTTCGATTACGATTCATGAATAGTTCGATTACGATGAAACTTGGTATAATTATTCTTTAATATCCTGGGCACCACGCTGGGTACTTTTTATCCTGGAAAAGTATATACAGTACAAAATAAACTTAATTTTGCGGTTCGATCCCTAGACCCGATTACTGTACCAACCGCAAAAAATAAGTTTGTCGTAGGTTACGTCACCCGCAGTGGAGTTCACTAAGGGGCGCTGCACACGGCTAAGATACTATAATATTTTATCTTAGATACAATATCGCTCAACAGCTATACATAATAAATCAGTAACTGGTGATCAAGAAAGCTATAACACGCTGGCGGAGCTGCGAGCAACAGCTAGTTATAAATATAATTGCAAAACCCACGGTCTTTTCCTTACAGACCTAACATCCCATTTCGAGTCGGGTTCGAGTTCTGCCGAGTTTTTGAGTCTTATTTAAAATTTCTATTTTAATATTTAAGAATAGTTTAAGCAAAATCGTTGCTTTGAAACACAAAAATATATACAATGAAACCTATAACTGAAGTTACCTACCACAGAAAGCGCAGTCAAATTACACACACACATATCACACTTATATCCCCTCAGGGGTAGGAAGAGGTGCATTACACATCCACAATTTGCCAGTATTTTAGTCCCACGTAATAGGGGGCAAGCCTATTGCCTGACTGAATGAATTTAATAAAAAGTAGCAGCTAGGTATTTTGTAATTTTGAAAAGAAAAATTAAACCCGTTGCCTTGCGATTTAATGTTGATGAAAGGCAACAAAATCTGACGTGCCAGCCGCTATGGCATAGCCAATTAAAGTCCTGGGCGTCTCGGACTTAAATTACAGCAATATGTATTTGTTCCAGATGCGACTATTACAAAGCACCTGGGCGGAGATGTTGAGCCTCATGTTAGCGTACAGGTCGATGTCGGGCCCGACCGGTGGACCGCTGCGTTTGCGGTTCGCGACAGACCTCGCGTTGGACGAACAACAAGCCAGGGAGATTGGAGCACAGGACTTGTTCACACAGGTATGTGGGAAGCTGTACATCTTTAAATAATGTTATGCTTAATGATACATGATGAAATAACACACTTGTAACTTTTCCGGTAATTTATTTAAAAAAAATCACTACATCATTCATTACTACACGGTCTTGTAAAAATATAAATAAGTATTTTTGGACATTAACGCTGCCTACACACTAGCGTTTATCCAGCGTAGGCGTTCGATGAACGTACGCGCAGCGTCTGCGAAAACGAGAAAATAAAAATAAAAGGATTTGGGAGAATCCATATGGAGTGTACGAACAAGCCGGGAATCGAACCCGAGAGTCCGGAGTCGAAGGCCGATGTACTACCTACTACGCCACACCAAAGCAGTCGTAAGACAGTTAATGTATATCTTAAAACCATTGTTGAACAGTAAACCACCTCTACTACACGTGGGTAGATACAAATAAAAATAAGGTGGCAGTGTAAAGAATTTACCCCGAAAGTGGGGGAATTTTTTCTTTTGTAAATTATTGACGAGTAGGTAGTAATAGTAGGTATATTTAGATTTAACAACACAAGTACATAGGTACTAGAAATAATTCTAAAATATACATCAACAGTGTATTATATTTTTATGTAGTTTAAGGTACAAAAAATATGATTTGCATATCAAAATATGCTGATTGCAAAGCAAAACCTTAAAAAGTCTTAGGGCAATCCGACTTTAATGCTAAGAATATAATATTATGAGGTAATTATTTGCTGTGCAATCAGTATTTTTGATAACTAAATGATTTTTTGTTTAGTACAAATGGAAGGTTTTTCTGATTTGCATTTAAATTCTATCCTTAATTAATCACAGGTGGGTGGCGTAGTACGCCGTCTAGAGCGAGCGGCGGCGTTACGCGAAGAGTGCTATTTACTGAAGGCTCTAGTGTTGGCAAATTCTGAGACTCGTATCGACGAACACGCAGCTCTTCGTCGCTTCCGAGACTCCATACTTGCCGCCCTCAATGACGCTGTTACTGCTTTACGGTATGTATGAACTCTCAAACCACTATAGGGAGACTATAGACCGAAGGCTAAACTAGATTGATATCCCGCTCGAAGGACCAGAATGTAAAATCTTGATACTGGTTTTTACTCAACATCACCAACACTATTAGCTAATTGATGTCCATTGCTGGGATCAGACCTCCCCCAGCTAGTACCACAAAATATTACTCGCAGTACCAAAATTAACCATACCGAGCTCGAAAGACCAAAAAATTGTTGCGTGAAAATTCGTTGATACATAATAGCCATGTAGATCGGTTTCCAAATGTTAACCGATGAATATATTTCGTAGACCCTACAACGCCATGGCAGCGTTACAACAGCTGCTACTGGTGTTGCCGGCGTTACGGCACGCCGACGTTGCCGTACGCCGCTTCTGGTCCGGAGTCCATCGTGATCGTCGCGCCCCTATGAACAAACTGTTCGTGGAGATGCTGGAGGCTTGTCTACGGTAGACGGTAGACACGTGCGCTCGCCACCGCTGCCGAGCGCCAACTGAACAGATCTCCGCACCGAGCTGTGCCGGTGCCTCGTGTGCTTTTAATTTGTAGTGACAATGAACTGAAGATAGAAAGAGACAGATGTAGGTATATGTTGTGGTGGAACTGTGTACGTGTATCCCGGGTGTGCGACGTTGCCGCTCCGCCGCGGAGTGTTGCCGCTCGGACGGTGAGGTGAATATGGCTGTGAGGCGCCCCTGTCGTCGGGTTATCGTTTTCTATCAGTTTCAGTTTCCAACCCCCCAGGGCGGGCGTCCGCGCCACTAATGTACAAAATGATGGACGGATTTAGTACAAAACTTTGTTACTATTTTTGTATAATATTAAAAAAATATATCTAGTTTAACTGTCGTATCGAGATTATTGTACGGTCGAGGAAATGTCCCTATACAATCACCATTTTTTTTCAAACCTCGAAGCGTACTTTAAGTCTGTCAAACAGAATTTTAGTAATATTCTTAGCTTTAAAAGCATATTTAATTTAAACACTCATGGAACTGGATGATTGTTTGTAAATAGTTTGCTGAAAGTTCGGTGGAGCATTTCTTCGACCGAAAGTCATACGTGTCTGTGTACGTCGGTAAATGAGAGGGCCGTATTCGGCGCATTTATCATTAAAAATAACTTTGTTTTTATTCTGTTATGTTAGTAAGGCGAGACGTCGTTGCGTTGCATTGAACTTGTGGCGCTAGTGGACCTGATTTTAATCATGTTTCGATTAACTATGAAGTACAAATATTATATTATATTAAAATATTAATTGTTATTATTGTGACTACTTTTAGTGTACAAATGAAAGTGGTTTGTTTTTTATTATAAAAAAAAATGATAAATATTAAGCTTACTTAACATTTATGCAAAGAAACGTTGATTGTTTTAAATTAATTATCAATTATTTGATGATTTGGCGATGCTAGTCTTATTGTGTTACTGAATAACCTTTTACATTTTTAGGGTTCCCAACCCGAAGGATTGGGAATTACTGAGACTTCGCTGTCCGTCAGTCTGTCTTGGGCTGTATCTCATAAACCGTGATAGTTTCACAGATTATATATTTCTGTTGCTTTTATAACAACAAACACTAAAAACAGAATATAATAAATAAGGGGGCTCCCATACAACAAATGTGATTTTTTTATTTTTGGTACGGAACCCTTTGAGCGCGAGTCCGACTCGCACTTGGCCGGTTGTTGCTAATAAGTCTCATTTCTCTAACAAGCTGGAGTGATTAACGTAGAACACTAATAGTTTAAACTGCAAGAAATGCACAGAAACCTTGAACATGAGACTAACTTCGTCATATTTTCATATAATTGAATATTATTTGTTCAAAGCAACGCAGCAGCGCACTCATTTTATTGTACAACTGTTTTACAAAATGATCGCGAAACAAAATAGAATTTATTTAAATAAAAAAAAACAGATACATATAATGTAGCATTATTTAGATATAAAAAATGTATTTTGTAGACTGTTCCACTGATTAAATGAACTAACTGATCAGTTAGTCAAAACTAATCACTCTGAACTTCATACTCGGATACTACAAATAATAAAAACACGCGACGTTGTAGTAATTTATTGTAACTTTCGTAAGATTAAAAGAAACAAATATGAGGTACATACCTTCGAAATTTAAATTTACCCGCCAATCGTTTTGACCATACAAAAGTAATAATTATATTTGTTTCGGACAAAATGGCGGATTAATGTGTGACGTTTACTAAAAAAAATTAATGACATCACTGTTCTGTTTTTGCCGCCTATATAAGTTTTTGAGGATTACATTTAAAATTGTTTGATTTTTTTTAAAGAAAAATCTAAAAATATACTTAGTAAATTTGTTTTCTTACAATATTGTCCTTTGGAATCTAGTGTATTTTTAATGCAATTTAAATCAACATAGTATTGCTGTAATTTACCCATGTTACAATCTCATATTTTTCTCGCAGTGATTTTTTTAATATCATTAAACCATAGTATAATCGTACAAATCATCACAGAATTATATTAAAAAAAAATACTTTAAGTATAAATATTATATAATAAATATTGTAGTGGAACAGTATCAATCGAATACCTCAAATACCTGTTACCAATTTGTACAATAGTATGGACTTTAACACCAGTGTATAGTAGATAGTTTCGTTATATCCCAGTAAATGCTCCGGGAGACAATCAATTTTATTGTTAAAATCACGTGAAGCAAGTCTATGACAATACACTGGATTTCATATTAATACAGTCAGAATTTTGGATATTTTTACAGTCAAGCCTTATTAAATAACCAAAACGGTTGTCTGCATGAAATAAGGTTTATTTTCATATACGTTCTTAATGTGATACTTCCCAATAAAATTGATCATCTCCGGGAGCTTTGAGATGATAATATGTAAACAACTACAAAATTTTGTACGTCCCCTTAATATGTACACAAAATATACTGTGATTGTTGGGTTATGTGAAATGATATGTTTACATTTGTAGCGAAGATGCTTCGTGTGATGATTAAATAATATGCAGTTGTATATATTGTACTCGGAGATGAAACACAACGAGTAGTAAAAAAAAATCTATCCAAAATTGCACCAGAGTTGTAAAATTATTAAATAATTTACTGTTGGTTGTTTGTTAGTAACGTTATGAAGTTTGTGGTGCATTTTTGTTGTGATTTTGCTCAAAAGATACAATATCTCTCTTTAGAAGAGAGATGCAATTTTTTACACGTTAACGGCCAAATCGCACTAATTTTGCATCAATGTAAACTTGAGACAGTAGTCAAGTACAATTATTTCAGTCAAACATAGGACAACCATCTTTATTGTCAAGCCTCAAATCGAACCGAAACTCGTGATATAAGGTTTATTTTCATACACAGTCCTTGTCGCCAAGTTGCACACTCAATCGCCATTCACTAATCCTAAGTTAGATTACAATGTGGTTGTTCTAATCTATGTATGTGTAGAGCATAGTGTGAAAATTAGAGCAAGTCCTGTGTCACAGATTGTCTCATTGCAAACTGTTGGCTAGCACAGTCAGCGTCGACTTTAGTCGACAACCAATAATATCGCAGAAAAATGTGTAATTTGGTCACATGATCGACATTTACTGCAATATAATTGGTTGAATCGATCGACTTTAGTCGACACTGTCATGCTCATAGAATGTTGTAAGTAACCGAAACCTAGTGCATAGTGACACGGGCGTTTAGTTATCGATGTAACCTTAACAAATGTACATACAATCCCTTAGTTGTAATTGAATTATGGTTACTTTGATGTGTAAGTGGCGCCCTCTGTGTAAAGCGTCAGTACCCAGTTTTTTTTTACTTGTTTTTTTTTTAGCTTGTTTTCACTGTTACGTTTAGACGTACGTTAAAATGGAATTGGAAATCTTTTTATCAATTCTATTTGAATACTTTTTATAATCATTTTGATGTTGCATCATATTGCTATGTATCTTAAAATTCCAAGTGAGCTAATTCTGTTGTAGTTATTCTTATGTTAAGAATATTTACTTTATTTTATAGTATTTTTTTTAAATACATAAACGGTGGTAGTTGGCAAAGCTGTGAACGTGTGATTGTGCCAGATTATTTATTAAGTTTTTTTTTTCTAATTATTGTTTGTCGTTGGTGATCTGCGATTACTGACTTTTGTAAAAATATTAAACGCTGTTTGTGTGCAAACAGAGAATTTTTCACACATAAATTATACTTTCACAAATAAATTACACTTATTTTCACTAAAGAAATAGTCATGAAATATTTACCCCATCTTGTTAGGCAGCTTTATAAGATCTGTTTCCACACAAACTTATAGAATTCTGATAATCTAGAAATCTAGAGAATCAATTTATAAACTTGCTTTTATATTTATGTTGACTATTTTATGAAGGACTGATTGAGATGATGTTTAATGGTTAGAATTGTTGTTTAGATGAGATATTAGTGATATGTAATCTCAGATCAAAGAATTAGTGGCTCTTAGGTAAAACAATATTGATACCCCGTCTTAAATTTTTGTATTTAGAAAAGTTCATACCTTATTTTCTTTACATAATGTTATAAATGTGAACCGGTCCCGGATAGGAAATTACAAAATATAAAATGAAGACATTTTATTTCTGGATTTTTATTAGACTTGAATGTTTCTTGTTCCTGATCCTCATTGGCATCTATGATTTATGACTACATATTATAATACAAAGTCCTCCGCACTGTCTGTCTGTTCGCGATAAACTCGAAAACTACTGCACCGATTTCATACTGCTTTCACCATTGGGTACAGTGATTCTCGAGGAAGGTTTTAGTATATATATATATTGAAACGGGCGAAGCCGTGGGCGTCCGCTAGTGAGAAAATAAAATAGCCTAATATTTGCCTAAGGTTTCTATCTACCTTCATACAAAACATAAAAATGTTATCTTTGAGTTTCAACGCGATGCCCGAAAAAACAATAAAATTGTGATAATATGTTATTGGCTGAAGTCATCATGATCCCTAAACCAGGAAAACTACCTGATGAAGTAACATCATACAGACCTATATCCCTCTTACCAATCATAGCAAAATTGTTCGAACCAATCTCAGGACCAGAAGGCTGGCTTTTTTCTGGCCCAAAGAATAAGTATCGCCATCTAACGTGGCAACGCAGCCAACATTCTGGGAACCTTCCCAGTCGACAATGACGCGGAGGATTTTTTAAACGATATTTTGTAATGTAAATATTTTTAGTAAGTATATAATTATGTATATTGTAATTCTTAGTGTAAATAAATAGGTATTATAGAATATAGTGAATTGATTCCTAACCACCAATTCGGTTTTAGAGAAAAACATTCAACAATAGACCAAATACACAGAATTACCAATGTCATTGAAAAAACATTAGAAGAAAAAAGATTTGCTCAACAGTATTTCTAGATGTAGCACAGGCATTTGACAAAGTGTGGCATAGAGGCCTCATATGCAAATGAGGTAAAATGCTCCCAAAACAATTTGTGGCATTTTAGAATCTTACATTTCAGAAACGACATTCAGAGTGGGACATGAGAATGCTTATTCAGATATCAAACAAATAAACGCTGGTGTACCACAAGGAAGTGTCCTTGGACCTACCCTGTACCTATTGTACACCTGCGATATCCCTGATATAAAAAATAACACCATTGCTACATTTGCAGATGACACGGTTATCATGGCCACAGGTATCACTCACAAAGAGGCAGTGCAGAAGGTACAAATTGCCGTCAATGCCATCACCGATACTTGGGTATGACGCTTGACGCAAAACTTCGCTGGAAGGCGCATGTAAAAAAGAAACGCCAAGCGTTAGATCTACGTTATAAAAATATGTATTGGTTACTGACATTCTACTTGGTCACTGAACAACAAACTACTTTTATACAAACAGGTACATACTCATGCCATACATATGGACATACGGCATTCAACTTAGTAATGCTACCTGGTACGTTAGAAATGATGACGTCCACCGAGACCTAGGAGTGGACTTTGTTTGTGAAGTTATAAAAAAACACGCTGAAGCACATGAAAGAAGGATTCTTCAGCATGTGAACGTTGAGGCCATCCAAATTCTTAAAACCATGGACCTAATTAGAAGACTAAAGAGAACGAAGCCCTTTGAGTTGGTTTAGTTTAATTAGTGTCACATAGGGTCTATGTGACACTAATTAAACCAAACCAAAGTTTAGGGTGTAAAGGGGCCCTCCTTGCATCTATCGGGCCCCAGCGACCTCACCTGCTAGTGGCGCACCTGCTGATTAACGGACGAGGTCCGTATATTACGGTACCCATGTGGTGGCTTCGACACCTACGTGGATACCAGGTGGTACAACAGTGTTGGTCCGGGGGGGTACCACCGTGCAGCTGTGCTAAAGCCCCCCAAGTAACCCAGCCCAGGCTGGGTTGCGTAAGGGGTTCAGCAGCTGCACTGCCGGGCACAGGGCGATGTATGGTGCGGCAGGCAGGGGTCCAGTGGGGGCGAAGCGGAGTCTAGTGTGGGTGGTGTGGGTCGATTCGCCGGCCAGGGAGACCCTTAGCAACGGCGTTGCCGCGGCCGCCCGCAACATAGTCATGGGGCCGGCCTGGGACCAACCACCCCAGGAGGCTGCCCCACATGTTGCGCATAATCCTGATGTGGGGTCGCCGCTCCGGGTGGTAACCGGTGTGGGGTAGCGGCGGCCTTGCATCAGGGGGGTTTGGGAGCCCTTCCGTCCGGCGGGTCGGCTCCGACCTAGCCACACGGTTCTAGACGAAGCTAGCCTCTGCACTTTGTCACTTACTGCCGCACCAAATGAAGCCCTGTCTTCACGCTTCCCTATATCTCATCATGACAGTGCAACAAAGTTATAAACGGTACACAGCGGCCTCTAGAAACCCCACAAAGTCGATTTCTTTTGAGGTGGAGTTCGCGAATATCCGCGGACTCCATGCGAACCTCGATACCGTCCACCATCACCTAGAGACGGCACGGCCTTCTGTGATGTTCGTTACGGAGACACAGATACGCCGCCCTGACGACACGTCTTACCTCAGTTACCCGGGTTATGTCATTGAGGAACAATTCCGCGACAACGAGCCGGAGTGTGCGTGTTCGTTAGGGCGGATGTCTGCTGCCGCCGGTTGCGCTGTCTAGAGAACCCCTCCTACTGCGTCCTTTGGATGCACGTGGATCATGGCTCTATGAGCCAGATCTACGTGTGCGTCTACCGCTCCCACACAGGGGACACTGGGACAACAAGGCTTTTCGAATACCTCAGCGAGATGGCTGACGATGCGCAGGTGCGGTTCCCGAACGCTGACCTGGTTTTCCTGGGGGACTTTAACGGTCATCACGTTGAGTGGCTGGGGTCCCTTAGGACCGATCATGCGGGAGATCCGCCCATGCATTCGCTCTCTCCCACGGGCTGACCCAGATGGTACAGGGGATCACCCGGATACCTGACAGGTCAGACCACACGCCCGCCTTGCTGGATCTACTGCTGACGAGTCGCCCAGCCGAGTACAGTGTGTCGGTACGCGCCCCACTGGGCACTTCCGACCACTGTGTGGTGCACGCCAGCTTCCAAGTGCCACCGCCTGCTCGTGCTGAGCAAATGACTCGACGACTATGGCACTACTCGTCGGCAGACTGGGACGGTCTCCGCGATTACTTTGCGTCCGTCCCGTGGAGCCAACGCTGCTTTGTAGGGCTTTGTAGGTAGTTTGCGCTTTCGGATAGCGCTGCTGCCGTTGCTGGCGAGATCAGTCTAGGGATAGAATATTATATCCCTTTCACTGATGTCGCCAGCATCCGCAAAGCTCGCCCCTGGTTCGGGCGTGAATGTGCTGAGGCTGTCCAGAAAAAACAGTCGGCGTATCGCGCCTGGGTCAGGGCTCGGGCGGCACGTGACCCGAATGTGAACCGCCTCAAAGCAGCGTAAAATAGGGCCACTAGGTTCAGCAAGAGAGCGGATGCCCAGCGCGTCGCGCGGCTTGGTCAGGAGCTCACATCCCACCCCACGGGCAGCCGTGGATACTGGCAACTGGCCAAAGCCGTACAGTCAAATTTTTGCCAACCCTCGCTGCTACCACTGCGTTTTCCTGATGGATCACTGGCTCACAAAGCCCAAGAGAAGGCGGATATGCTCGCAGACCTCTTTGCGGCTAATTCCCGCGTCGATGACCGTGGCCTGCAGCCCCCCGCCGTCGCCAACTGTGGCCACACTATGTGATGTACGGGCAGTGCTGCGGTCACTCGACGCGCGGAAAGCCAGTGGCCCTGACGGCATTCCGGCGGTGGTGTTACGAAAATGTGCTGCTGAGTTGTCTCCAGTACTAACGCGTCTGTACCGCCTGTCATACTCTACAGGGCTCGTGCCGGAGGTCTGGAAAGAGGCGAACGTACAACCGATCCCCAAGAAAGGGGATCGCTCCGATCCAGGCAACTATCGACCCATAGCTGTCACCTCAGTCATTTGCAAGGTGCTTGAGCTCCTTATCAATAAGCAGCTCATGCGATACCTGGAGGATCACTCGCTAATCAATGATCGGCAATATGGCTTCAGGCCAAAACGATCAACGGGTGACCTCCTGGCATTCGTCACGCATGTATGGGGTGAGGCTATGGAAAAGTACGGCGAGTCCTTGGCTATTAGCCTGGAGATCGCCAAAGCTTTCGATAGGGTCTGGCATGCTTCGCTCCTTTCCAAGCTTCCGACATATAAAATAAAATAAAATTCATTTATTTCAGGTTTCCAACCCATAAATTGAACATACAATAATTAAATAAACATTATCATTAAATCAATATACATACACATAGTCAAAGTGGTCATTATATAATGTCAAATTTTGAATGTGGTACTTTTAGGTATTACATTTTAACAGTCAGTAATTAGTCTATAAGTAGGTACATAGTCAAATAAAACAGGCAATATAAAATTTAAATTTTCTCGCATTACATACATAGTCCAAATTGTTCAAATTAAGAGTATAAATTAATAGATTCCGAATTCAAAATAGTCAAGTAAATATTTATATTTCTAAATTAATTCAATATAACCTCTTCGGCATCGGAACAGAAATATGCCTCTCGCAACAATGTCGGAGGTACGGACAGTCTAGCCTCCTTGATATCATTTGTAGGACGCTGTTCGAGCTGTCCCGCACCCTGCGGACCAACGAGGCTGCCCGCGAGCGCACAGTCGCATGAAAGCATGCGGTATGTGCGTCCGCGAACATTCCCGAGGCACTACAGAATCGAGGCAGCCCCAACAACATCCTAAACGCGTTGTTATACAGGACGCGGAGGTCACTGTATTTTTTTTTATTATAATCCGCCCACAGGCTGCACGTGTAAAGGGATGTACAATATGCTCGGAAGAGTGTAATTTTGATTTTAGCTGAACAACGTGCAAACCTGCGAGCTATCATATTAGCTCTCACCGACAATGCTCTCCGCTCACGCTCTATGTCTTCATTATCCCTAAGGTCGGCCGTGACCACATGCCCCAGATATTTGAACCTATTTACTCTAAGCAACGGGACCGAGTTAAGCAAGACTTTAGGTATATCCTGGGGGCAGTCACCACCAGCCTCAAAGACCATCCACTGGCTCTTTTTTACATTGTACAGTAATCCGTGATCACAGGCATACCTCTCGCAAGTACGTATCAGCTGTCTCAGACCACAGACCGACGCACTGAGGAGCACCATGTCGTCCGCGTAACTTAAATTATTAACACAAACACCATCAATATGGCAGCCGACATGTTGCTCGGTCAGTGCCCCAATCAGACCATTCACATATAAATTAAATAGGGTCGGAGAGGACAGTCCTCCCTGCCTAACACCGCATTCAAGCTGATAGGAGTCCGACACTGCCCCCGCCCACCTAACACTGTTACGTTGATGTGAATACCAGTATTGGAACATGCAGACCAGTTCCTGTGGCAAATTAGTACCCGACAGCTTCTCCCACAGAAGGTCATATGAGACCAGATCGAAGGCCCTTGATAGGTCGAGGAAGCAAGCGTAAACAGGAGTCTTTCGATTTGTATAGTACTTGACAGTATGCTTGAGGCACAGTATCGCACTTTCAGTGGACAGACGAGGGCGAAAACCGAACTGATTATCGTGTATAGTAACGTATCTATTTAACTGGGCCTCAAGTAGACCGTCAAGCACTTTTGCAATGACAGTGGCTAGTGATATAGGTCGGTAGTTATTCTTATCTGAAAGGTTTCCAGTTTTATTTTTAACTACTGGTACCACCACCGTTTTCATCAGGTCTTCCGGCAGGTATGAGTGACTCACACACAATGAGTAGAACATAGCAAGAAGTCTAGATATATGTGGTCCAGCATGCAGAAGGTGCTCAATACTGAGTCCATCATGTCCCGGCGACTTACCTCGCGATATAGCTCGAATGGCATTACTCACATCTTTTGCACGAAAGGTGGTAATTGATTGCTTTTTACTATCAACCTTGAGCACCGTCCGAGCCGGACCCAGCGGAGATGTTATAGAAAAATGCCTTTTAAACGCATTTGCTATGTCATTAGGATCGCTCACACCATCGACGCTCACGGGAAGACCAGCAACACCACCCAGTTTGTTCGTACTTTTCCAGAAACCTCGGAAATCACCCCCAGAGTGAGCATCAGCCAGCGCGTCCATTCGTATTTGCTCCTGATGGTTTTGACACCATTTCAGCTTTGATTTGAACACTCTGCGAGTATCACACATTGCATTATACATAGGCCCCGATTTCGGCCTACCACACAACGACCATTCTGTGAAACTTAATCTGGCCAACTTGTGAGCGTCGCTGACATGCTTATTCCATCCCATTATGTGCTTACCCCTCCCCCGCTCACGTCCGCCCCTCCGATCGGCCATCGCTGCCCCACGGAGAGCGGACACAATGTCAGAATACAACCTGTCCAAAATACGCCTGTGATCACGGATTTCACAGTAACCATCGGCACACTCAACACATTCCGTCGGAAAGTCAATTAATCTAAGCCTAGTATGACACTCCTTCGCATATAAATCCGCTTGTTTGCCACTTCTCTCACCCCATTCTACATTTATGTTAGAATTTACAGTTTTAGAGGCGTATATTGGTGTGAGAGCATTAAGGTTACATTTTATAACAAGTGGATAGTGATCTGACCAACGGGCGTCATAACTAACACTAGCGTCCAACACCAACCTCCTCGCCGACCGAGTTACCACACAGTGATCTAACCAACTACAGGTCCCATGTACGTCACTGACAAAAGTAAAAGTATCCGAGTCAATTCCCAGGATATCGATATCCACTACAGACCATTGTTGTTCATGACATAGGCCAGATAGTTCCCTGTAAAATAACTCACCGGGCGCAGAGTTGAGGTCTCCTAGAATAAACACAGAGTCTATCCCATATTCGTCAATAATAGCTTGCACACAACCCAAACAGTCTATAAAATCAGGCAAATTTACCGCACAGTCAGTTGGCATGTACACATTTATCACTATGACTGGGCTATCACACGTCATTATTTTGATAGCACAAATACGGTTATTATTACACTGAATCACTGACACATTTGTAAACGCTTGATGTCTCCACAAAAGAGCCACTCCTCCCCAAGGTCGACCCCGAACTAGACCCGCGCTGGTATCCATTGCTGACACAGCCGTGTATCCGAATCCACTGTCCAACGTCCCAACAAACGGTATATCATGCGACATCAACCAAGTCTCTTGAAGGCAAATAATGTCACATGTACGACACAGATGTCTTACATCGTCAACGGACCGATTGATACTTTTACAGTTGAAGGTAGCAAATCTATAAAAATCTTTATTCATGTTTGGATGTGGATTGGCCGGTGGCATTATTGTAGCTCTTCGTTCGATGTCTAAAACTGACAAATCTTCTGAAAATTATTCCTTCAGGCCACAGTGATTCATCCATAAACATAGGGAGTCCTACCTCGTTTATTAAAAATTTAAAAGCCTTATGATTCCTTTCTTTTTTCATATTAATCACTTCCAGTACAACCGTCTCACTTGTTTTCTTGCGTATGTAATTTACAATGTCCTCCTCAGTGGTATCACGGTGCACATTAGTAAGAAATATTGGTATCATTCTGTCCGCGGCTTTAAACTTACATTCTGTATCTCTGGCTATACCCGCTTTACCCGTAAAACGATATGTTGGCTTTTTACTATGACGTGACACCGTCTGCCATCCTTCTGTGCTTACTTCTTTGGCCTGTTTCTGCTGGCTAATAACTCTGGCATAACTACAACAATTCGATATACTCGAGTTCGAAAGCGCCGACTGAACCGGCTTAGCTATGCTTTCAGTACGTGGGGTACAGTTCACGGCACGCACAGCGTCAGGCAGGCACTCACCATCCACCCGCTGATCCCTATCAAGTTCAACACCAGTATCTACTGGTATTGGCGACTCACCAGCTCGAGATTCATACCGGCGCGGGCGGCGGCGTCGACTACTTGCACCTACCTCCATATCTCGGAGTTGTGCATGATTCGGCGATTTAAATTCTAAAGACCCGTTACTAATCGAATCGTTAATACACGTAAAGCAATCCTGGGATAGCCCTGGTGGGCCGCTATCAAGCCAGGCACCCCGATTTATATTCACTTTAAAAGCTGATGTTGGTGGTAAAGAGTCGGTCTTCATCCGTAGTAAGTCAGTTTTTATTTCATTAACGTTCTCAACAGTGGCGTACGTCATTTTAATATGGTCAATTTCATTTTTCACTAATAAGATGTCTTTTAAAAGCTTGGAACAATCTAAGTGATGAAATAGTATTGGAGGCAATATTTCAAGGTTCCTGGCAACAAAAATGGGGATTACGTCAGGCTCACACGACTTAAAAAGACCAATTATATCCGTCAGATTGCGTTCCTCTTTGCCTTTATTTTTACGTAAGATTTTACGTTTTTCAGTCGGTACTGAGTCAAACAATAACGACTTTGCATTCGTTATTTCTTCGGTGCTAAAAGTCGATGAACACACGCGCACCAACGTTATCTCATCTACTACCGACACTTTGTTTTGGATGTAACACAAAAGTTCGTTTATTACTATATTGCACTCGTTACACTTGACGACGCTATTAACCGCCATTATTACAAACGCTTGACGCGAGCGACACGACACGCGACGACTGTCAATGTCCGTATCCAACGACTGCGCAAGCGCGACTGCATATGGACATATGGTCTACCTCCTCAACTGTGCAGCTGGATTGCCAGTTTTTTAAACGAGCGTCGAGTGCGGGTCCTCTGTGATGGCCAGGCTTCTCGCTTCTTGCAAGTGAATGCCGGGGTACCGCAGGGGTCCGTACTATCACCAACTTTCTTTCTTCTGCATATCAATGATATGCTATCCCTCGGGAACATTCATTGCTATGCAGATGACAGCACACTGCACGGGAGTTACTCGGTTCGCCCGACGGCGGGGCGATCTGAAATTGAGGAGGAGAGACGACGACTCGTGGCTGATCTCGACCGTAACCTCGATAGTATCTCCCAATGGGGTGCCGAGAACTTGGTCGAGTTCAATGCCCGCAAAACACAGGCGTGTGCATTTACAGCGAAAAAATCCCCTTTCCTTCCCCTACCCACTCTTCAGAATGCAACATTACCAATGAAGGATAATCTAGACATCCTTGGCATAGACGTACGCCGAGAGCTCAATAACACTAAATACATTGAGAGATGTATTGGGCTAGCTTCGCGGAAACTAGGAATACTGAACAAGGTAAAGCGATTCTTTACACCGCACCAGAGGTGTCTGCTGTACAAGACGCAGATTAGACCCTGCGTCGAATACTGCTCTCACCTCTGGGACGGCTCCGCGAAGTATTTGCTGGACGCACTCGACGCTATGCAGCGACGCGCTGTTCGCATTATAGACTGTCCGGAGGTAACGGGAAGCCTTGAGCCGCTAGCCCAGCGCCGAACAATTGCTTCCTTGGCCGCGTTCTACCGTATTTACCACGGTGAGTGTTCTGAAGAGCTCTTCAACCTGATCCCACCCTCTCCCTTCCGATCCCGAACAACGCGTGCCGGGCAGAGATGTCACTCTCGTACCGTGGAAACCGTCTTCGCGAGAACTGAGCGTTTTAAACGTTCGTTTCTCTGCCGAACGATGGTGGCTTGGAACGCCCTGCCTGCGCACGTGTTTCCTCCAACATATAACCCTGGGTTCTTTAAGCGAAGCGTGAAGAGGCACATTACTGGGTCGTCAAGTTGAGGGTCACTCTCTATAGTATTCCTGTGTACTGTGAGAGTTGCCCACAATCGCCAGACGTCGCCACAGCTTACCATCAGGCGGGTGGCGTCAATTTGTCGACCTAAATATAAAAAAAAAAAATTAAAAAAAAAAAATTGTGCAGTGAGTGCATTATAATAGAGACAATAAGAAAAGTGCCAATGGACACATTCTTAACTTTGTAAGTTTTTAGCAAATTAAGTCTAATTTAAATTACTTATTAGCCTTAAAGGTCTAGATTGTAATTGTTATGAGTAACCGTTAAATACGAATATTTCATAAATAAATAAAAAATTCTAAAAGACAACATTTTATTGTATATATTTTTAAAGTGCACTAAGTAAATTATTGACCATATTTACCAAAAAATTACAGAATTGCATGAACAATGGACTTGTTTAGCAAATAGCCATAGCCTTGGTTTTCTTTAACAATAAAATACTAGGCTATTTTAAATGGGTCGCCCCATACATTAAAGTGGTTGTTGCGAGATGAGACCCATCATTCCAAAGAATCAAGGCATCAAGCCAATCCGTAAGTATAAACTTTGAATCTAACATCGAAAAAAGACTACAGTTATACACTTAGGTGTTTATTACATAATATTTACAATAATAGAGCTTAATTAGTAAATAAGAACTAAAAATCAGACTATAGCAAACTGTTCGTAGAGTAGTTCGCGAACTTTGTAGTACTCTTCTGACAGAACACCTTCGAGAGCGATACGGCCGCTGTCCAACTGAAAAATAGGAAATAAACTTAATTAAGCGAGCGAGCGAAGCGTCTACATTTCGAGATTGGACAATTTTGCTTTCGTCTGTCTGACTGTATGTGTGTTCCGGGCTAGGAGCTACATTTTTTATTCTATCTTTACGATTTGAACCTCAACTGTATAAGCCGCTCAAGATGTGAGTGGGATAGAACCTTGACCCAATAACCACTCCGTGACGTCATCAGTCGCAAAAAAGTAAGATATAAAAACAGTATTGTAGGTTAATCTACGTCACTATGACGTCACCAACATGGCCCCCATTGTCATCTTGCGCGGCTAATACACTAGTAGTACAACTCACCCTCCGTATAGCGAGCGTCCCGTTACAACACTCGAGCGCGCCTCCACTGAACTCGGCGTTGAGGCCGGCTCGCGCGAGTGCGGCGCGCAGCTCGCTCAACTTGAGCGAGTTGATGAAGGAGGCCGCGTGCGCTGAGCCCGACCCGCCCGAGCCGTCCGGGCACGCTTCCAGGCACATGGTTACCTCTGATATTGCCTCTTCTGTATAAACCAGAGAGCTAAAGTCATGTTTTGGATTCTATGTTTGACGTGTTTTTAAATATTAATATTATGGTAAAATATCAGTCACTAGGTCCGGATTGAACCGAAATCTTTACCAAAAGGAGAACGCTTTACTAATTCACCCACCGGGTGACCCGAAATATAATATATCTATATTGCCTATGCCGTGGTGCACTAGTAATTAAATAAAGAAAGTCTTATTTCTCTCTCTAAATCATCTATCTAATGGTACAGCCAGTTAATTGCCACAGCATTAATTTGAGGAGCGAAAGAAGAGGTGCCAGAATTAGATTAGATTGTCAAATTTGAGCACTGGAGGGTTTCAGACCGCTCTTCCTGGAAAGTGTTTTCGGAACGGCACCTGTGATTTTTAACAATATACCTACCAGCATCAATGAACATAGAGAATATGAAAATATGAAATCTGTAACACAGGTCACCCTTCACACACGCGGTGTCGCACATTTTAGACACAGTGCTCCCCGAACATAGGGCAAACGTCACTGTACTCTTCCTATCAGTACTAGATGCCAGTGCGACATACCGGTGGTGGCGTCGTTCTCCCGCAGGCTGGAGCGCGGCGCCACGAGCGCGGAGAGCCACGCCAGCTCCGTGTCGCCGGCCGAGCGCCACGCCAGGCGGGACATCAGGCTGTCTGTCAGCTTCACCTGAACCATTATTGTATAGGTTTACGTATTGAAATCAAGCAGTGAACGGAAAAAATTTGATGCAATTCTAGCGCTCGAAAATGACCCAACGCAGATTGTACCGTCGCAAATTGTGTCGCGAAAGTGTGTTCGACTCTTGTGCAGCCGGACTGTCATTTCCCGCGCTAATCATGCGACTGTGGCTAGACGTTATGGACCAAGAGTCCAAGCGTGCCAGACGTAACTTACGTTCTAAAGGATAAAATTTTGGGCCTCAGGTAGGACTCATATGTAGCTTGAAGGCCCTCTTACTCGCTAACCTGGAAGTGGAGCCGATTACCAGATATCCGGTGACCAAGTTGCTCCAAAATGAGGCTAAGTTTAACTTATTTTCTAAAGGCTGATTTTTATTTATATGTGTATGTATTATTTTTTTAAATTTAGGTCTGGAAAGATTCACTGCTACATAGATAGTGCATAGGGGAATAGGTAGTAGGCATAGCATTGGTGTAACATCTTGTGGTCGGGATGTCTTGTGTAAGCTTACCGTGTGGAGTCAGCCTTAGGATACTGGCCAATGTACATGCAACTTCTTCAAGCTAAGATAAAATTGTCCGTGTAATTATGTAAATAAACCCCAAACCTGATAGATATGTGACTCTGTGGTAGCGTCTATAATGTCTCCGGGTCCCGGCATGTAGATCCTTTCCATACCTTCGGCTTCACAATACTTCCTGGAACACATATCTTATTTACATTATTGCTATTCAAAAAGTGGCGTTTTGTAACAACATAAGTGCGGCTAAAATGGTTCTTTTTTATTAAGAGACTCTTTAGCGGTCAATAATGAGATTTGAATTTGTTACATGAATCTCTCATAGCAAGATTTATTGGTTTGTTTGTGTTGGCATTAGGGGGAGGTAGCGGCGTTAACAAACTACAAACAAAATACGCGAATCTTCTCATCGCTAGTAATTCTTTTTTAGACGATGCTTAGTGATGTTTAGCACTTACTCGACTGAGATAGTCGCACTTACCTGAGTGTAGCCAGCGCAGTAGGGTTGGCCCTGAGCCCCACGATGGCCCGCGGCTTGGCCTGCGCCACCAACACTCGCAGGAGAGAGTCTCCGTCACATCTCCCCTCCAGCTCTATGTACTGGACGTTGGCCTTTATTTGCACTTGACGCATAGACGACACACACTTACTGGGGATCTCGCTCATTTCCTCTGTAAATAAGTTTTATATAAAACTAGCTGTTGCCCGCAGCTCCGCCTGCGTGTTACTTTAGATCGACATAACTTTTTTATTTATGAAACGATTGAAAACTAAACCGCAAATTCAAATCAAAAATTCATATCGGTTAAGCCGTTTCCGAGATTAGCGTGTTCAAACATTCAGACAAACAGACAAAAGTTCTAAAAACCATTGTTTTGGGTTTTATTGCGTTCATAAAGCCCCCCTACAACCGTTTATCTATTATATCTTCTATTATATTCTCTATTATACCATATAAATTCATAATTCTTTTTACTGTCCAACTCTGGAACGCTCTTCCGTTACATGTAAGGCGTGCATAAACACTTGGATCATTCAAATTTTTGACTAAAGAATATTATATTTTGATATGTAGTTAGAACTGTCATTAAAACTGTACTTATTTTATTATATTGTATTTATATTTTTGTATTTATGAATTATAAGTAGGTTACAATGTAATTATTTTAATCATCGAATTTTTCGCAAACCATTCTTTCTCTCATCTTAGTTTTTTTTCTCCCCACCTTTCTTTTATCTATTACTTAAGTTATTTATATATTGTACATTATATCGTATATATCTCTCTCCATCCAAAGGTTGCCTGGAAGAGATCGCTTATTAGCGATGAGGCCGCCTTTGTACATTAGTTTTAAGGCATGTATGTTATACGCTACTATTTATTGCTTGTGTACGATGTACAATAAAGAGTACTTATCTTATCGTAAGATACGAAAATATGAAATATTATTTATTATCTTCGTCGTGTGTGATAGTCCATTGAATTGTATAGCGAGCGATATTGTATCTTAAGATTAAATATTATAGTATCTTAGCCGTGTGCAGCGCCCCTTAGTGACCTCCACTGCGGGTGACGTAACCTGTTCTGAAGAGCTCTTCAATCTGATCCCACCCTCTTCCTTCCGATCCCGAACAACGCGTGCCGGGCAGAGATGCCACTCCCACACAGTGGATAGCATGGTATCGAGAACCGAACGTTTTAAACGTTCATTTCTCTGCCGAACGATAGCGGCCTGGAACGCCCTGCCTGTGCACGTGTTTGCTCCCACATATAACCCTGGGTTCTTTAAGCGGAGCGTGAAGAGGCACATCAGTAGGTCGTCAAGTTGAGGGCCACTCTCTATAATATTGTGTGCTGTGAGAGTGGCCCACAATCGCTAGACGTCGTCACGACTTACCACCAGGCGAGGGCGGCGCGGCGTCAATATACTTAAAAAAAACCCAATATAAAAAAACCTAAGACAAACTTATTATTTGCGGTTGGTACAGTAATCGGGTCTAGGGATCGCACCGCAAAATTAAGTTTGTTTTTTATTGTATATACTTTTCCGGGACAAAAAGTACCCAGTGTGGTGCCCAGGATATTAAAGAATAATTATACCAAGTTTCATCGTAATCGAATCGTTAGTTTTTGCGTAATGCCTGAACAGACAGACAGACAGAAAAAAATTTTTTTTTCACATTTTTGGGTTCGGAGTCGGTCTAGTAAACACCCCCTGCCATTTATTTTTTTGATATTTTCAATGTACAGAATTTTCACTTCTACAGATTTATTATAAGTACACTTCTACAGATTTATTATAAGTATAGATTGTTTAAAATCTCTTTGTGTTCACTGCCGTCATTGGCCACCACCGCACGGCCGCGTCGTCGCGCTGTTATTTTTTTTCATCACGAGATATCTCTAAGTCATTCGCAGTGGCGAATGTTCCATACATTCCCATAAGCCCGGAATTCCCATAATAATATTGTACCATTGACCCTAAAATAATATTGTGTATTGTAATATTAATATTGACCCTAAAAAATGTCGAATGCGTCCAAAACGATTATTTCAAAATTAAATTTCGCGCGCTTAGGGTCAATCACCTATACCGCCCGCAGACACAACCCGTTCCTCTATCTATGCGTTGTACTGACTGGTACTCTGTACGGTGTTGAGCGCGCAGATGCCATCTCGCTCGCACAAGTTGTAAGTAGACGCAATGCATGCCCGTTATAATCAGGCTTGCATTTTCTCTTTCACACCTATGGATATTTTCGCATACCACAATACTTAGTAGGTTGTTATAGCAAAATGTACTCGCACATAAGCCTGGTTTTTGCTCTGAAGTTCGTCGCACATCGGTTGCGTGGCGACCTTTGCTATGTTCGCGTTTGTTTACTTCAGTTTCGCGTAGTAATTTGCTTTTAAGAGTGGTGATTTTTTCAAAATTGTTTTTTATTGTTTAAAAGTTGTGAATTAGTTTATTTGAGTGTTAAATATGGAAGCAATTGTGCCTTGTGATGATTTGAGGTGCTGTAACGTTTTATTAAAAGACCAAAGGGTAAAATCATTAAGTTTCGATCAGAGAAAGTCGTTAGTTGTTTCTCCTAAACCAACGCCAGATTTGTGTATTTCTAAAGAAGTAAAACTCACTTGTCACGCCAATTTGCTGAAGAAATTTCAAAACACAATCAGCAAGTTGACCAAAACCGTAGTATTTTTCAAAGACTTGTAGATGTAGTTTGCCATTTAGCGCAACAGGCGCAACATGCGTTTTAGAGGAGATGACGAGTCCAAAGATTCATTAGAGGTAACTTTTTAGAATTAGTTTCATTGTTATCGAAATATGATAGCGTTTTGGAAAAGGATATGCAACATCAACAGAGCGACAAACCCGGGCCGAGTTATTTATCATCTACAATTCAAAACGATAATATTCACTCATCACGGAGCATCTGAGTCCGGAACAAAAGAGCTTACATGCTGCAGTGAGAAAGCTTGCCAAGGATCGTGGTTTTAAATATGTATGGATAAAATATGGTCAAATCTATATACGTAAAGATGATAATGCTAAAGCCTTTCCTATTAGGAATCTTCATTTTCTCGAAAAGTTGTAAGTTTGTTGTTAATAGTTAAAAGAAACAAACTATTACTTACTTTATTTGGCCTTTGTTGTTAATAGTTAAAAGAAACAAACTATTACTTACTTTATTTGGCCTTTGTTGTTAATAGTTAAAAGAAACAAACTATTACTTACTTTATTTGGCCTTTGTTGTTAATAGTTAAAAGAAACAAACTATTACTTACTTTATTTGGCCTTTGTTGTTAATAGTTAAAAGAAACAAACTATTACTTACTTTATTTGGCCTTTGTTGTTAATAGTTAAAAGAAACAAACTATTACTTACTTTATTTGGCCCTTGTTGTTTAGTTTATAGTTAGTAGTTTATCTTTTATCAAATTGCTTTGAATGGCAATTTTGGTCCAAATTAAATGCACAACGTATGTAAAGTATTCAATTAGATAAGGAATAATACTGCATTGTTAAAAATAGCTTGGCAAATGACACATAATTTTTTTGTCATTTATAAAAGATAAAAATGGTTACTGTGAGTTATCCTTAAGAGATAGACATATGCTATCCCGGACTTTTTTGTAGACCTTTCTATGGTGTACAATACTGTAGTGCATTATTTTGATCTGTCTCGTAAGGTTTCGTCAGCGTTTGCAATGAAAGCTCAAAAAAATGTGTTTATTTACGACATTACATTAGAAACCTCTAAAATAATCGGTATTACTCTAGTATATTATACATGTATTATACATATAAACCTTCCTGTTGAATCACTCTATCTATTAAAAAAAACCGCATCAAAATCCGTTGCATAGTTTTAAAGATCTAAGCATACATACGGACAGACAGAAAGGAAAAGCGACTTTGTTTTATACTATGTAAAGATATATATTCCTTGAGATAAGTATGTGCTAAATTGTAGAGAAACATAGGATTTTTTAATAGCAATGAAGTACACAGATATACCCAAAGGGGTAGGCAGAGGTGCATAACACACCTATTCTTAGCCAATAATAAACCAAATTTCGAACGGGCTGTTTGAAATTTGAGGAATGTTGGAGTTGGTTAAAATCCTCATAGACCTACCGTCAGGCTCCTGTTTGGGTGGTGCGGCAGGGAGCATATCTCTGATCTCTCCTTCCCCTTCTGTTATCTCGGCTAATCTGTAGTCTTCCGGCTGTAATACCATATTACAAGTTAATACCAATATTGTATTATTACCTTATTTTGAATCATGTGGATAATTAGAGGACAATAAATTATGAAGATTCTACGTAAAAATATACAAGAAACAGTCTTGTTGTCAATTTATGAACTTGAATAAATCACGCACTCACTTGAATGTGAGTAACGCACTTACAGGACAAAAGAATTACATTACGAGCGAATAGTGAACATGGCGTGATGTCTCTTGTTAGACTTGAAGCACCCTCCGGCTCTGACGTCATGTCTCACCGGTATGTCATGCTTGCCTGTCACTATAGCTAATATTGAACAATATATTACCTTAATAACTTCCCCGTAGTCATCAGTCCGGCTCCTCTCCTCGTGACAGGGGAACATGGCGTGATGTCTCTTGTTAGACTTGAAGCACCCTCCGGCTCTGACGTCATGTCTCACCGGTATGTCATGCTTGCCTGTCACTATAGCTAATATTGAACAATATATTACCTTAATAACTTCCCCGTAGTCATCAGCCCGGCTCCTCTCCTCGTGACAGGGGAACATGGCGTGATGTCTCTTGTTAGACTTGAAGCACCCTCCGGCTCTGACGTCATGTCTCACCGGTATGTCATGCTTGCCTGTCACTATAGCTAATATTGAACAATATATTACCTTAATAACTTCCCCGTAGTCATCAGTCCGGCTCCTCTCCTCGTGACAGGGGAACATGGCGTGATGTCTCTTGTTAGACTTGAAGCACCCTCCGGCTCTGACGTCATGTCTCACCGGTATGTCATGCTTGCCTGTCACTATAGCTAATATTGAACAATATATTACCTTAATAACTTCCCCGTAGTCATCAGTCCGGCTCCTCTCCTCGTGACAGGGGAACATGGCGTGATGTCTCTTGTTAGACTTGAAGCACCCTCCGGCTCTGACGTCATGTCTCACCGGTATGTCATGCTTGCCTGTCACTATAGCTAATATTGAACAATATATTACCTTAATAACTTCCCCGTAGTCATCAGTCCGGCTCCTCTCCTCGTGACAGGGGAACATGGCGTGATGTCTCTTGTTAGACTTGAAGCACCCTCCGGCTCTGACGTCATGTCTCACCGGTATGTCATGCTTGCCTGTCACTATAGCTAATATTGAACAATATATTACCTTAATAACTTCCCCGTAGTCATCAGCCCGGCTCCTCTCCTCGTGACAGGGGAACATGGCGTGATGTCTCTTGTTAGACTTGAAGCACCCTCCGGCTCTGACGTCATGTCTCACCGGTATGTCATGCTTGCCTGTCACTATAGCTAATATTGAACAATATATTACCTTAATAACTTCCCCGTAGTCATCAGTCCGGCTCCTCTCCTCGTGACAGGGGAACATGGCGTGATGTCTCTTGTTAGACTTGAAGCACCCTCCGGCTCTGACGTCATGTCTCACCGGTATGTCATGCTTGCCTGTCACTATAGCTAATATTGAACAATATATTACCTTAATAACTTCCCCGTAGTCATCAGCCCGGCTCCTCTCCTCGTGACAGGGGAACATGGCGTGATGTCTCTTGTTAGACTTGAAGCACCCTCCGCTCTGACGTCATGTCTCACCGGTATGTCATGCTTGCCTGTCACTATAGCTAATATTGAACAATATATTACCTTAATAACTTCCCCGTAGTCATCAGTCCGGCTCCTCTCCTCGTGACAGGGGAACATGGCGTGATGTCTCTTGTTAGACTTGAAGCACCCTCCGGCTCTGACGTCATGTCTCACCGGTATGTCATGCTTGCCTGTCACTATAGCTAATATTGAACAATATATTACCTTAATAACTTCCCCGTAGTCATCAGCCCGGCTCCTCTCCTCGTGACAGGGGAACATGGCGTGATGTCTCTTGTTAGACTTGAAGCACCCTCCGCTCTGACGTCATGTCTCACCGGTATGTCATGCTTGCCTGTCACTATAGCTAACATTGAACAATATATTACCTTAATAACCTCCCCGTAGTCATCAGCCCGGCTCCTCTCCTCGTGACAGGGGAACATGGCATGATGTCTCTTGTTAGACTTGAAGCACCCTCCGCTCTGACGTCATGTCTCACCGGTATGTCATGCTTGCCGGTCACTATAGCTAACATTGAACAATATATTACCTTAGTAACCTCCCCGTAGTCATCAGCCCGGCTCCTCTCCTCGTGACAAAAATGTGATTAAAAAAATTTTTGTCTGTCGGTCTGTCTGTGTG
The DNA here is from genome assembly GCA_963556515.1 of Nudaria mundana. Taxonomy (NCBI): domain Eukaryota; kingdom Metazoa; phylum Arthropoda; class Insecta; order Lepidoptera; family Erebidae; genus Nudaria; species Nudaria mundana. The sequence continues at coordinate 3,630,286 of OY748303.1, read as the reverse complement.
TTCAGGCATCACGCAAAAACTACTGGTTCGATTACGATGAAACTTGGTATAATTATTCTTTAATATCTTGGGCACTACACTGGGTACTTTTTATCCCGGAAAAGTATATACAATAAAAAACAAACTTAATTTTGCGGTTCGATCCCTTGACCCGAGTACTGTACCAACCGCAAATAATAAGTTTGTCGTAGGTTTTTTTAATTTTTTATATTCGGTTCGCCAAATTGACACCGCCCGCCTGGTGGTAAGTCGTGACGAAGCACGTCTAGCGATTGTGGGCCACTCTCACAGCACATACGATAGAGAGTGGCCCTCAACTTGACGACCTACTGATGTGCCTCTTCACGCTCCGCTTAAAGAACCCAGGGTTATATGTGGGAGGAAACACGTGCACAGACAGGGCGTTCTATCCACTGTGTGGGAGTGGCATCTCTGCCCGTCACGCGTTGTTCGGGATCGGAATGAAGAGGGTGGGATCAGATTGAAGAGCTCTTCAGAACAGGTTACGTCACCCGCAGTGGAGTTCACTATTAATGGTTTTTAGAACTTTTGTCTGTTTGTCTGAATGTTTGAACACGCTAATCTCAGAAATGATTTGATTTTTTGATTTGAACTTGCGGTTTGGTTTTCAATCGCTTCATAAATAAAAAAGTTATGTAGATCTAAAGTAACACGCAGGCGGAGCTGCGGGCAACAGCTAGTATAATTAATAAATATTAAAATAAATATTATTAATATTTATTATTTATTAAAAAAAATAGATTAGGAACTCCAATTACAACTGCCAGTATGGATAAGATAATAATTTATTTACAACTAGCTGTTGCCCGCAGCTCCGCCTGCGTGTTATAGCTTTTTTTATCACCAGTTACTGATTTATTAAGTATAGCTGTTGAGCGATATTGTATCTTAAGATACAATATCGCTCAACACGGCTAAGATACTATAATATTTTAATATTATAGTATCTTAGCCGTGTGCAGCACCCCTTAGTGAACTATACTGCGGGTGACGTAACCTACGACAAACTTATTATTTGCGGTTAGTACAGTAATCGGGTCTAGGGATCGAACCGCAAAATTAAGTTTGTTTTTTATTGTATATACTTTTCCGGGATAAAATGTACCCAGCGTGGTGCACAGGATATTAAAGAATAACTAGTTATCCCATAGAGATATTATAAGAGTAGAGATGGTGTAATACAATTTTCCTATTAGACAAAGTGTGTCTCTTCGCGGGTGTGAAGGAGTGGTGAGGAGGGGTATAAGGAACATTAGTTCCGCCCACTTCTTTATTTTCCTACTTATAAAAATACTTACTTTATTAAATGTCAGTTTACTACGTAGTTTTAACTATCTCACACTCGTAACAGGGACGTACCTACTCAGATTTTTGGTACAAAGGAGTTTTATATTTTTTGAATTGCAAATAAACCTATCTCAAACTGAACTGTCGAAATTTGCCGTAGGGGCTATATCCAGGTTTAAAGTATAACGTGGCCCTATACGGGGCTCCCGTATGGGCGGGTAGATTGACGGCCAACAAAGTGTCTATTTTAAATAGACTGTTGATAACCTTGGCTTCATTAAGTATCTGTTTCGCATCCATCTTGAGGTAACACCCTAGTGTCAACACTGCGAGGCCTCCGACGAAGACACTGCACTCCACCCGTGGAGTTCTGACCGTGGGCGAGATAGCACCGGGACCTCATAGTGGGTCTGGGCGTGGATACCCTCTCGCTAGAGTCCATGCCTCAAGCCATGGTCTACAGCAGGAGTAGGTGGAACGCGGCCGTGTCCTTCGGCGAGCAGGTCATGCTCGCGAAGGAGGCGGCTGAGAGAGTGAGGAAACGTACCATTGCCAATACGTAACATTGAACAATATATTACCTTAATAACCTCCCCGTAGTCATCAGCCCGGCTCCTCTCCTCGTGACAGGGGAACATGGCATGATGTCTCTTATTAGACTTGAAGCACCCTCCGGCTCTGACGTCATGTCTCACCGGTATGTCATGCTTGCCTGTCACTATAGCTAACATTGAACAATATATTACCTTAATAACCTCCCCGTAGTCATCAGCCCGGCTCCTCTCCTCGTGACAGGGGAACATGGCGTGATGTCTCTTGTTAGACTTGAAGCACCCTCCGGCTCTGACGTCATGTCTCACCGGTATGTCATGCTTATCTGTCACTATAGCTAACATTGAACAATATAATTACCTTAATAATCTCCCCGTAGTCATCAGCCCGGCTCCTCTCCTCGTGACAGGGGAGCATGGCGTGATGTCTCTTGTTAGACTTGAAGCACCCTCCGGCTCTGACGTCATGTCTCACCGGTATGTCATGCTTGCCTGTCACTATAGCTAATATTGAACAATATATTACCTTAATAACTTCCCCGTAGTCATCAGCCCGGCTCCTCTCCTCGTGACAGGGGAACATGGCGTGATGTCTCTTGTTAGACTTGAAGCACCCTCCGGCTCTGACGTCATGTCTCACCGGTATGTCATGCTTGCCTGTCACTATAGCTAATATTGAACAATATATTACCTTAATAACTTCCCCGTAGTCATCAGCCCGGCTCCTCTCCTCGTGACAGGGGAACATGGCGTGATGTCTCTAGTTAGACTTGAAGCACCCTCCGGCTCTGACGTCATGTCTCACCGGTATGTCATGCTTGCCTGTCACTATAGCTAATATTGAACAATATATTACCTTAATAACTTCCCCGTAGTCATCAGCCCGGCTCCTCTCCTCGTGACAGGGGAACATGGCATGATGTCTCTTGTTAGACTTGAAGCACCCTCCGGCTCTGACGTCATGTCTCACCGGTATGTCATGCTTGCCGGTCACTATAGCTAACATTGAACAATATATTACCTTAATAACCTCCCCGTAGTCATCAGCCCGGCTCCTCTCCTCGTGACAGGGGAACATGGCATGATGTCTCTTGTTAGACTTGAAGCACCCTCCGGCTCTGACGTCATGTCTCACCGGTATGTCATGCTTGCCTGTCACTATAGCTAACATTGAACAATATATTACCTTAATAACCTCCCCGTAGTCATCAGCCCGGCTCCTCTCCTCGTGACAGGGGAACATGGCATGATGTCTCTTGTTAGACTTGAAGCACCCTCCGGCTCTGACGTCATGTCTCACCGGTATGTCATGCTTGCCTGTCACTATAGCTAACATTGAACGATATATTACCTTAATAACCTCCCCGTAGTCATCAGCCCGGCTCCTCTCCTCGTGACAGGGGAACATGGCGTGATGTCTCTTGTTAGACTTGAAGCACCCTCCGGCTCTGACGTCATGTCTCACCGGTATGTCATGCTTGCCTGTCACTATAGCTAACATTGAACAATATATTACCTTAATAACCTCGCCGTAGTCATCAGCCCGGCTCCTCTCCTCGTGACAGGGGAACATGGCGTGATGTCTCTTGTTAGACTTGAAGCACCCTCCGGCTCTGACGTCATGTCTCACCGGTATGTCATGCTTGCCTGTCACTATAGCTAACATTGAACAATATATTACCTTAATAACCTCCCCGTAGTCATCAGCCCGGCTCCTCTCCTCGTGACAGGGGAACATGGCGTGATGTCTCTTGTTAGACTTGAAGCACCCTCCGGCTCTGACGTCATGTCTCACCGGTATGTCATGCTTGCCTGTCACTATAGCTAACATTGAACAATATATTACCTTAATAACCTCCCCGTAGTCATCAGCCCGGCTCCTCTCCTCGTGACAGGGGAACATGGCGTGATGTCTCTTGTTAGACTTGAAGCACCCTCCGGCTCTGACGTCATGTCTCACCGGTATGTCATGCTTGCCTGTCACTATAGCTAACATTGAACAATATATTACCTTAATAACCTCCCCGTAGTCATCAGCCCGGCTCCTCTCCTCGTGACAGGGGAACATGGCGTGATGTCTCTTGTTAGACTTGAAGCACCCTCCGGCTCTGACGTCATGTCTCACCGGTATGTCATGCTTGCCTGTCACTATAGCTAACATTGAACAATATATTACCTTAATAACCTCCCCGTAGTCATCAGCCCGGCTCCTCTCCTCGTGACAGGGGAACATGGCGTGATGTCTCTTGTTAGACTTGAAGCACCCTCCGGCTCTGACGTCATGTCTCACTGGTATGTCATGCTTGCCTGTCACTATAGCTAACATTGAACAATATAATTACCTTAATAATCTCCCCGTAGTCATCAGCCCGGCTCCTCTCCTCGTGACAGGGGAGCATGGCGTGATGTCTCTTGTTAGACTTGAAGCACCCTCCGGCTCTGACGTCATGTCTCACCAGTATGTCATGCTTGCCTGTCACTATAGCTAATATTGAACAATATATTACCTTAATAACTTCTCCGTAGTCATCAGCCCGGCTCCTCTCCTCGTGACAGGGGAACATGGCGTGATGTCTCTTGTTAGACTTGAAGTACCCTCCGGCTCTGACGTCATGTCTCACCGGTATGTCATGCTTGCCTGTCACTATAGCTAACATTGAACAATGTAATTACCTTAATAATCTCCCCGTAGTCATCAGCCCGGCTCCTCTCCTCGTGACAGGGGAGCATGGCGTGATGTCTCTTGTTAGACTTGAAGCACCCTCCGGCTCTGACGTCATGTCTCACCGGTATGTCATGCTTGCCTGTCACTATAGCTAATATTGAACAATATATTACCTTAATAACTTCCCCGTAGTCATCAGCCCGGCTCCTCTCCTCGTGACAGGGGAACATGGCGTGATGTCTCTTGTTAGACTTGAAGCACCCTCCGGCTCTGACGTCATGTCTCACCGGTATGTCATGCTTGCCTGTCACTATAGCTAATATTGAACAATATATTACCTTAATAACTTCCCCGTAGTCATCAGCCCGGCTCCTCTCCTCGTGACAGGGGAACATGGCGTGATGTCTCTTGTTAGACTTGAAGCACCCTCCGGCTCTGACGTCATGTCTCACCGGTATGTCATGCTTGCCTGTCACTATAGCTAATATTGAACAATATATTACCTTAATAACTTCCCCGTAGTCATCAGCCCGGCTCCTCTCCTCGTGACAGGGGAACATGGCGTGATGTCTCTTGTTAGACTTGAAGCACCCTCCGGCTCTGACGTCATGTCTCACCGGTATGTCATGCTTGCCTGTCACTATAGCTAACATTGAACAATATATTACCTTAATAACCTCCCCGTAGTCATCAGCCCGGCTCCTCTCCTCGTGACAGGGGAACATGGCGTGATGTCTCTTGTTAGACTTGAAGCACCCTCCGGCTCTGACGTCATGTCTCACTGGTATGTCATGCTTGCCTGTCACTATAGCTAACATTGAACAATATAATTACCTTAATAATCTCCCCGTAGTCATCAGCCCGGCTCCTCTCCTCGTGACAGGGGAGCATGGCGTGATGTCTCTTGTTAGACTTGAAGCACCCTCCGGCTCTGACGTCATGTCTCACCGGTATGTCATGCTTGCCTGTCACTATAGCTAATATTGAACAATATATTACCTTAATAACTTCTCCGTAGTCATCAGCCCGGCTCCTCTCCTCGTGACAGGGGAACATGGCGTGATGTCTCTTGTTAGACTTGAAGTACCCTCCGGCTCTGACGTCATGTCTCACCGGTATGTCATGCTTGCCTGTCACTATAGCTAACATTGAACTATATAATTACCTTAATAATCTCCCCGTAGTCATCAGCCCGGCTCCTCTCCTCGTGACAGGGGAGCATGGCGTGATGTCTCTTGTTAGACTTGAAGCACCCTCCGGCTCTGACGTCATGTCTCACCGGTATGTCATGCTTGCCTGTCACTATAGCTAATATTGAACAATATATTACCTTAATAACTTCCCCGTAGTCATCAGCCCGGCTCCTCTCCTCGTGACAGGGGAACATGGCGTGATGTCTCTTGTTAGACTTGAAGCACCCTCCGGCTCTGACGTCATGTCTTACCGGTATGTCATGCTTGCCTGTCACTATAGCTAATATTGAACAATATATTACCTTAATAACTTCCCCGTAGTCATCAGCCCGGCTCCTCTCCTCGTGACAGGGGAACATGGCGTGATGTCTCTTGTTAGACTTGAAGCACCCTCCGGCTCTGACGTCATGTCTCACCGGTATGTCATGCTTGCCTGTCACTACCCACATTTCTAGTTCACCGTCAGAGTCTGAGTCTGAGGATATACCGGCTGTCTCCTCCCTGGGATGAAAATAATAAATATTTAGGACATTTTTTACACACCTCCATCTGCCTCGGTGGCGCAGTGGTACGAGTTTGCGGCTGCCGTCCCTGTGGTGCCAGGTTCGATTCCTTGTCGTATCAATTAATATTTGCATGATCCACAAATGTTTGTTTCGAAATTTGAATGTTTTCTAAACAATGGTCTAAATGACGTTGTGTGAAATGTCAAAAAAATATATTTAAAAAATAAAAAATATTTATAGTATAAATTTATGCGATAGTGATAGATTATCTCACTTGACAGTATTGTTGAGTTTGGTCTTCTGTTGCAGCAGGTGCTCCTCGAGTTCAGCGCCCTCGAGCCTCACCCGGCGTCGAACTAGTAACTCTATGGTCCTGTCGCCACCCTTCTCTATTAGGTCGCGAGCTAGAGTGCCCGGGGAGGTCCTGGAAAATTATGGTAATAATAACCTGTGGTCGCCTATGGTCCAACAGTAGACCTCACAAACATTGATAGACATTTTGCCCATATTTCCCTCGCAGTAAAAAAGCTCTTGAAGAAAAAAAAACAGTTTTAAATGAAGAAACACTTGGGTGCCACGTTTTATAGAGATCGGATGACCAACACAATTACTGGCAAATTGTGGGTGTGATGCACCTCTGCCTACCTCTTCGGGGATATAGGCTTAATGTATGTTTGTCTATCTTAAAAATAGCTGACGATTTTCTAAAAATCAATTCTTGGCAAATCCAAAGTTAAAATTGTTCACGTCAGGAGTGCCAGGAGTCAGGAGAATCAGGAGTCGTCGTAAGGAGTGCGTTCACGTCAGTAGTGTGATATCCGGGGATCGTGCTCACGTCGTCGGAACACCCTACCCTTTACGGAACGAGAAAATTGGTGTGACCAAACCGACCGTTACTGAGTTACAATGCGGCAGTGAGCGATTATTATCTCTGTCCTTGTCACTCGTACGCAGTAATGACGTCAGCTGGTCGGCGAGGGCTGTCGTTGCGTGTTTCATGGTACACGTAAACATTAAGTCCCATAGTTGTCAACCATTTGTCAACATTATACAATATATCATCTTTCACCGAGCCTTTTCCCAACTCAGTTGAGGTCGGCTTTCCAGTCTAACTACGATTCGACTGAACTTCAATATTTTCCGTGAAGCGACTGCTATCTGACCTTCACAACCCATGGGCGATATTGAAGTTCTGTAGTTAAAGACCGGTCGGTAATTTGATATAGGGCTCCAACTACCCCTAACGACTGCCATAGATGTTTGTATGACAACCGGGACAAACGGCTTAACATGCTCTCCGAGGCACGGAGGGGTCTCAATGTCTTATGAAATGGTCACCCATCCTAAGACCGGCCTGAGTCGATGTTGTGTGTTAACATTGTCGGTTACCAGTGGACCACGAACCCCCCAACATGATACAGTATATATCTGTCATAAATACTTTTCGGACTTTTCGAATGAATAATTTAAACCCAGCTTTGTTTACATTTTTTCACTCATCTCGGTGATCCTTCTTTATTAAGGATTACTTACCTAGCAGTTAAAACAATAGAATTCTGCGGGTTCGGAGCCCACAACAGGAAGAGATCTCTAGCGAATCCTGCTTCTAAATCCGGGAATGATGCCAACACAACCTTAGGGCCGGGAGTGCGACTGACCTCGCCCACCGAGTGGCACAGCTGCAGGTGACGGAGGGCGAAGGGATTGCTACGGGCTCCCTCGAAGGCCCGGGTTAGTTTATCACTCATCCATTCTATCTGGAAGGTTACACAAGTTGTTTTATCAATCAATCAAATCTTTATCATACACAAATAAAAGATATACCTATACATTCTGGAGATATCACTAAAAGTGTCTGATAGACTGTACAAATGTCTTATCGTTAAAAACTCTTCGATCTCTTTTAAGACCACCTTTGAATATATAGTACTTTACTTTTATTTATTTATTTAAACTTCATGCACAAACACGTACAATGGCGGACTTAATGCCTTTAGGCATTTTCTACCAGTCAACCCTGAAGTGATACAGAAATAATGCTCAGGTAGGTGCTCATTGTTATTAGGAGAGTGAGATGGTACAAATAAATACAACACTAAATACAAATATACATTATAAATACACATACCTATACAATTACATACAATAAATACATAATATATAAATACATACATACTATAAGTAATAAAATATATATTTCTATTATATATTACTTTATCTATAAGTTCTGTATACATTGTAAACTACCGGAATGTTTTATACTAATATAATAAACAAATAGAAAACTACATTATTTTATGAGTTTCATATGTTACGAACAATAAGAACGGACCAGCAATAACAAAATAAAGACATACCTTTATTATAACCCTTCAAGAAAACATGTGTCTCATATTTTGTTGAAAATATGGAAAATGTTTAAAACTCCAATAACAATGTGTATTTAACAGATTTTAAAACAAGTCTGGAGTGCGGTTACGCTAAGCGCGCAATCGCGAAATGCTCCAAGGGTACTATCAACATGTCAGTGTCAGATTGAAAAGTGACACGCACGGACGGACAGACGGAGAACGACGGGCGTATAAGGGAACTTTCTTCAGCTTTTGCTGATACTACCCTAAAAAGGAGGTTTTTAATGCTACAATTTTTTTTTAAGTTATCATATCTTGTTCATATATCAGGTTCAGTATCAGGTACATCATATCTTTCTGTTTCGAAATATTTTTTTAAATAATAGCTACTGCTTTCTGAGTTTCGGAATGGGACCAAATTGAAATAGGACCAATTTCAATTTGGTCCCATTCCGGTAACTTGAAGTTGGTTTTTGTGTCTGTATTGGATAAAGAATAATCTACACACCTGTGACTTAGCAAATTCCACAACATTATAGCTGACATTAGACAACAGTAGTAGCGAATAGGCGACGAGACCGGAGTCCTTATTCCTCCACAGCTGGTCTAACATGTGAGCTAGTTCGAGCACTCGCCCCGCTGTGTCTGTACATACTAGCACGCAACCACCGCCTCGTAGGGTCGTTAGTATTGTAGCTGGAAGGGAGATTGTGGTGATTCACTAGGCAACATTTGACGCATAACATGTTCGACAACGTTGCGCAACAACGCAAACAAAAGCTTCGCGTTAATTTTTAACATGTTGGTCATCATCATCATCACTATATTAAGTATAAAACCAAGACGCCCGTTCCCTATGTATTCTTAGATCTTTAATACTACGCAACGGATTTGATTTGTCCCATTAAAATCGGTTCAGCCAGTTTGGCCTGTACTAACAGACAACAATTAAAAATTTTGATATTTTAACAATTTTTTTTTGATTAATTTTGATTAACCAGTTATTTAAAACTTTATTCAATATCAATGATGATAAGGATAACTTATAGAACTTACTCATCAACTTTTCGTCTCTCAACCTCCGACGTTGCTGCACATAATCCGCATTCATGGCACCTAACAGCATCAACGAAGGCCTCATGAGTTTCTCAATTTCACATCCATTCAAATGTCGTTCCTTTTTGTGATTAAAGTCTGGGGCATAGACAATGTCTTCCTCTCCTGGGGCTGCAATACGCCACACCGTACCACCAAGAGAGTGGCCAGCAGGGAGAGGTGTGATACGAAGTCCTAAGCCCTTTCCTAAAAAAGAAATATTATGAGTTTCATAAACAATTAAGATCTTGAAAAGCTGTCTTTTACTATCTCTAGGTATTATTATTTGTAACGGGGACGCCGGCAGCCGGACGGACGATCCACCCGCGACTCTTGCGGGCCATTTCGTCCATTTCCCCAGATCTCCCCTGGAGGAGAGTGTGGTTGATCCAGCTCTAAATCTTATTATCTGTTCCACCTTCAGATTGCTAATGTCTTCCTCGTATAGTCTGTCCGACCCTAGGAGTTCCCATCTGGTCAATGAGTACATGGGGCATTCAGCCAGCAGGTGGAAGCTTGTTTCATCGCAGTCAGAGTGCACTGGGCATTTCGGGTCGGTTTTTACTTCTGTTTAGTCGACAGTGTCTTGTTATGACTTCTATGGCGAGTCTCATGTTTCCTCTTGGGAGTTTCGTGATATGACTCGTCGTTCTCTTATCCATGCCCTTGATGAAGTGAATGAGACAGTCAAAAATTTGACTGTCTTATTCCAGTCGAGGTATCTTTGGTTGTTTTCTGCTTTTATTTTGTGGCTGATTACTCCTTTGGCAATTTTGTGCGATATGGGCAACTGGGGGAACCTGGCTAGTTCATCGGCCTGCTCGTTGCCAGTGTTTCCCTCATGTCCGGGGACCCACACAATCGTTAGTTCGGTGTTCTCGGCCAGTCTATCCAATGATTCCTTACATTCCTTGACTATTGCTGATGTTGTCTCCACTTTGTCAAGCACTTTTAGTGCCGCCTGGCTATCGCTGTATATGGTCACCTTTCCCATTGTGGCCAGGTGTTCCATTATTTCCAGAAATTTCTTTATTGCATATTTCTCTGGTCCAAGGTCCAAGGTCTAATATTTCATGGTCAAAGCCTTTTTTTACTACTACTAAGAAGTAGTAGTGAAAAAAGGCTCTGACCATGAAATATTAAATACTTAATAGTTTTTTTCTTTTTTAATCCAGCCCAAGGCCGCGGCCGCTCTAACGTCCGTTGCCGGGCGTCTCTGGTTACAAGCAGGTATTTCCAGTGGCAAATCTTAATAGCTAGGTTAACTTAGTAAGTACTAAGTTAACCTAGCTATTAAGATTTGACGATTAAGATGATTTAACAATTACTAAGTTAACCTAGCTTGCAATTTGTGAGCCTGTTGACTAACAGATACAAACAGATTAACAATTAGTGGCACTTTTTACCCTCACTAATGTGTTAAAATTATACTGCTTCGGTGGCGTGGTGGGTAGTGCAACGGCTTTCGACTCCGGAGTCTCGGGTTCGATACAAATATTTGTGTGATCTACAAATGTTTGTTTCGGAGTTGGGGTGGTTTCTATATATAAAATGTATTGTATTTAGATGTAAATAAGTATGTTTATCAGTTGTCTAGATCCCATAGCACGAGCTTATAGCTTAGTTTGGGCTAGATGACATTGTGTGAGAATGTCCAAAAATATTTATTTATTTATACCTTGTTCGAAGATAGTTTCAAATTACCTTTCATATCCATACTCTGATTATACTTTAGCTGTACAATTCTATCAAATGCAGCATCAACATCATCTAATGTGAATAACTCAAAATCAGACACATTTCTGTGAGCCTGGTACAAGTCATACATAAACATTTGACCCATTTTGTAGACAGGCAGTGTTGCGTATATGGGACAGCTAAGGCCAAGCTTGCCAACTGCATATGGTAGTGCACCAAGATGAAGGGGATCTGAATGGGATATGAGAACTGCATCTATGGTGTTTACATGTCTGGAAAGTAGTAAATGGATTTAAGATAGTAATAGATACCAGAAACTATAATATAATTATATGTATAATTGAGAAACATACTTAGTGAAATGTTAATTAAATAAAGTGTCATTTAATCATATACATAATCCTGGTAGTCAGTTCAAGAGTGGTCTAGTGGTAACCAACTATGTTGACACATTGCAAAGGTTAAGCCAGGCCGGTCTCATGATGGGTGACCATTTCTTAAGACATTGGGGGCCGTGCCTTGGAGAGCACATCAGAGCGTCGGTTTCGGTTGTGATACAAACATCTGTGGCAGTCGTTAGAGGTAGTTGGAGCCCTAAAAACAAAAATCCCATCGGTCTAACTACAGAACTTTGATATCTCCCATGGGTTGTTGAGGTCAGATGGCAGTAGCTTCACGGAAAATATCGATGTTCAGCCGAATCGCAGTTTGTGGAAAGTCAACTTCAACTGCGTTGGGAAAAGGCTCGGCGGATTATGGATGAATTTTGGTAATTTGTTTCCGCGGGAATTAGGTGCAATTTAATCCATGAATACAAAGTCCCGGCTATCACCTAGCAGGTGTATGTAGGAGTTGTACAAATGGAGTGAACTAATAATTAGCGTAAATACTCAGCTAAATATAGGTATCAGTTCAACCAAACACATAACCTCAAAATGTATGTTTTGTTTACCTCTTTAACTCCTTTATAAAATCCATGTCGAACTTTTCATCCCATCCGCAGTCTAATAGAAACTTAAACTCATCTATTTGCAGTACGTAGCATGGTGGAGATTCGTCACCAGCCCCCGAGAGACAGTGCAATTTGATGATCGAAGTCATTTTGTGATAGGTTTTATGACTGCTTTTTACTAGGCATATACACAAGATATACACTAAAGTACCATCATACTGGTACAATTCTTTGCTGTATGTTCTAAAATGAAACTTAAAGATTTTTCTTTACGTTTTATTTTGCCTATGCGCCCTAAGCGGCTGGTGGACCTGGTGGTTGACAAACCGATTTTTTTTGGTATATTTATAATTATGGTAGGTATATTTATTGGCTATTGGCTTGACAATTACTGACAACTAACAAACCGACATGCGGTGACAGGACAAGTCAAGAGACACCCGCGTGTCAACTGTCAACACTGCTTTTTTTTTAAATTCCTCGGCCCAAGGCCGCGGCCGCTCTACCTCCGTTGCCGGGCTCGGGCGTCTCTGGTTACAAGCAGAACGTATTTCCGGCGGGATGTCAACACTGCTAGGCTTCCGGCGTGAACGATTTTTGGTGGTTGGAATACTCTTTCTCCACCAATTCGGAGCTTAAAAGCAAAAAAGACGTTCGTTTTGCATTTGAAACGTTTGTACTTAATGGAACAACAACAAAATTCCTTAACATAGGCAGCATCTTACTTATTTAGCCAGTTCGTCAATTGTTGTTGTATTGTATTGTCTATGGTTGCACGGGGTCAGTTGTATACTGTTATATCTTTATTAATATTATTATATTTGATACATGTTGTGCACATTTTTATTTTTATTTGTTCAGTTTATTTGCAATATGATCTATTTATTTATTTATTTATTTAATGTATATTCTCTATTTATTATAATTTTTTTTATTAATATTAAAAAAAATTATATTATTAATTTTTGGGAGGGGGGCGCCATCTCGTCATCAGGCCCTCTCTGAAAAACAGCGCTGTCCAACAGCATCAAGCTGAGAGTGGGCCTAGTTTTTTACACAGATAAGGCACAAGGTGGTTGCACTGGCGCGGTTCACGGGTCACCTACCTTCACAAAGGCACTTCTCACTCACTATATTTTATTTTGTTTTATGCTTGTTTTTATATTTTTATTTTTAATGTTTTGTTTTTGTGTAGGTACTTACCCTGTATTTCTATGTATTTCTGTGTGTCTGTATCTGTGTGCAAATTAAAAGCATTTTTCTTTCTTTTCTTCTTTCTGTCTTTCTGGTGGCTTTTAGGTTATCTCTGGCGCTCCACAAAAATTGGGTTTCCAGACACTCACATACCGAATAAAGTATCCTGTCCAGCACCTGGAGCTAGTTAGGAATAACTAGTTCTTCTGTGCGGGACTATCAACTAATCAAGCATTACCGTGACATTGGCCAAATCATCGATGAACATCGATGATTCCACCGATGGAGCACATATGAATGTCAAAATTTTACAATTTTGTCAAGTAATATTATAAAAATACTAAATTAAGTAAGTATATAAATAACCATTAGAAAATGAGTCTTTCGCTGGTTCGGTAAGTTGGTTCTCCTGAGAAGATACCAGCAAGAAACTCAGGTAGATTATCAATTTTCTTTTTTAATATTGTTTTGTTTACATTATTACAATTAGTTTATATTGTACGAGTGGCCAACAACAGAAGATTAGGGTGACCATGCATTTTTATCATTAAGATATTCGTCTACATTGCCTTTCATCATCAAACATTTTTTAACTACTATTTTAAAACAATGGTAAGTAAAATGTTTTAAGAAAAAACTTTTTAAAATTATATAATAGCATTAATTTTTCGCAGAATTAAAAAGACAACCAAACGTCGACAATTGTTTCGCCTCTAAACGAGGCATTATCAAGACTGTCTCAGAGAGAACAGCTTTTTAATTCTGCGAAAAATTAATGCTATTATATAATTTTAAAAAGTTTTTTCTTAAAACATTTTACTTACCATTGTTTTGTCATGGATTTTCGCCAAGTAACGCCTGTTTCTATCCAATATTTACTATTTTAAACTTATTAAGAGGCATGTCAACCAAATCCTGAGGAATTTTATTATAATTTTTTATACATTTGCCAACAAACGAATTACCAACTTTATGAAGTCTAATTTTTGTCATTGCCAGTTTATTTTTATTTCTTGTATTAAAATTATGGTTATCGGATTTTTTTTTGAAGAGATCTATGTTCTTCCGTACATATAAGATGTTGTCGTAAACATATTGAGAAGCAACTGTTAAAATATTAATTTCTTTAAATAGTTCTTTCAGCGAGTCACGGGGTCCGAGTCTATAGATTGCTCGTATAGCTCGTTTCTGTAATATGAATATTGTCTCAATATCAGCAGCTGAGCCCCACAGCAGCAGACCATATGACATAACGCTATGAAAGTAGCTAAAATAAACAAATCGTGCCGTTTTTTCGTCAGTCAGTGACCTTATCTTTCTAACCGCATAGGCAGCTGAGCTAAGTCTTCCTGCCAAGGCTGTGATATGAGGACCCCATTGTAGTTTACTATCTAGAGTTATCCTAAGAAAAACTGTGGTATTGACTATTTGAACTAATTCATTATTCATAGTAATATGAGTATCCACCTGTCTAACATTGGGCATAGTAAATTTTACACATTTTGTTTTCTTCGCATTGAGCAGCAAGTTGTTACTTGTGAACCAATGCAATATTTTCGAAAGGGTATTATTTACATCGTCAAGTGCTACTTTTTGTCTATCACTTTTAAAAATTAATGATGTGTCATCAGCAAATAATACTATCTCACAAAGATTTTTAGTGAAATAAGGAAGATCGTTTACGTATACTAAGAATAAAAGGGGTCCTAATATCGAGCTCTGGGGTACTCTCATGACTAATGAGGCGCCAGAAGAGTCGGTGCCATTAATGTTTACTTTTTGTACTCTACCAGTGAGGTAAGACTCGAGTAAGCCAAGTGAGCTGTTCGAAACACCATAATAACCTAATTTTAGTAGCAGTCTCATGATCAACACAATCAAAAGCTTTGATAGATCACAAAATATACCAATGGCATCCTGCTTTTCCTCCCAAGCATCAAATATGTGTTTCACAAGTGCAACTCCTGCATCCGTTGTGTTCCTGCCTTTAGTGAAACCAAACTGTTTGTTATGAAGTAACTTATTGTCTGTAAAATGTGAAAGCAATTGATTAAATATTATTTTACTGAGGGTTGGGAGTATGGAAATAGGTCGAAAATTTGAAGGATCACTTTTGTCTCCTGCTTTAAATAAATGAATGATTTTGCTGTACTTCATTAGATTAGGAAACTGATTTTCATCTATACATTTATTGAATATGAATGCAAGGTGAGGCGCTATAGCGGGCACTATTGATTTTATTATATTAGTTGAAATGCCCCAAAGATCCTCGGTATTTTTTATATTTAGTTGTTTAAAAGTTTTAAGTATAGTGACAGAGTCAATATACTGAAAATCAAAGTTAATTCTACATTTATCAACACTAGATTTAAGAAGAGAATTGGCTACGTTTTTTGACGAATTTAACTTAAAGAAGAAGGCATCCGGCGAAGACACGGCATTCCACACGTTGGTGGAAAGCTCAGCGTGGGCAAGTAATAGCCGGGACCTCGTTGTGGGCCTGGGCTTCTCGATGGAGACCATGCTAGGAGCCATGGTCTCTAGCGGGAGCCAGTGGAACGCGGCCGTTTCCTTCTGCGAGCAGCAGGGCGAGCACGGCGGTAGTAATAGTTTGTCGATAACCAATGATATGGCAGGAAATTTAAAAAATGTATTGATTAGTTAGGTTACGTCATCGAAATTTTCTCTACAGCCATGCTCGCCCTGCAGGTTATGCTAGTGAAGGAGGCGGCCGGTAGCGTTGGCGCCAGCCGCTGGTGGCCCGCGTTGCCGCTGTGCTGGACCGCATCAGTGACCTGCATCCTCCTGGACTCAACCCACAATGTGGCACTGTGTGAGCTCTGCTTGATAGCATCGACAAATAAACATGTTTTTGACGTAGGCAGAAAAGATCCACTAAGGGGTGAAAAAGGGGATGTAAAGCTTGAATACCTATACCTACCTAAAGTCTGGCACAGCTAAGTTTGCAAAGTCCTAAATATGGTAGATTTAAAAATAAGGATATGGTATCCTTATGTTTATAACCCCAATATTTGCCCCAATCAGACAATTGTATAGTCTTGATACTTTGATTTTTTTCTTTTTCTGTATCAGAAACTTCCAACCTGTTTTCTGTTAACCTCTGGTTCTTTCTACAGTATACATTTATCCTATGGTGGCATTCGTCCCATTGCCGTAGGTAGCACTTTGCGGCGTTTGGCAGCCAAAACTTGTTGGAGGTTGTGAGGCCGCAATCCATGCGTTTGCAACATACCTTGACAGTAGCGAAGATGGAGAGGTCATCTTGAAAGTTGAACTGAAAAACGCCATCAACTCTGTAAACAGGGACACCTTTCTGACACAGGCCAAATTAGAAACCCCCAAAATATTTAATTTTCTTTGGCAATGCTATAGTCAGCCAACAAAATTAATTTATAAAGACCACCTTTTGAATTCAGCCGTTGGATGTCAGCAAGGTGATCCATTGGGACCAGTCATCTTCAGTTTGGCCATTAACCCAATAATTCAAAAAATAAAATCCAAATTCAACATTTGGTACTTAGACGACGGGACTTTAGGGGGAAAAGTAGAGACAGTTTTACAAGATTTAGCCCTAATAAAGAACGAGTTTCAGTCAATTGGCTTAGAACTGAACTCGAATAAAATGTGAGATTTTTATATCTGAAAACACAGATAAATTAACAACAATCTCCAAATTCAACTGTTTGGCCCCCAACATAAAAGTTTTGGACAAAACTTCTTTACGCCTCCTAGGGTCCCCGATTTTAGAAGATGGCTTTTCCACTTTTATCGAGGAAAAAATTCAAAATTTTGATCAGGTTATTGATAGTCTATGTAATATCAGTATTCATTCAGCTTCCACTATTCTTCGTTTTTGTCTTTTCGTACCCAAATTTACACATGCCCTCCGTTCAGGACAATTTTGGAAAAATCTAGAAATTTTGGGCAGACTAGACAACTAAATACAAAATTCTTTGTGTAAAATTTTAAATGTAAATATTAATGACCGGGCCTGGGTCCAAGCGTCTCTTCCAGTTCGCTTGGGCGGGCTAGGTATTCGTAGAGTCACAGATGTCAGTCTGCCAGCATTTCTGTCGTCGGTCCATAGCACCGAAGAATTAGTCAGGAAAATTTTGTCAAATACACTGATTGATTCCGAGGTGCGATGCAAGACCGATGCCATAAATGCTTGGAGGATGTCTTGCCCCGACACTGACCTGCCCTCACGCCTAGGCTCACAGCGACTGTGGGATTCACCGCTCTGTAAATTGAGAATTAATACACTAATTGACACTTCTGTCAATATTTCAGAGCGTGCACGCCTACTAGCTGGTGGAGAATGGGAGTCAGGGTTATGGATCCAGGCGCTCCCATCGCCCAACATCGGTACAATGTTAAACGACACAACCTTCCGCATTGCCACTTGACTTCGGCTGAGTACACCTTGTGTATCCCCGCATCATTGCACCTGTGGAGTAGCCGTCGATAATCTGGGACACCATGGCCTTTCTTGTAGCAGAAGCGCAGGTCATATACCTCGGCACGCTATTCTAAACGACATAATTCGTAGGGCTCTTTCCACCGCAGGTCTTCCGGCCGTACGTGAACCAAATGGTTTAGCACGAAGCGATGGAAAGAGACCGGACGGTATGTCGTTGCTACCGTGGGAGATGGGAAGGCCTTTGGTGTGGGACGCTACATGCGTTGACACCTTAGCACCTTCACACCTTCCAAGCACATCCGGATGTGCCGGCGCTGCTGCTGCATCGGCTGAAGGCCTTAAACGGCGTAAATATGCTAACCTAGCAGGTTAGCATATTTACGCCGTTATATTTGAGCCGTTTGGGGTTGAGACACTGGGGTCATGGGGTCCGAGTGCTCGCCGCCTTTATAGAGACATTGCTAAACGGCTAATCGATGCTTCTCAGGACCAGAAGGCTGGCTAATTTCTGGCCCAAAGAATAAGTATCGCCATCCAACGTGGCAACACAGCCAGCATTCTGGGAACCTTCCCAGGCGGCAATGACGCGGAGGATTTTTTAAACGAAATTTTGTAATGTAAATATTTTTAGTCTATAATTATGTTTATTTTGTATATTGTAATTCTTATTGTAAATAAATCCTGTAAAGTATATATTTAGGTAGTTAATTATGGAACTTTAAAGGAACCGTTAATAAAACATGTTTCTCTGCTACCATTAAACTGGATGTTCTGGTTTATATCAAGTCTTATGTCTAGCTTTATTAATGTTGGTGTTGTGTGTTATATATAGGCATTTTTGCATTTGCATTTTTTTAGTGAAACACTCTTTTCTGTCACTTTAATTGTAGGTATATTTCTTGTCAGTTGTTGCAAAAATCCTACCTACTTATTAAGTGAATAAATGAGAAAACCAGGCCTCTGCTTGAACATTTTAGTCTTTATCTTTTCTTTTTTTATAAGTTGTGACTCCATCGCCACGGCCGCGGTATAGGGCAGCAGATTAAAAAAAAAAGTTAAACGTCAAAAGGAGGGAATGGACGGAATCAAATGTTCGGATTTCGATTTTTGCTGAGCACGTGGCTGGTCCAGCCACGCTCCGCTAAATCGGGTTCCAGACCCTCACTTATTCCGAATAACGTTTCTTATCTTGTCCTGCACCTGAAGCTAGTACGGAATAACCTGAAACAAATAGTTCTACTGAGCGGGACTATCTATCAATCATCAATCAAGCATTACCTTGGCAAAATCATCGACACACGATGGGGTCACAACTTTAAAAAAAGAAGAAGATGAAGACTTAAATGTTCAAACAGAGGCCTGGTTTTCTCATTTATTTACTCAATAAGTAGGTTTTTTGCAACAACTGACAAGATAAATATACCTACAATTAAAGTATGTGCGTTAGGTCCACGGGTGTACATCACAGAATTGAACTGCTCCTGTACACAAAGATGGTACGAGTACCTGCAGTGTACCTCAGTGTACCGTTAATGAAATCCTGTGTACTTCTTTTGATAAAAAGATATATAGTATAATATGTACAAAAGTAAAGTTAGGACTGCGGGTGTGCATTTTTTCCCATCAGGAGGTGCGTATTTTACATATGTTTTTTTTTTGTAAATATGGGTAACTGCAGTGTACCTCAGTGAACCCTTGATGAAATTTAATTTACCTTCTCGGATAAAATGTTATATAATTAAGTATGTACACCCGCCATTCTAAGGTTAGAACTACGGGTGTATATTTTTTTTTCGGCAAGCAGATGCATATTTAACTCTTTTGTTTTTTTTATTATGCGTAGGTACCTACTATGTACCTGCATATAAAAATATTAAATATAATTAATGTTTACAAATACGAGTAAAAAACGTCAAAAGACAACGGGGTACCTCGAGCAAGTCAAAATCAAAATCAAAATATCTTTATTCATGTAGGTCACAAAGTAACACTTATGAACGTCAAAAAAAGAAAATGCTTCTACATTTACATTTACCGCATTTTAAATGTAAATGTGGCAATAGGTAGAGCCTGTGAGGAAAGAACCTGTCAAGACCTCACGAAGCACTCTTTTTATTCGCCAGTAAATACAATGATTCTGTTACAACAATAAAAAGAGGGGAAGGGCAGTACGTGACCATGTGTGGACCAAGTGAACTTAAAAATTATGAATCACTGTTATTCACAAAAAAAAAGTCAAATACTAGTTAAAGGTGCCACATAATCTCAAAGTACCCATACCTTACAATATCATAATAATAATAATTTAACAATAATAAGAGAGTTTCAGCAATAAAACAACATTTCAAACAGAAGTAGCCCCTATGTAGCTCTAGTGATGAGCAAGCAACTCATTGCCATTTTTCTGTATCGTTTAGATAATCTTTAATAGTATAATATTCCTTTTTTAGGAGGTGTGTCTTAACAGCCACTTTGAATTTATTCAAAGGAAGGTTCATAATGTTTAGAGGAATTTTGTTATAAAAACGCACACCGAATCCTGCAAAGAAGTCATGAACCTTCTGTAAACGATAATACGTCCCAACCAATTTATGCTTATTTCTAGTATTTATTGCATGTATGTCACTGTTCACACTGTATAAATGTATATTCTGTTTAACGAACATAATATTCGCATATATATATTGTGATGCAACTGTTAAAATGCCTATTTCTTTAAATCTTTCTCTAAGAGAAACTCGTGCATTCAGTTTATAAATCGCACGTATAGCTCGCTTTTGGAGAATAAAAATGATCTCTATATCAGCTGCCTTGCCCCACAGTAAAATTCCATACGACATGACACTGTGAAAATAGCTAAAATAAACCAGCCTGGCAGTTTCTACATCCGTGCGCTGTCTGACTTTACTAATAGCAAAAGCCGCAGAGCTAAGTTTCCCTGCAAGACCCGATATTTGGGCGTTCCACTGTAATTTACTGTCTAGAGTAATACCCAAAAATACGGTTGATTCTACAAGATTAAGGGTATCACCGTTCAAAATAATATTAGTACCGTAGTTCTGAACATTAGGCATACTAAATCTAACACACTTCGTCTTTTTTGCGTTCAGAAGTAAATTGTTGGTTGTAAACCAATCCAGAACTAGTGCAAGTGAACTATTTACTTCGTCAAAATTCCTCAGCTTGCGATCAACTTTAACCTTTAATAAAACGATGGTA
Organism: Nudaria mundana; assembly: GCA_963556515.1. Lineage (NCBI taxonomy): Eukaryota > Metazoa > Arthropoda > Insecta > Lepidoptera > Erebidae > Nudaria > Nudaria mundana. Next base: position 3,609,113 of record OY748303.1, on the reverse strand, counting down.
TAATAATTACCACTTAGTTTTTTTTTTTTAAAACCCACATTATTATCTCGCATGGTAACATTGAAGACTTTATTGTAAGGAAATCTCTATGATAATATACTGATTCATACCTATGGCAACATTTAATCTATCAAACGTCATAGTCGTCTTGTATTCAACGTCAAAGTCTGACACACCGATTTATTGAAAATTTGCTGGCAAATTCAAGACTTTTGGAAGATTTGTTACAGAAAAATTTTGGTATGTATTAATGGAATACAATAATGCAAATATAATATTATTCTTTCAAGTGTACGTAAAAGATATTCTAAATAACTATATATTTGTACATTACAGAGCGGTTTGAATGTGGTGGTAATATATCTACCATTGTCCGTTCGTGCTTTGTAGAATATTGTTACATTAAAAATTATGTTATTTAATTTTATTTCATTATTAGCATGCATTAGCATTATAGCATTATTTTCAGAATCTCGTGATGGCATCCAAAAAACTTCCAATAAGTTCCGCTGACCTGGAAGACTATTTTCCTAATAAACTATTTGAAATTTGTTGTTTGTGTACTTTCTTGTTTTTTATCCTATCAAAATCAACCTGTCCTATCTAAAGTCTAACGTGGGCGAGCAACCTTAGTCGTATAATTTCTGAACGGTAAAAATCAGCATATTTTTTTTCAGAATTAATTCAATTTGAAATTAGGAGTAAAGCAGGGGCAAATAACTAGTTAAGGTTATAATTTAAACCTGAACGGACAATGGTAACTATCTTACCACTTGTACAAGTTCGCAACGGACAATGATAATATATTTACCACTGAAAAAAAAGGGGGTTCCACTCCCCCCCACCTAATTTTTGATAACAGAAATGAATTCTACGACCCTCAATTACTTAGAATCCAGCCTTATTTTTCATAAATCATACGAAACGGCTCGCGTTTGTTTAAGGGTTAAAAATAAGTGATGTATCATCGGCGAATAGAACAATGTCGCACAAGTTCTGTACATAGAACGGTAGATCATTAATCATCATTCATCATCATTCACCGAGCCTTTTCCCAACTCAGTTGGGGTCGGCTTTCCAGTCTAACTGTGATTCGGCTGAACTTCGATATTTTCCATGAAGCGACTGCCATCTGACCTTCACAACCCATGGGCGATATCGAAGTTCTATAGTTAGACCCAATGATTTTATATACAATGGATTTCGGATCATCGCTCAAAAGTGTCCGAACTAAAAGAGAAACAAAACGCTAAAAGAGAAACAATCGCGCGCCAGTCTTGATTTTGACAACTGAACGACAACACGTTGCACAATGCCGTACTGTATTGTAAAAACTACGAAAAAAAAGCAAATTGAAGACGGTGTATCATATTTTCAGTAAATAAGGTTTTGTTTTATCATTTGCAATTTATTATTTCACTTAAAATACAGTATTTCGTCGATAATAAATTAAAAGACAAAAGTAAATATTGCAATCCAGTCCAATACCGAAGTATCTATCTGTCTCTTTCGAATTCATCCCAAGCTCAGTAAAAAGAAAAAGACCATTTAATTTTCACTGAATAATGTACTAACAAAATGACCATTCAGATTTATTCGGATTACCGATAGCGATGAAACTATTTGGAACAAAGATTATAGTGGAGACGCCTTGGCTTATTATGATTTTTTTTTCGTTATATGAACCAACATCTATTTCAGTTTTCCTCGGGATCCAGTACACTGTGCACAATGGAAAAATATTATTGCCCTAGCACGGCGAGAAGAATATTTTGATCCAAAAAATAAAAATCTTGTTTGTTCGGCTCATTTTATGGACATAACAAAAAGAGGTCCGGTCTTTATGAAACTTGTACAAGAATCCCTTGATTGAATACAATTTTTTCTTTTGATTGGGATGGAGGAGATAAGCCCAAAAATGTTTTTAATTTTCACAGGGTATCATTGTTTTGTCATAAATATAATTACATAATTACACATGTCATTTTATTTCGTGTATGTACTGTTATTTTTTTTTTATTTGGATTCTCGGTAATGTATTCCCACGGGAATCGGGGCCGAGATAACTATATCTCGCGGGCGGAGTCACGGTGATCAGCTAGTAGCCAATAATTTCGTATCCCAAAAATTAACCATAAGATAAAAATAAATTAATGACGCGCAGTTTTAGCAACTCAGTCACTTGAAACACGGCTATCTTGTAGTAGACGTAGCGACATAGCGTTATGAAAATAGTAATGAAAGCGGAAGAACTTTGACACCCGCAAGAAGTTTGGCATTTATAATATTATAATTAGTTAAATTCATTAATTCCCTTTTTGTTATTCATACACTACAGTTACTTATTATGAAACTGACTCGAAAAAAAATAATCTTTGTCAGTCGTTAATTAGTTTTTCAGCTTATTTCGTCTAATATAAACAAGTAATTACAATTTATAAGATTATGGAATTTATTATAGTCTTACATTAATTATTACGAGTACGTAGGTACATATCATGGAATCCTTAAAAGACTTTAACAAAATAAACCTACTCCATTGTTTCTATGATCACGTAGTTCAAGTTGAAGCTGCATAAGGTGAATTAGTCAGGCGAACAGATAGAAGCTACGTAACGCGATAAATTAGTGCAAACAAAAGTGAACACTATTCCGTTGAATCAAGGTTTAAATTTTAATATGAAATTTGTTTATATCTATGTATGCCTATGTATAATGTATAGGTCGACTCGGGACATTATTTTCTTGCGATTTGTTCTAGATCCTATGTCCATTGTATTATAAGGTATTTGGTTAGACCGGTCGGATTTTTGATTTAGGGCTCCAACTACCCCTAACGACTGCCATAGATGTTAGTATGACAACTGGGACCGACGGCTTAACGTGCTCTCCGAGGCACGGAGGGGTCTCAATGTCTTAAGAAATGGTCACCCATCCTAAGACCGGCCTGAGTCAATGTTGCTTAACCTTTGCAATGTGTTAACATTGTCGGTTACCACTAGACCACGAGCCCCCCGGTAGATCATTAATGTAAACTAAAAATAGAAACGGACCTAGAATTGATCCTTGTGGCACGCCCATAGCTACAGCTACAGAAGCCCCTAAAGACCGACTACCATTGATATCAACATGTATTCTATCACTGAGGTATGAGGCAACTATAGGTAAAAATATATACAAGGGTAAAAATATACATACATACACTCTATGTATGTATATTATCTTTATAAATATAATTCTACTGTACGTGTGTATGTCACTGTACTCCTCCTGAACGGCTGGACCGATGTTGATGAAATTTTTTGTGTGTGTTCAAGGGGATTCGAGAATGGTTTGGATTCACATTTTGGTTCTTTTTTTTGCAGGACAACGTCTGTCGGGTCCGCTAGTAAAACGGGTGAATTTTTGAAAAGGGCTTGGGTGGCCAAATCTGAAACTATAAGGAATAGCGAAAAATGCTCAAAGGAGTCATGAGCCCGATTTTGATGAAACTTAAAACCTCATCATTAGATTTTTGGAACACCAATAATCCTGGCTGGGAATCGAACCCACTGAGTTTGAAAAAAACACACCATCGTATGGTGTAATAATAAAGTTATTACACCATACGATAGTGTCGCTGTTAAGGATCAAATTCTGAGAAGTGATATACGTATGATACACGGCAAACTAAAGGAAAGAGCTCATCTTTAACAAAATAAATTTAATTTTTCTTACGTTAACTGATTAATTTTTCAAAATGTAGACCATTGTTTTCAATACATAGCTGGATTCGAGACCTCAAGGATCGTACTGCATTCAATATTACAATGTTATTGATTCCGTTTAGAATATTCTCTAAAGAACGTTTCAAGTACCATCAACTGTATCATACGTGTCTTTGTAAATTTCGTTTTTAACATACCCCCAGAGAAAGTAATCTAAGGGTGTAAGATCCGGGGATCTCGCTGGCCAAGGCACTGGACCATGCGACCAATATGCATATCGTTCTAATTTCAATTTTTTTTCTTATACACTTTAAGAAAAAAAAAATTAAATTAGAACGAAATTAAAAGCAAGATTATGTTCTAATTTAAAATTTTATCAACCTGCCAGAATCATTCAGAACATAATTTAAAACAAGGAATAGTTACGATCTTTTCTGGGATTTCGAACGAAACAAATTATGATAAAAAATATAGGTACATGAAATATAAATTTTGAAATTTAAAATCCATCGTGAGATCACACCCCGGTGTCAACACTGCGAGGTTTCCGTCGACGACACCGCACTCGACACGTTGGTGGAGTGCTCTGCGTGGGCGAGTCAGCGCCGGGACCTCGTAGTGGGTCTGGGCGTGGATACCCGCTCGCTGGAGACCATGCTTCAAGCCATGGTCTCCAGCGGGAGTAGGTGGAACGCGGCCGTGTCCTTCTGCGAGCAAGTCATGCTCGCGAAGGAGACGGCCGAGAGGGAGAGGGAGCGTACCCTCCCCGCCGAGTTCCGTAGTCAGCGGCGCTCATCTACGCCCAACAACATCGACCTCCATGATCGGGGCCTGAGGACGGCGGGATCGCCACCCGTCGTCCTTACAGAAGCAGGCTAGAAGGGTTGCGTGCTGCGGGGCCTTTGCCCCATAGTTCGCAACCAGATTCACTCACTAACGCGGGATAAAACCCTACCCCAACGACGCGGGATTCTCATCCCGACCTAACTCCCGCACAGACCACAGAGGTGGTCAAAATCCGCCGGGCGCCACTGGAAATACGTTCTGCTTGTAACCGCAGCCTTGGCCCGCGGAATTAAAAAAAAAAAAAAGCCATGAATTTCATCAAGGGTTCATCGAGGTACACTGCAGGTACACATATTTACAAAAAAATAATATGTAAGATACGCACCTCCTGATGGGAAAAAATGCACACCCGCAGTCCTAACTTTAGGATGGCGGGTGTACATATTGTACTATATATCTTTTTGTCAAAAGAAGTACACAGGATTTCATTAACGGTACACTGAGGTACACTGCAGGTACCATCTTTGTGTACAGGAGTAGTTCAATTCTGTGATGTACACCCGTGGACCTAACGCACAATATTAAAGTGACAGAAAAAAGTGTTTCACTAAAAAAAATGCAAATGCAAAAATGCCTAATTATATATTATATAATAATATATTATATATATATAACACACAACACCAAGTTTAATAAAGCTAGGCATAAGACTTGATATAAACCGAACATCCAGTTTAATGGTAGCAGAGAAACATGTTTTATTAACGATTCCTTTAAAGTTCCATAATTAACTACCTAAATAATATATACTTTATTTATAGGATAAATGTATACTGTAGAAAGAACCAGAGGTTAACAGAAAACCGGTTGGAAGTTTCTGATACAGAAAAAGAGAAAAATCAAAGTATAGAGACTATACAATTGTCTGATTTGGGCTAATATTGGGGTTATAAACATAAGGATACCATATCCTTATTTTTAAATCTACCATATTTAGGACTTTGCAAACTTAGCTGTGCCAGACTTTAGGTAGGTATAGGTATTCAAGCTTTACATCCCCTTTTTCACTCCTTAGTGGATCTTTTCTGCCTACGTCAAAAACATGTTTATTTGTATGTCGATCCTATCGAGCAGAGCTCACACAGTTCCACATTGTGGGTTGAGTCCAGGAGGATGCAGATCACCGATGCGGTCCAGCACGGCAGCAACGCGGGCCACCAGCGGCTGGCGCCAACGCCACAGTGCCGCGTCGCGCACTGGGTTGGCGCTCAGATTCTTGCAAATCTTCCTGAGCTCCTGCACGCAGTCGGCGCGGTAGTGCTGTAGGCGCGCGTGTCGCGTCTCCAGCTCGTAGCACGAGCACGAGCCTTCTACACACACCAGCGGGAAGTGGTGGTGTAGCACCAGCACACGCTCTGTCTCATGGAACGCCTTCACATAGCTGCCCGGTGTACTAAAATTGCGCGTGCGGTACACGTGCTGCAGCATATGCATGTATTGCGGCAAACCCGCCTCCCAGCCGTGCTCGTGCTGCAGCGAGGTCAGGTAGTATACGTTGGATGCGTAGTACGTCGAGCGTGGCGGATAACCAGCCTTAGGCACGCTTAGCGGTAGCACGCGCCGCATCAGCGCGCTCCAGTCGCCATCCTCGAGCGGCACGATCATCTCGTCTATGTCAAGCAGCGATATCCAACGGTAGCGGTACATATTGCGATAGAAACAGTCGTTGTATGGAATCAGCTCCATCTGTGCCTTGTTTATCATCTTCTCTTTGAGGTACATGTGCTGCAGACCCGGCAGGTTGGGCTGCCCGCCGGGTAACGTTATCGACGTTACTTCGACTGCCCCCTGCGCCACATAGTAGTCGAGCACCTTCGCGATGTTGGGGTGCACTTGTAGTTCGTAGAAGTACACCTTGTCGACGCCGAGCAGGCGCACGAGCTCGATCCACTCGACGAGGCGCATGGACAGGTCCTCATGCAGGAAGTCCAGTCCTTTGACGCAGACGGCGAAGTTCTTCTTCTGTTCGGGCAGTGGTCGGTCGTAGAGTACGCGCAGGTTGTTGGTGGCACGGTCGCAGGGCGCCAGTACCACAGACACGGACTCGGGGGACAGATGGCGCACGGCCACCGGCAGCAAGCAGACCAGCAGGTATGGCTGCAGCACACCGTCGCGATACCTGGCCCATTTGCTCTCCCACAAATACCTGTACTCGAGATTGCGCACAACCACAGGCGCCTCGCGCTCTTCGAACCACAGCTGGCAGTGCGTCACCACCGTAGGCTTTATGCGGTCGTGGACGCCCAGGATGCGCACCGCAGGCCCGATGTGAGTCGTGTTGCGTGTGTCCAGGTACGCGCCAAAAAAGTGGAAAACGCCCGAGTCCGTGCGGAGTGTCTGCCAGTACGTGTTGTGGAACTCCAGCTCGTAGATTGAAGGGAAGGGCGCGCAGTCCTTCTTTTTATAGAATTTATTGTGGTCGTTCTTATGTCTGTGCCAGTAGGTAAGCGGCAGCGACGGCAGGCGGCGCTCAGTGTCGGCGCGTAGCTGCTCGTCAGTGAGCACGCGTACGTCCGTTGCCGCCTCGGACTGCAACAGCAGGCGCGCGGTGCGTGGCACAGGGCCGAGCAGCCACGGCAGTGCCAGCAGCAGCAGCGCGCTCCAGCACAGCAGCACCGCCAGACAGAGCCGCAGCGTGCCCGCGCCGCTCCTCCATCCACGCATCACCTGCAACACGACACGCACCCATCACTCGCCGTTCCACCTACCGCAGCGGTGCTCTCATCCTGGCAGGCGTCTAAGTGCGTAACGTGAGTGTGAGCACAGATTAATAAATAGTTACTACGTAACAGATACATCACTCCGATACAAAAGCGAAAATACCTACTCTATTTTAACCTACAAAATTTTAATAATAATACCTGCTGCACAGAACGAGGAGAATTGTACTTACACGCTTTCATAGAGTCGAGACTGTGTTGCCCGCCGTGCTAGTGACGCCATCGTAAGAAGGCGCTAGGGCTGTACCTATGATGATTATTGTAATAAAACGAATGTTACGAATCAACCTTTTTTTATTATTCAATCAAATATGTTTTAGTTTTATATAATGATTTATATTTTTTTATTGATCAATAAATAAAAACGGCAAAAAAATTACTTTTGTTGTATGGGTTGTACCCTAAAATATTTATTTTATTCTGGTTTTTAGTATTTGTTGTTATAGCGGCAACATAAATACATTATTTACTATGTCACGGTTCAAGTTATACTAATTATCACGGTTCATGAAATACAGCCTGGTGACAGACGGAGGAACGGACAGAGAGACAGACAGACAGACGGACAGTGAAGTCTTAGTAATAGGGTTCTATATTTCCCCTTTGGGTACGGAGCCCTAAAAAGAAAATAAATAATATCTATGGATAGGTCATCAAAAATGATATTGAGGTTTCTAATATAATTTTTTTTCTAAACTGAATAGTTTGCGCGAGAGACCCTTCCAAAGTGGTAAAATGTGTCCTCCCCCCCCCCACCTCTAACTTCTAAAATAAGAGAATGATAAAACAAAATATATATATATATTATGTATGTTGTACATTACCATGCAAACTTCTACCGAAAATTGGTTTGAACGAGATCTAGTAAGTAGTTTTTTTAATACGCCATAAATCGTAAAAATTCAAATATTATCTTACTTGCTGCTACGGAACCCTTCATGGGCGAGTCCGACTCGGTCTTGACCGCTTTTTTTGTTAGCCAAACATAACGTAATCCCGGTGCACGAAAAACAAAAAGAAATGTAAGTAAATGAAACCCAAGTTAAAAATGCATTTTGTTATTATTAATACAGTGCATACCATTTGCATACCTACTATAATCCGCACAATAATTGCGTGGTTTCTGCATTTCGAAGAGTAAGCGCTGGAAACGTGCAGTGCGGTGCCATGCGAGCGCTCAGCAGCCCTCTGCCAGTTTGTATCGTCGATGATACGCAGAGCGGTAGGTATATAGCACGCGGCCTTGAGCGAATGACGGAGACCTGGTGTGAGGTCGACTGAGGTACCCCAAAACTAGGATTTTGGCCCTCATGTCATATTACGAGTAGTCGGCCTAACACTGATCCATTTAGTTCTAAAAATCAAATCTACCCACATTATTTAGTTCAGTTCAGACCTGTTAATTGTGTGAAGTTTGAAACGTGTGCGATAATTAGTTTTAATTTTATAAATTTATTAACAAAGCAATCTGACATCATTTCCGCAAATGGTGCAAATCGAGCAGTGTGCCGTCATTAAGTACATAAGAACCGATTCTGATTTTTTTAAAATTGAAACCTAGCTAGTGGTCCCTTTTCAATTTGGTCCCATTCCGACAATTATTTGGTCCCATTTCGGGAATTTGAAATCGGCTTTGTTATATGTTAATGTTTTTGTGTCAAATTTGACGTGTATTTTTTTAAATATCGATTATGAATATTTTTTTTGTAAAAAAAAACCCAATATTCAACTTAAGCACCGAAATATTGAAAAAAAATGGTAAGTAATAGGTAAGTCTGCTGTCAGCTTCTTAAAATATAATAAAATCAAAATCACTAGCGATTTTGATTTTATTATATTTTAAGAAGCTTACAGTTGGGCGTTTTAATAAAATTCTAAATTATTCACAATGATCATCATAGTACGTGGGCCGTAGAACATTGAAAAATATTGATTAACAGCAAGCTCATTTTTCGTAAGTAGCTTTATTTTACCGAGTCCTACCCCAATATCTCAAAAAGAAATCTCAAATCAGGTAGCTAACTAACAGTTATCCAGTTAAAATATTCCGAACAAAATTGTAAGGTTAATTGATCGTAGAAACCTAAAACTTAGAAGACGTGTTTTTTATATGGCGTGTACTTCCGATAAGAAAGGATTTTATAAAATTCTACTCCTAAAGGGGTGAAAAAGGGGGGACAAAGTTTGTACGGGACAATGTGACACTTCAGAAACTACTGCACCGATTTTAAAATTTCTTTCGGTAATATAAAGCTATATTTTTAGCGAGTAACATAGGTTATAAAGCATCACGACAGAGTTAATAGGAGCGCACCAGCATTGCGTGTAGACTATTGCTTGTTGGACGTTAATAACCGCAATCTCTCAGAAATGGTAATTCCTTGGAAAAAAGTTGTTTTTTTTTTAATTTTTTTCTATGACTAAATTTGAGTGCGTTTGACCACAATCTTACCTGAATGTTAAGTAACGATGCGGTCTAAGATGAAGTACGCAAACTCAAATAATGCCTATTTACTCTTGCCTTGAAAATCCCAAGATTATATGTATCGGGGAACAATGACGCTGGAAGGGAATTCCATTCCTTAGCGGTTCGCATGATGAAAGAAGAAACGAATCGAGAGGTACGAAGAGGTGGAATATCGACCACATACGGATGGAATCTCAGACCACGCCTTGATGTCCGATGATGGAATGGTGCCGGTGGAATTAATTCATGCAATTCCTGCGCACACTCTCCGAAATGTAACCTGTAGAAGACACACAGACTCGCAACCAGACGGCGATGGTCGAGGCTCTGAAGTCGGTTGCTTGTGAGCGCCTCATCGCTTATAAGTTTTCTGGCGCGTCTGTCAATAGCTTCCAGGGCCTCAAGCTGGTAGCGGGCGGATCCATCCCAAAGGTGCGAGCAGTACTCCATGCAATAGCGAAAATTTTCAACTTTAACCTTGAATAACTTTTTTAGCAGAAGTCGGATCAATGGGAACTTTTGATATTTGATTTATAATGATGCACCACTTTGCAGCTCTATACGAACTAATGCAACCTTACAATTTTGTTCCGAATATTTTAACTGGATAACTCTGTTAGCTACCTGATTTGAGATTTCTTTTTGAGATATTGGGGTAGGACTCGGCAAAATAAAGCTACTTACGAGAAATGAGCTTGCTGTTAATCAAAATTTTTCAATGTTCTACGGCCTACGTACTATCAACTTATGTTTTTTTGATTGAACACAATTTTTGAAAAAGTAAAAAAAAGGTTAATGTCAACCATACGCTACATTGAAAAATATATAAAAGGGATTGAGTTCCATCATTTACTGACTAATTCTTTAGTTTGTCCTATTTCTATTGATCCTATTAATATATAAACGCGAAAGTTTGTGAGTATGTATGTATGGATGGATGGATGTTTGTTACTCTCTCACGTAAAAACTACTGAATGGATTTTAATGAAACTTTACAATAATATAGCTTATACATCAGAATAAAACATAGGCTACAATTTATAAAGATATTGTGTGAATTGTTCAAAATATGACGCGGCGCAACGGGAACGGGAAAAAATCCAAATTACCACGCGGAGGAAGTCGCGGGCGACCACTAGTATGCGATATTTTATGAAAAATTCAAATTGGCAAACGATGCAGGTACCAAATACCCTGTATAACATCACGCTACAACCAATAGGAGCGGAGCAGTATAGCGTGAACCGGGTGGCAACCGTTAGTTGCTTGATATTTAATATGTGTATAGTACACTTACTGGCTTATTATTTGTACTGTTGACTGAATTCAATGAGCAATCCACTACGAATGTATATTTAGTGGAATGTATATTTATAGGTGAGTATATATTTAGTTAATTGGTTAATTAACCTTTTACAACAGTCGGGTACCGAGTGTAAAAATTTAAATTTTTAAGAGCAGTGTTCAAAAATGAATAAACCTTATCGACATCCCCAGGGTAATAACCTAGTAATAGCCTATTACTGGATTTGTTATCTGATACTTGATGTAGCCCGCGGATCCGCCCGCTTCGAATAGTTTTCTCGATCTAATTTAACCTTTTTTTCCTGTCAAACAAAGCATAATATTGCCCTGAGTTGAAATGAAATGAAATGATTTATTTGTATAGGTCACTAAATGGCTCTTACAAACGAACGTAAGTACTTAAAATAAAAAATATCATTGCTTCTATTATTTACATTTACTGCCAGATTCGTAAAGCAATAAGTAGAACCGAGAGAAAGAACCTGGCAATAAAACTCTCGGTTGAGCTTAATATATTTGTCAAAACCGTAAGAAAATCCGTTCAGTATCTACGGGATTAGCTCATGAATACATACGGAAGAAAAACAAGATTAAAACAATTGAACTTTTGAAAAAAAAAAATTATCGATTTTTTTATTTATTTCAAAACTTTAAAATAAATTATATTTATAATTGGTGCGAAAAACTTTAAAAATTTTTTTTTCAATTAATTATTGATAAAATTTTAAAAATAACCAAGTGACTAAGAACGCGCCACAATTAGTAGCCATGCTTGTGACGTCACAATGTTAAAGGAATTTGAAGATAGTACAGTGTCAACGGCTTCTATATGTGAAAATATCCGAACTTTAGTGCAAAAAAAATTAATAATATTAAGTAATTCAATTTAGTCACGTGTGATAAAGGATTTATAAAAGCTAATTTATAATTTATCATTGCATCAGCTGATTTTTGAATTTCATCAAAGTTCTGATATGCAAGTTGATGAATTTTTATTATTGAAATCTATTTATTCAATTTATTCGTTTACATAACTAATTGTTGATTGCTATATTATTATAAAATACTTACATCAAAATGATCTTCACAACAAAAAAAAATTGATGTTGTTTTGGGATTAGGTCGTCGCACTGCTTGAAACCATTTATTACGACGTTTAACATCTTGAGGAACATTTAAAAACATTTTTTCGGGGTTGTTTTTGTAGTATTCGTACATAACGGTACGAAGCAAGCACGATAACTTTTCAAATTCGACATTTTTATATATTTATCGATATATTGACGATAATAACGAGATATTATCGGTTACACGTCAAAACACTGTATCAGCTGTATGCTACAATGAGTAGAAATTAACATTGTGACGTCACACGCGCTCGGGTTTGCTCGGGAACTGTCGGCGTGTTTTCGGTACTGGATTCAAAAAATTATTTTTAATTTGATATAACTTTTTAATTATACCGAAAAAAAAAAACTAAAAATAGTTTTGTTATAAAACTTATATATGATCTTTCCATTTATCACAATTTTTTTTTTATTCAAAAACCCAATTGGTACCTGTTTTGGTATCGCTCACACATTATTTTGTTAATTTTATGAAATGTACATTATTACATGTCTACTGATTTAGTATTATAGATCGATTAAGCATGTCGCCCTCCCCGGCGAATAATATGGTAATCGCAAATTCTACATTTTACAGGAGAAGGAAATAACTGTTTTGTGCTCATATCTCAGTGCAGGTAGATTGTATGGCAATAATTTTTATGTCAAAAGAAAGCTAATTTTTGTACAGACTAATTTCTATGTTAATTTTATTTTAATAGGTTATTGGAATAAAGTATTTTAAGAAAAACATTTTACTGAAATTGTAGATAAAAAGTATAGCACGCAATGTATCATTACCATATTATTCGCGTTATTCCCATTGCTGTTGTGGTCAGTAATAATGCATTACAGTATTGTTCATGTAAATATAGAGCTAAAAATGTTTACGGCAAATGAACATTACCATATTATTCGGGGAAATACATGTGATAATGTCTACGGTAATATTACTTTGCAAAACTATTCATCAATATATAGTGTCAACTGATTATTAGTAATATTATATTGCAAATACAATATTTCATCAAATAATACAGTACAAATTAATTAAATTACATATAATATACAATATTAGAGGCAGTTGATATTCGTACTGCATGTTTTATTTAAATAATAATCATAAATAATATTTATGAAATAAAATGCTGATTTCTTTGTTAAAAATAACTTTTATTTCTTAAAAATCAAGCAAAATTATGTTAATATCACAAATAGGAATCAGTCAGACTTCCTGTTGGGTAGGACGTAGGTATCAAATATTAGTTCAAAGAATCTTATTAATTTAATCGTCACCACAGTCCGATTCAGAGTTCGAAGACTCCTCTATTATATTATTATCATCAGAAGTTAGGAGAGCATTATAAAAAGGATGATAATTGCGAGGTATAGCTTCAGTTCTGCATAGACTTAATAAGTCTTCCTTCAAAAATTTGCTCACTGGAAGTGGTTGATTGTAAGTTTGTTTCAATCTTCTTTCTGTAATAACTTCGGATAGTCTATATCCTCTCCTTGACCGAGTTTGAACTTCGGTATTTAACTTCAAGTATTCATCCTCAAGGTTGTATTTATATTGTACAATATTTGGTTCAGAACAGGAAATCTTTATTTCCATTACATGGTTCCATTTAACTTTTCGGCCTAGTGTATCGATAGCCCAATTTTTGCCGATAGTGAGATCCTTAATATTAAAGAAATCCCTCTGTTCCATTTCTTTAACAGCATACTGGTTGCCTCCCACCTTCGCATTTAAAATTACTCCATATATTTGGTCTGGAGTATAAAGGACTTTATTTTTTAAAGCTCTTTCTATGCATGAATGCATGCTATCGCCTTCGTTTTGGCTATGTCCAGTTTCGAAGAACCTATGTGTTATAGTTTCCATATCACAGGCTTTTATTGCATGGAGGTATAAAGCAAAAACATACCGATTTTTATTTTGCCCTGAACCTCCATCTGAATAGAAAGACAAATTCTTGATACCTTTATGTTTTTCTTCCTTGATGAATTGTGCTAAGCAACTACCAACTTCTATAGACCCTCTTTTGGCGATAGAATGGTGCCATACGTAACAGTGACCTGATTTATTTAGAGAATTGAAAATTGTAAAATTGTATACTGGGTATTTTCTTTTGTAATAAAAAATACCTACTTCTGATCTAGGTATACTAATTACTTTTTCTAGATCAAAAATAGCTACAGTCGTATTACTTGGGTCCACAGAAGCCTTTTCTTCTTCTTTTATCTGTCGTACCTTATTCTTCCTTGCCACATGTTGATTGTATTTCTCTTCCAAACCTTCTTTTCTTACTGGGTCCGCTTGTTCGTATAAGGAACAAGTACCACACAAGTCTTTCTTAGGCTTGAAAAAAGAAAAATTAAACTTTGTGTTAAACATAGTTTCATATTGCCTCTTTGATGCCTTTTGATCGGAAGTATAGCCTTGATGTTGGAACCAATCTATATATAATCTATACATTTTCGAAATATTGAGGTGTTGTGATAAATATTGTCTCTTTGATTGCTGTCTAATGTAGTGTGTGTATTCTACAGAAGGAAAGAGTTTGATGTGAGTCATTATGCTTTCCTCTGTAGATTGAGATACTTTATGTGGCCTTGTTGAATGAGTTCCTCTTAAATCAGTTAAACTTTCGTCTTTCTTTATCTTTTCTATCGCCGTATAAACAACTTGTTCTGATATTTTTAAAGTGTTTAGAAAAAACACTTTACAAACCTGAGTAAAAGACTCTGCTGCAGGAAAATTGTATATTATTGTTTGTGTCCTGTTATTTTGACGGTCTAAAGTTAATCTTTTTATAGGTTTTGCTTCAACATGTCGTGCAATGTACTGCCATTGAAGCTCGTGACTTTTCAATGCATAAAACTTATTAAATATTTGTTGCCTTTGTTCTATTGGAAAAATGTCGCCACATTTCTTTTTACAAGAACAAGGTGGTCCTATAATTTTTGCAGTATAACATTTTTTGGATCGTGCACCTACATAAGCCTGTCCTGAGTTTTTAAATAGTTTGCATTTACTGTCATTCCATTCACCTGTATTACGTGACCGCTTTCTTGTTGATTTATGTAAACTAGTCCCAGGAATAGTAGACAACCCATCATTCATCGCAATATTCTCCATTTCCATTACGGAAGACGATTCCTGGGCTTGGACCACTTCTTCAATAGCACTTTGTGGTTCTTGTGCGTCAGCATTACTAGGAGAAGGAACATTTTCTGGCATATTATTTGCAAAAGGTGGACTGAATCTATCATATTGTAACATCAACTGCATGTCATGATTATTTTTATTGTTGGCTTCATTTGATTCATTATTTTCCGTAATTAATTCCTCTATTTCAATAACTATAGACATTTCTTCCAAAGTACGTTCCGCAACAGTATCGTCGTCTTGGTTCATTTGCAATGTCTGATCTTGAATGTTTCCATCTGATTGCGAATGGAATGATTGTTTGCCGCATTCTGGTGTAGAAGTAGATAGCTTAACGTCAGATAAAACGGAAATCTTGTTATTATTATGCTGAGTATGTGTACTTGCATGTTTCATTCTATAAATATCTGTAGGTGAAGCAATAAAGTCAACATTTTCTAATATCAAAGATAGATTTGAAAAACCTGATGGAGAACGGGTTGTTCTTGAATCAATAAATTTATTTAGACAATTCAAAATATCTCCCCCTAAACTCGAAGTAGTACTCTCTGGACGAGAATCACTTGTTTCATTATTAGAACTTGGTTGCTTATATAAACTACCAACATCATCGGAAGCTAAATCGTCGTCGCTGTTTTCATCACGTTCATCATAATTTTTAGATGGTGTATCTGAAAAATAGAAAATCATAATATAAAAATATAACCCACAGTCTGACAATAAGTAGCAAGCAAGTAAGTATAGGTAGTGTATTAATTTTAATTTTACGTACCACGCAAATTGTAGAATGATTTTGTAAGTCCATCATTATTACTCCGATCAACAGTCTCAACACTTAATTTATTAGATTCGCCAATAATTTTCTCTTCAGCCGATAATCCTGCAGCAGCAGATTGATTCTCTAAAAAAAATTGCAACATTTTTTTTAAGTTTCACAGAACTCACCTTCAACATTATCCAATAAAAAGTCCAAAATCCTTCTCGTACGGGTATTTTTATAAACATTCCTTTTCATATTTGCAACAGTGTCACATAAGTATTATGAATAATAAAACCAATTTAACATCGATGTCACAATATTAAGAAAAACAATATCAGCTGACGTAACATTTCACTTACGGATACAATAATGCAACTAATGATCGCGTAAACAAACAGCACGTGCCAACCGGCGGGGGCGCCGGGCGGGGTATTGTACTATCCCTTTCATAAAAAAGGAAACAAAATACGCGAGCGCTTTTGCTCCGCTAATACTACCCAAAATAGTAGTGTGTTATTGCATTGCGTTCCAACATAATTGCAATATTTCAATGTAAAACCAGTTGCTTTTAGAATTTTATCTGTATGATACGGTAAAAAACATTACCTTTTTTATTAAAATCTGTAATTTATTGTAAAAAGGCATTACCGATACTAACGGAAAAAAATAACTTTGCATTATCGTTTACGGTATTATTCATGTACAAATTCTATTTCTAATTTAACTGAATACAATTGTTATGTTCATTATGGACCTATGGGAATTATTGTATTTTCAAAAATATCCACTGAAAAATTACAAAAAAAAATTACAATGTGTATTCGATGCTCTAACATCCGAAAATGCAATAAAACCTAAACTGTTGTTATAGCACATTACCATACTATTCGCCGGGGAGGGCGATGTAAGGGTTATAATATAACAAAAAATAAGCCAATGTTTTCGTTAATTATATTCTTATATTTGAAATGTCTTTGCTTCTACTCTTCTTCTTCTGCTTCGGTAGCGTGGTCAGTTGTGAATCGGCTTTCGACTCCGGGAGTCTCGGATTCGATCCCCGGGTCGAATCAAATATTTGTGTGATCCACAAATGTTTGTTTCGGAGTTTGGGTGTTTTCTATATATATATATTATACTAGCGGACCCGACAGACGTTGCCCTGCAAAAAAAAGTACCAAATTGTGAATCTAAACCATTCTCGAATCCCCTTGAACACACACAAAAAATTTCATCAACATCGGTCCAGCCGTTTAGGAGGAGTTCAGTGACATACACACGTACAGTAGAATAATATATATAAAGATATGTAATTAGAAATATAAAAGGATGTTTATCAGTTGTCTAGATCCCATAGCACAGCTTATAGCTTAGTTTGGACTAGATGACGTTGTGTGAGAATGTCTAATAATATATTTATTTATTATATTATGTACTCTTCTTAAATATTTAGATAGATATTATAAATAGCAAAAACTAGCTCTGTCGATTCGTTTTTGCGATTCATAATTTCTATCTAAATATAAAAGTAATTTTAATGCCAGAACACGCAAAAAATACGTTAATAATTAGAACATTATGATAACATAACTTTTGAAAAGAGATATAAGAGATTCCTAATCTTCTACGAACAGATTTTCGTGTGGTTTTCATTAATATAATACATGTTCCAGAGCAACATATACGCTTTGTTTCATCAAAATCCGATGTCAGGAAAAGTTATTGTCATAAAATGTCCGTTTAGATTGAGGAGCCATATTTCGTATCTTAATGAAATTTATATAGGTATTAAGTAGTAAAATTTTGTAGCCTCAGTCCTCGATTTTGTAGTATAATACTTCAAAAGTTATAAGAACATAAAGGTGGCTCCTCAATCTAAATGTTTAGATTGAGGAGCCTCGTCATAACTAGGAAAGTCATGGATGAATATTTACCAAAATTAGGTATGATTTAGTAGTATTCGAGAGTAGTTAGTAGACAAAATCTGAGTTTTGTAGTATTAAAATTAAAAAAGTTATCATACATTATATGTGGCTCCTCAGACCTTTACTAACGAGTCGTAATTTTTCATAGAAGGAGTCGTACAATTAATGCGCGATTTCTTGGTCATTTAGTAGTAAGTATTTTAGTTTTGTAGGATAAGATTCAGTAATTAATTATGAGTGGATTAGGAAATATGGTACATTTTAACTGGCTCCTCAATCCAGACGTTCTACATAATGAATAATTGACTGTAGCTACCTGAGATCACAATAGAATCAAAAACTAGATACACTAACATTTAGTATAAATGTCTACTAAATACACATGTACACAACAACATTGTATCACTTGGTATTTAAAAGCCAAATTACTTTTCGATATTCCTTAAGAATTTGCTATTAAGGGTGACCATGTTATATGAATGAAAACAGGAGGAATGATTTTAGAAATTTATTTTATCTAAAATCAGGTCGAAAAGTACGAATTATGATTTCAAAATTTGATGATATAAAGCCTATGGTTATGAGACAGTAATATAAAAAACTAAAATGTTGATTTATGATACAGATTTTTTATGACATTTTCTCCAAAACTGTATCATAAAGTAATTAATTAAAGTGCAGTGTGTTAAAGTGCAGTGTGTTAAAAGTGCGTATCGATACAGGTGGCATTTATCATCTTCGGCTTAATGAGTGCGCGCGAAGGCTAGAATTTTATAATATAAAATTCGAAGACGTAGTGAATATTGACGTGTCTACAATTGTCGTTAAATTATCTAAATTCCAATACTGTACTATACATTATGTAAATAATAACTATACATTAGCTGACTATATATTTTCATCTACTTTGGTTGCTTTATAATCAATTATATAATTACAGTTCAGAGAGGTACCTAGCTAAATTCTGTAGCGTATCGCACATCCTGTACACTTCTAAAAATAACACTGATTCGTGTGAGAGAAATAAACATTATAAAACATTAAATAACACATCTGGGTGAAACAAAAATGGGTGCCATGGGTATGTGCTTTCGTTTTGTCTCGCGAAATTACAGGAATAAAATTTTGATAAGTACATGAAATTAGTTGGACCTAAAATAGCCTCAACGTATGAAACTAGATAAGTAGTACATGAAACTGAACACAACTGGGTATTAGAACGTTTTATAATATTTATATTTTATAAATATATATTAGGACAATTCACACAACGCCATCTAGCCTAGAACTAAGCAGAGCTTGTGATATGAGTACTAGATAAACTGATATAAATACTTGTATACATTTTTTTTGTAAATACATACATAGGAGCTGAACGGTGGTAAATAAGCGATTATTATACATAGGAAACACCCAGACTTCGGTACAAACGTGTGTCATCATACAAAGTTTGTCCCGGCCGGGAATCGAACCCTAGACTCCGGCGTCGAGAGCGGATGCACTACCGACCACACCATATGACTAACCGTCACACCATTTTGTCACACCAGTGTGGAACAGAAGAATTTTCTTCTTCACCGTCACACTAGTGTGATACTCGAGATTTTTATTCTCCACAGTCATACTATCATCTTTACATTAAGGATTTGCATTTTAATGCGCCTACTTATATACAACCAGAACCTTCTATTATGTTATGATCGCCTGGTACTTTTTCAGAATAATAAGTTCAAACTTTCAATCGATTTTCACTGAATTTAAAAGAATTTTAAATCTTGAAGGCTCTTATGTTGTTATGTATTCCTGGTACATTTGAGGTTTGTGTCTTTTATAATGGACAATCATTTTTATCTCTATTTACCTTTATTTCCTACCTTTGTGTTTAACTTTTGAAGTATTATACTACAAAATCGAGGACTGAGGCTATACAACATTTTTAAACTTACTACTAAATACCTATATAAATTTCATTAAGATACGAAATGTGGCTCCTCAACGGACATGTCATAAATTATGCAATTCCACACTGATGGAGCGGGAATTTACACGAATATGGTGATAGATTAGCGGTAGATAGCTCTCACGTTCTCATAACACGTAGGTTTGAGCCGCGCGCAATGTTAGTGGGATAGAACTTTGTCACAATAACTCCGTGATGTCATCAATCTCTGAAAATTACCATCGTTCACCGAGCCTTTTCCCAACTAAAGTTGGGGTCGGCTTTCCAGTCTAACTGCGATTCGGCTGAACATCGATATTTTCCGTGAAGCAACTGCCATCTGACCTCCACAACCCATGGGCGACATCGAAGTTCTGTAGTTAGACTGGTCGGATTTTTGATTTAGGGCTCCAACTACCCCTAACGACTGCCATAGATGTTTGTATGACAACCGGGACCGACGGCTTAACGTGCTCTCCGAGGCACGGAGGGGTCTCAGTGTCTTAAGAAATGGTCACCCGGATAAGAAAACAGTATTGTAGGTTAATCTACGTCACTATGACATCACCAACATGGCTGCCAATCTCATTATCATCGGATTATAAGATAGATAGATAAATAAGATAGATCATAATTTCGAGATCTTCGGCTGTGGTCTTGGTAGCTCAGCTGGTCGTCCTCCCTGAAAGAGAATGAACACTTGTTCAATTCCTGCCTAAAGCTAGGCACTGACGATGAAACTATTTGGTTTTCGGAACCATCATTTGTCAGAAATGATGGTTGCACCTCAACCGAATGGTAATGCATCCAAACATGGTACCATTGACGGTGCTACCGTTTGGAACACATGGTTATAGAAAATACACATTGTGCATAGCTTCACCATAGAATAAAAAGGATAGTTCTCCGAAATTTCGTTCACTTTAAACTCCGAATGAAACACAATTCATGCCTTTATTCCCGCAGAGGTAGGCAGAGGTGCATTACACAACCACAATTTGCCAGTTTTTTTAGTCCCACGTAATAGGGGGCAAGCCTATAGCCGTCACCGGGCACACATATACTGGGTTATGTCCAAAACAGCCGAATGAATTTATAAAAAGTCTCGGGGTCTTGGACTTATATCCGAAATGTATTAAATAAAATTGACAAAATTATCTGTGGATCTCTATATATATCTATCTGTGGATTTCAATCTATTTGGAAATCCAAAACAGTTTCGACAACCATCAAAAATGATTATGATATATATTTAGGAAAAAAAACAGCAAAAGTATGTTTTCTTTTTAAAACAAATTTATCCAGAATAAAACACATGTTGGTTATGGTAACGTTTTTTGTAAAAGAACACCCCAAAAATTTTTCATCTTCTGTCCGTATTCTCGTTTAGTCATAGTGCTTATTTTAGGAGTTAGACTATTCTCTGACATCGGCTCTTTATCTGACGTTCGGGGTTCAGACACAGTTGAAGTAATAGTCAACGTCAGGTCCGCAACACGGACACTCTGTTTTATCTCTGAACCTTTGAAGGAACGTATTTTAGACTGTAGCAGGCCTTCTTTTCTTACGTTTGCGACTTCAGGTTTAATTACAGTATCTAGATTTAAAACATCTTGTTTCTTTTTTTTACGAACTTGAACTAACACAAGACCTACAGTTGTTGAAGGGTGACTGTCGTTGTCTCTAGAATCAGTTTCAGAAGCTTCAGTAACAGTACTATCGTTTGCATTGGCGTCACTGACAGGTTTTTGAGATTTACCAACTACAGGTTGGTTAAATTTCTCTGTTATTAAAATCTTACACTCTTCTTGTGATAACATATTTGTATCTATAACAAGTTTTGCAGAAGATACACCAACATTTTTGATTTTAGTTGATTGTATTGACGACGTTTCGACTTGTGATATTGTTGATGCTATTTGTAATTCATGTGATGTTTCTGATGTTATTAGTTTCCGCGATTTAATAACTGACGATGTTTTTGTAATCTGCGATTCGGATGGTATAAGCAGTTGAGACGATTTCGCTGCTATTTGTCCTTGTGATTCATTGTTTTCACTCTGGATAACTTGTAAGTCTACATTACTGAGGCTTGAGGCAGTTTTGATTTGCATATTTCTATGAGCTTCAGCTGTAGTTTTTGATATATGGGATTGAACAATTTGCAATAACGTTCTAATATTAGTTGGGTTGCTATTAGTCTCGATAGTTGTACTGTGAAAACTGTCACTGCTCAGTTTTAGTGGTATTTCAAGGTTACTTGATCTGATTGAAGAATGATTGTTAACATTTCTAGGCACATGAGTACTAGAAGAACTTTTTAAAGACATAACCATTGAAATAGTTCCTGGTATGTAAATTTGTTGACCATTACTTTCTTTATTAGTCAAAGTGCTTATAGTTCTGGAATCTACCAGTGTTGGTAGATTTTCAATTATTGGTGGTTGCATCCCCATTTCCTGCATTTGTGTAGCTTGATTAGTAGATCTGTACAGGGCCAGTCTGGTGTACTTCTCTTCTATCATCGCATCTGTAATGTATAGTGTTGTTATGTACATCTCTTATACTGATATATTTTTAGTATGAACCTTGTTATAATTTTCGATGATTAGGAAATAAAATCTAAACTGATAAACCTCTTTCTTGGCCCACTGTACCTGAACAGACCGGACTGAGAGAAATAAAATAGACTGTGGTAGATAGACTCTAGCAATCATTACAGCGCCCGGTTGTTACTTACTGGGCATTATGTGGGCGTACACTAGTAATATGCCTCAACCTACCGTCTGGGCAGTAATATTCATTTATTCCTATTTACTGCTTCGGTGGTGTGGTCGGTAGTGCGTCGGTTTTCAACTCCGGAGTCTCGGGTTCGATCCGCGGTTCGAATCAAATATTTGTTTTTTTTTTTTTTTTTTTTTTTCTCGTGTTTATGTCGTAACATAGTAATAATATGTCACTTCATAACTATAATTACAATCTAGCCTTAAGACTAATAAGTAATTTGTATCTAACTTAAATTGCTAAATAATTAAATTGTAAGAATGTGTCCATTGGCACGTTTCTTATTGTCTCTATATTAATGAATAATGACACTATGTTCTTGTTGTCTTAAAGTATAGACTCACTGCACTATAACACTACACAAACTAGTAAGGCTTAGTCCTTCTCAGTCTTCTCTCTATGTCCGTGGTATCGAGGAGCTGGATGGCCTCGACATTCACATGGTGTATAAGTCTATTTTGATGAGCTTCTGCGTATTTTTGTATGACCTTCACGACGAGGTCCACACCTAGATCACGGTGGATGTCCTCATTTCTCACATACCAAGGAGCGCTAACGATACCCCGGAGTACTTTATTCTGAAACCTTTGTATGATCTGCATATTGGTCTGTTTGGTACAACCCCACAACTGTATACCGTATGTCCATACTGGCATTAGTACTTGTTTATAAAGAAGTACCTTATTCTGCACTGACAGTTTAGACTTTTTGCCAAGGAGCCAGTACAGTTTTTTATAGCGAAGTTCTAGTTCTTGACGCTTCTTTTTCACATGAGCCTTCCAGCGGAGCTTTGCATCTAACGTCATGCCGAGATATTTTGCTGTGTTTTCGTGTGGTACTATTTGGCCATTTATGTATACCGGTTCAAAATCCGATCGCTGATTTGTAAAATCTATGTGGATCGATTTAGACTCATTTAGTTTGATTCGCCACTTTTTTGTCCAATTGACAATGGTGTTAATAGCCAACTGCACCCTGTGGACTGCTTCTTTACGAGTATCTTCCACAGCCATAACAGCCGTGTCATCAGCGAAAGTGGCGATGGTGTTATTTTTTAATTCAGGGATGTCACTTGTATAAAGGAGATACAATATAGGTCCAAGAGCACTGCCTTGTGGTACACCGGCTTGAATACACTTCAGTTCCGAATATGCATCCTCATGCCTAACTCTAAATGTCCTTTCTGTTAAATATGATTCTAAAATATCTACAAAATGCTTAGGAAGCATTTGTCTTAATTTGTATATGAGGCCTTGGTGCCATACCTTATCAAAAGCTTGAGCAACATCCAGAAAGACTGCGGTACAGACTTTCTTCTCTTCTAGAGCTTTTTCTATCACATTGGTTATTCTATGAACTTGGTCTATCGTTGAGTGTTTTTCTCTAAACCCAAACTGGTAGTTAGGTATCAGATCTCTGTCTTCTATGATGGGTTTTAGCCGTTTTAACAGTATTTTTTCAAATAATTTTGACATAATTGGCAGAAGTGAAATGGGTCTATATGACGTTACTTCAATAGGCGGCTTTCCTGGTTTGGGAACCATGATCACTTCTGCAACTTTCCATAGACTTGGGACGTGTTTAATCCGTATGGTAGCGTTGATAAGGGTTGTTAATTTAACTAATGCTCTTCGCGGGAGGTGTTTTAGGATGTCACCAGTTATAAGATCGTATCCAGGTGTTTTCTTATTAGACAATGTCTTTATTATGTTATAAACTTCTTTTGGTGAAGCAAGTTTTATGTGATGGTCATCGCATGAGTCTTCACTACCTTTGTCTTCAAGCTCTTCGTATCCTACTGTTTGAAAGGTTTTCTCTAAATGTTCTGCAAACCTAGAGGCTTTTTGCTCATTATTAACAGTCCACTTTCCATCTTCTTTTTTAATGGGCGATGCATGTAAAATGGGTTTGTTTGAATTTTTATTGGCTTTCCATAAAGAGTTCTCTGCTGTGCCGTTATTTGTTAACAAACTGAGGTAGCTATTTGTGTTATCGTCGTGGAAGTTCTGAATAGACCTACTTAGACGTTTTGTGAGATTGTTTAAAATGGTTTTGTCTGGCGGATATCGCGAACATTGCCACTTATGTCTTTGTGCCCGCTTTTTTGCAATGAGATCTTTTATTTCCTCTGGATAACTGTGACTAGCTGGCCTTAACTTTAGTTTAGGTGTATTCCTCCAGGCACTTAGTTGGATATCGTTAATAAATTTTGCTAATTCGTTATTTAATTGATGTCTATTTTTGAGTGGCACTTTAAGGTCAGTGATGTTGTTTAAATCTATTTGGAAGCTTTCCCAATCAGTCAAGAATAATCAAAGAATCAATTTCATTTATTCAGTTTAGGCACATAAAGAGCACATATGAATGTCAAAATTTTACAATTTTGTCAAGTAATATTATAAAAATACTAAATTAAGTAAGTACATAAATAACCATTAGAAAATGATTCTTTCGCTGGTTCGGTAAGTTGGTTCTCCTGAGAAGATACCAGCAAGAAACTCAGGTAGATTATCCATTTTCTTTTTTAATATTGTTTTGTTTACATTTTTACAATTAGTTTATATTATATTATACGAGTGGCCAACAACAGAAGATTAGGGTGACCATGCATTTTTATCATTAAGATTAAGAAGAGAACATTATAGTAGCCTTTCATCATCAAACATTTTTTAACTACTATTTTAAACTTACTAAGAGGCATGTCAACCAAATCCTGAGGAATTTTATTATAAATTTTTATACATTTGCCTACAAACGAATTACCAACTTTATGAAGTCTAATTTTTGTCATTGCCAGTTTATTTTTATTTCTTGTATTAAAACTATGGTTATCGGAATTTTTTTTGAAGAGATCTATGTTCTTCCGTACATATAAGATGTTGTCGTAAACATATTGAGAAGCAACTGTTAAAATATTAATTTCTTTAAATAGTTCTTTCAGCGAGTCACGGGGTCCGAGTCTATAGATTGCTCGTATAGCTCGTTTTTAGTGTTTTTGTTAGTTAGCCTTGGAGCACTTTCTTTTTTCAGAATAGTCTCACTAAGTGTTAGTATAATAGGTGAGTGGTCCGAGTTCATATCATAGCCCTCTACTATGTCAATATATGAACAAGATAAATTTTTGTAGATAAAAAAGTCGATCAGATCTGGAATTTTAGAAACGTCTGTGGGCCAGTAGGTTGGCTTTCCCGTTGATATTACTGTACATTTGGCTTCTTTAACTGCACAAAGTAGTTCCCTTCCTTTGGTAGAAGTTAGCCTAGAACCCCAGTGAGTATTCTTTGCGTTAAAATCACCTCCTAATATAAATTTATTTCTGAATGTTTTAAGAATTCTTCGATACTGGTCTACTTTTAAGGCATGCCTTGGTGGACAGTATATAGAAGCTATAGTTATATTATAGTGTTTAGTTTTGATATCAACACCTACTATTTGAGCGTAGTCTTCTTCCCATTTAAATTCCAAGTTATGTTGGATGTTTTCTTTAATAACAACACTACTACCACCTCTAGCATTATTGGAGGGGTGAATAGCATGGTATGTGGTATAACCGTCTAACTGAATGTGAGATTATTTTGTAAAATGCGACTCTGATATAAGGTACACATCAATTTGTTCGGTTATTAGAACAGCCTGCAACTCGTTTCGATGCTGCAGGAGTCCGTTTGCATTCCACGCCATAATTTTTAACGTATTCTTCATTTTGGGTTTGAAATTGACAACCGTCTGGTGTTATTGGACTCTAAGTTTTTCAATCTCTTTTCAAATGTGGTCAAAATGCTCAAAATCTTGGAAATATTATTATCTGTTGAATTTTCTGTCTCTGAAGACGGTTGCGGCACAGTTCTTGGTTGGACTTGTTTAGTTATATTCGCGAATGACAGGTTACTAGTAACTAGCCGAGTGATGCGTGGCTTGTTGTTCTTAGAAGTCCCAGACAACTGGGGTATTGGAGGAGTAACCTTTTTTCTCTGGTTGTTTCTTTTTAGGAGTTGCAGTTCTTTGCCAACCAAACACCCTCTGTAATTAGCAGGGTGGGGTTGACCACAGTGAACGCACTTAGGCTTTGCTTCCGCTGGCTTTGTGCAGTCTTTGGTGAAGTGCTTACCAGTGCATTTGACACATCTTGGTTCCTTGGCGCAATACTTTTGCGTGTGGCCGTAGGCTTGGCATCTCTTACATTGTGGGATTAACTTTGATGTTTTCAACGGCTGTACATCAACTTGAAAACCTAGTATGGACTTGATACGGTATATCTTGTCAATGTCTTCCTCTTTGTCAAAGGAGAGCATAAACATGTTAAGAGGTTCTTTGTTCCTCCAACTTAATTTGTTAACAGCCTCCAGTATTTTAAAACCCTGGCCCTTAAGGTCTTCGACTATTCTATTTGGTAGGCAGGTCGAGTGTAGGTTTTTAACCATCACCCTAATAGGTCTGTCTTGTTTATTTTCGTATGAGTACCAAACACAGTTATTTTGCAACAGTATTTTGGTAATGGCTCTATACGATTCCTCGTCCTTGGCATTTACTTTGACATTGTTTACGTTCATCATTTTGAGAGTGAACGATTCTTTTTTAGTCACTGTCAATGAAAAGTCGTATAACTTTTGGTAGTTTTGTACGTTTTCGACAATTATTGGTGGGGGTGATAGTGGTTTTTTAACAATGGGAATTGTACTGACCGGGGTATCCTTCGAGGTTTCGCTTTGAGAGAGTGGGGAGAGTGAAATATTTAACTTTCTTTTTTTCTTACTTTTTTGACGTACCCACTCGGTCTCTCTGGCAAGGTCCTCTTCATCAGTCTCATACTGAATTATTTTCTGAGGACCCTTTATGGCAGTGCCCACCTTCTCAGAGGTAGCACTCTTTTGTTCCTGAATCAGTTTCAGATCGTTTTGCAAAGTCTCAATCTGATTGCTTAGATTGTTGACTAACTTTTGCAGTTCTAGACGCTCATTCTGCTCTTCCTTGAATCGAGCATATAATTTATGTTCTAGTTCAGTTTTCAAAAAGATTTTATTCAGAGAATCCATGATTGAAGTTAGTTATAATTAATAAATTATAACTTACCATAATAATGCATAAGCAGACCAGAGGTATTCAGGTCATTGCGCAAAACGTGACGACAAGCCGCGACGGATATCACAACCGCGTCAGCGTTTTTACTCGCTCATGAAATAGTGTCACTGCGTATGCGACGCGACCGTCTAATCGAAGAGTCGATTGCTCACTCCTCCATATTTGTGTGATCCACAAATGTTTGTTTGGGAGTTTGGGTATCTTCTATGTATAATATGTATCTATTTAGAAATATATAAGTACGTTTATCAGTCGTCTAGATCCCATAGCACAAGCTTATATTAGATTAATTTGGGCTAGATGACGTTGTGTGAGAATGTCCAAAATATTTATCTAGACACGCGGCAGCGTGTCAAGCCAAGTTCAAGCAAAGGAACTGGCTAGCCAGCGCCGAATGTAATATTACACGAACCACTTGGTGCCACTTTTGACCCTTCTATAACTCAAAACCTCTTTAACGTAAAAACATAAAACTACGTGTGTTTAATTATATCCATAAGGACATCTAGAAGCCCAAATTTCATGAAGCTAGGTAAAGATAAGAAGGTCAAAAAGTCGTAAATTTTAACACTGACTGACATATAGTACCTAAATCTAACCTACTTCCAGATGACCTAGAAGGATGAAATTTGGAATCCAGCTCGGTAATTGTGTGTAAGCGTAGGAAAAAATCTAAAAATAAAAAAAAGTAAAGAAATAAGGGGGTCCCAATACTTTTTTTTAATTGTAGCGTTGGAACCGTTACAACGTTACAAGCAGATATTTGAAACTATCCCAATATATGTATTATTATATGTGCTATAAAACAGAAATATAAAAATAAATAAAGTCTAAAAATAAGTGGTGTCCCCATACAAAACACTTTTAATACGCGCTAAACAACCGGCCAACGGTGTGTCGTCGGCGGCGCGCGGCACCACATAATTATACACAGAACAGAAGTAAATCTACATAAAAGTGCTCCTGAGCAACACATAATAAACATAGGCACGGCTTACGAATACCGATTTAGTTGTTTATTGTTTTATTACATTTATGTTCATCCTGCTTCTTTCTCAGCGATGAATTAAATGATTGTCATACTATAACCGCAAACGTTCTTCGTGCCTAAACCAGTAACAGTATAAAAGTAAAGTACCATGCAGCGAAAACGCAAGAAAAAACATTAAATCTCAATACCTGCCTAGTTTTCTTTACAAAAAGTAATGATATCCCACCAAAAACATAAATGTAAAAAAGGAGATCCAAGTTCAAAACAAAAAGTATGCTTGGCTGTGGGCTTCGCCGCTAAAAGAATGGAGATCTAAATGAGTGCTGAGTTCTATGCAAAATCCAAAAAAGTTTTTATCAGAATATATTATATATAAATAATCAATGGGTTCGATTCCCCAGCTAGGATTATTGGTTTTCCAAAAATCTAATGATGAGGTTTTAAGTTTCATCAAAATCGGGCTCGTGACTCCTTTGAGCATTTTTCGCTATTCCTTATAGTTTCGGATTTGGCCATCCAAGCCCTTTTCAAAAATTCACCCTGTATATATATGTTGAATAACTTTATAAAATGACTGATGTAATGAAAACTGGCCAAGTCAAATCTAACCTACTTTAAGATCTCACATTTTTTTTAAAAACAGCAATTGTTATAGATATCCAATAAAGCAAAGAAATTGAGTTTAATACTTGTTCATAATGTTATTTTGTTCCTATAAATACATATTTGGATTTTGCATAGAACTTGGCACTCATTTAGATCTGCATTCTTTTTGCAGCGAAGCCCACAGCCAAGCATAATTTTTGTATTGAACTTGGCTCTCCTTTTTTACATTTATGTTTTTGGTGGGATTTATTTATTTATTCCCTTTTCTTCAAAATTACGGCCAATACTAACCATTGATTTTTTTAATTATGTAATTCAGAAGAAGAAGAATCAGGAACACCGTCACAGCAATTAAGAAAATTTTCCACCATTCCAATTCAAAATTCTGTAAAGAAATGTTAGGTAATTACATGATGATACTTTTCGTGAGGGGCGGAACACATTGCAAAGTTTAAGCAACATCGACTCAGGCCGGTCTTAGGATGGGTGACCATTTCTTAAGACATTGAGACCCCTCCGTGCCTCGGAGAGCACGTTAAGCCGTCGGTCCCTGTTGTCATACTAACATCTATGGCAGTCGTTAGGGGTAGTTGGAGCACTAAATCAAAAATCCGACCGGTCCAACTACAGGACTTCGATATCGCCCATGGGTTGTGAAGGTCAGATGGCAGTCGCTCCACGGAAAATATCGAAGTTCAGCCGAATTGTAGTTAGACTGGAAAACCGACCCCAACTGAGTTGGGAAAAGGCTCGGTCAATGATGACTTTTCGTAACAACGAATTAAGGATGCTAAGGTGCAAATTCTGCCAGAATATTCAAGCTAATACAATTTAAGCAACCAGAAGATGCATACACACAATCATACTTCTCCAAAGGGGTAGGCAGAAATATTATCTGACTGAAACAATGGGGTAAGATGTTGAATTTTTATATAATTGCACTAATTTCGCTAAATAGAAGAAATTACAAACGTCGACATTACACAGCGAAATTAGTGCAATTATATAAAAATTCAACATCTTACCCCATTGTTTTATCATGGACTTTCACCATGTAATGCCTGATTCCATTCAATATTATCTGACTGTCTCGGTGGTGTTATAGTCCGTAGAGCACCAGAGGCTTCGGGTTCAAACCCCGGGTCGAGTCAATTATTTTTACATACAGAATATTATGTTCAGAATGTGTACCATATTTTTTTATGTTTTTTATATTTTGTTGACTTGTTCATAGTTCACATTAACTTTAAATATTTTGAGAAATAAACTAATACGCTTTGGGAATCTTTATGAGTTTTAGTTCGATTCAATATTTCGTGAATAGACTTCAGTATAATAATTAATATGGAAAATTATTTAAAATAACACCCAAGTATTGTTTTCTCTTTGATAACACCATTCAATGACAAATAAATGTCAAAAGTAAAAGTTAGTCTTCTCTTCTAGGCTATGTTCTCGAAGTCTATGGGTTATGATACAATTTGATCACCTACCTTCTTTAAGTGCTGTACAGAGAATAATCATTATGCCCGGGTCACATTATTCCAGTAACATTCCAGTCCAGCAATCCAATCCAGTGCTGGAATGCTACTGGAATAATGTGAACCGACACTGAAATGTACCCATTCTAGTGAGCATTACAGATTTCGAGATTGAACAATTTTGCTTTTGTCCGTCTGTCTGTCTGTATGTGTGTTCCGGGCTAGCAGCCACAGTTTTTATCTGATTGTCACGAAACTTGGGACAAGTGTTCCTTGATTTAATATAATCGCTGCGGTTGGTCTATGGTTGTTGCAGTATTATACACCCTTTTTGATTTTGACACGAGACCAATGTACATTCGTCCACATTTAGTAGAGAATGTGTAAATGAGTCAATTATTTGAAAAGAGTGACCGAGAGTTTTATTGCCAGGTTCTTTCTCTCGGTTCTACTTATTGCTTTGCGAATCTGGCAGTAAATATAGAAACAATGACATTTTTTATTTTAAGTACTTACTGACGTTTGTAAGAGCCATTTAGTGACCTTTACAAATAAATAAATCATTTCATTTCAGTCGCTTCACGGAAAATATCGAAATTCAGCCACATCTCAGACTGGAAATTCGACCCCAACTAATTTTGAAAAAGGCTCAGCCGATGAAGCGATATTGTTTTACTATTTATAAGCTACGTATATTATTATAGTGTAGTCGTCTGAACGGGCTTAGGTACTAAAATGTCCCACAATTCAGAGGAGAGGGCATAAAACACTAGGTGTACCTTACGCAATGATATTAATAGAAATATCATTACCTGATGCTTCCACCAGAATTTTTGAAATCTGTGCAGTACTTAATTTCTGAGTAGTAGTAATTTCTAAGTATACGACACAAACAAATTTGTGACAAATCTTTCACTCTTTGTACCATTTCAGGTAACCCATGACAGGTAAGTATAATATACAAAAGGAACCGATTCTAAATAATTATAATAAAATTGTAAACATCATTTGCATTTAATTAGGGAATGATATTTCATGAGCTGGTATGTCTATTCATAATATGTCTATTTAATGATATGAATTGAAATAAGAGGTTTACCTGGCACAGAGTGTTTTAAATATTCATTTACGCCAATTTGATAAGTATTGTAGTAGCTATACCAAACGGTATTTTATTGTACTCGAGTGTGTTAAGAGTCGTTAACGAGCTGAAGTTGGTTCTTGAATACTTACTGGCGTAGAAACATACGGGAACGTATTTTAGGCAGACCTGTACTGCGTTAGATTTTAGAATTATATATTACATATTCGAGGAACGTGTTCTCTCTCGCCATTGCGATGGAAAGAGTGAAGCTTTGAGTATTCTGGCGGGAATTACTTAGAGTGCAGTCGATACTAATTTATGCTGAATTTGAAAGCATAAATAATGAGAAGTATCCCTGACTTATCATCACATACAAAAATGTCTGCAGAATCATCCTACAGAGGGATTTTTGTTTTTTATTGGGACGGATCACCACCGTTAATCCTTTTCCTTATTTTTTGTTAATATTATCGGCAAATCGCTTCCTGTCTGCCTGTCTGTTACGCTGTCACGACGAAATATCTGAACTGGTTTGAAAGAAATTTGGTACCGAGATATTCTAGAGCCTGAGAAAGGACATAGGCTACTTTTACTTTTACTATTCTGTTAATTAAATATTGGATAGAAACAGGCGTTACTTGGCGAAAATCCATGACAAAACAATGGTAAGTAAAATGTTTTAAGAAAAAACTTTTAAATTATATAATAGCATTAATTTTTCGCAGAATCAAAAAGACAACAAAACGTCGACAATTGTTTCGCCTCTAAACGAGGCATTATCAAGACTGTCTCAGAGAGAACAGCAAAATTCGTGGTTGGAACGTGTTTGCTTATAAGTAAACGCGTGCAAATTTCATTATCGCGATGTAGGATTCTTTACAATAACTAATGTGGGTAGAAACCTCAGATCATGCTAACTAAGTTCCAAAAATAGGTATTCACCAATACTTGACCTTATCTGTTTGATTTAATTACTATCTCTTGATAAGTTGCATAGAAAACCCAAATGACACACACAAACCAACAACAATTAATGTGTCTGTCTGTTCGCAAACAGATTAAGTAAGGGAGATGTGTGAAAATCTATTTGTTCGTTGAGTAAGGTGTCCGCATCTCTTCTAACTATTTCTAGCCTTTCCCAAACACTTAACTTGAACCCTTTCTCACATAAACGTAAAACTTTAAAAGTGTTACTATTGTTCAAGGAATGACCAGTGTCAAGAAGATGCTTCGCGAAGAGGGACTTTTCAGGACAACCATTGCGGGACGCCGCTCTATGTTCCTTATATCTAATATCGAAGGACCTGCCAGTCTGTCCCACATACTTCAAACCACATTCATCACAACTCAACAAATAAACACCTGATCTGCGTGAGACCGACACCGAATCCTTGCCATTACATAGCTCCCTCAAGGTATTCTGAGTTCTAAAAGCAACAAATATACTACTTTCCCTCATGATCTTAGCTATACTCAACGAGACGGGACCCACGAACGGCAAACAGGCCGTGTACTTCCTAGGTGGATCTTGAATCGGATATAATAAATGAAAACTAGCCTTTCTTCGTTTTTTATTTAATAATGAGTGAACCATTCCTACGTCATAGCCATTACTTTGTGCTATGTAGCAAATGATGGACAATTCTTCACCAGAGCGACATAGTCATAATTGTGGCTAAGCTCCTTAAATAAAGATTTAAAAAAAAAAAAAAAATTCTTCACCAAATGCCTGTGGGCTCAACGGTACCGCCAGTAACCTGCTCAGTAAGCTGTGGAAAGCTGCCATTTTATGTTGCTCCTTATTCCTTACTCATCCAATCATCCATGGCAACATAAAATGGCAGCTTTCCACAGCTTACTGAGCAGGTTACTGGCGGTACCGTTGAGCCCACAGGCATTTGGTGAAGAATTGTCCATCATTTGCTACATAGCATAAAGTAATGGCTATGACGTAGGAATGGTTCACTCATTAT
This sequence comes from Nudaria mundana, assembly GCA_963556515.1. NCBI lineage: Eukaryota > Metazoa > Arthropoda > Insecta > Lepidoptera > Erebidae > Nudaria > Nudaria mundana. The sequence goes on along the minus strand of OY748303.1, from coordinate 3,575,171 downwards.
TAAATAAAAAACGAAGAAAGGCTAGTTTTCATTTATTATATCCGATTCAAGATCCACCTAGGAAGTACACGGCCTGTTTGCCGTTCGTGGGTCCCGTCTCGTTGAGTATAGCTAAGATCATGAGGGAAAGTAGTATATTTGTTGCTTTTAGAACTCAGAATACCTTGAGGGAGCTATGTAATGGCAAGGATTCGGTGTCGGTCTCACGCAGATCAGGTGTTTATTTGTTGAGTTGTGATGAATGTGGTTTGAAGTATGTGGGACAGACTGGCAGGTCCTTCGATATTAGATATAAGGAACATAGAGCGGCGTCCCGCAATGGTTGTCCTGAAAAGTCCCTCTTCGCGAAGCATCTTCTTGACACTGGTCATTCCTTGAACAATAGTAACACTTTTAAAGTTTTACGTTTATGTGAGAAAGGGTTCAAGTTAAGTGTTTGGGAAAGGCTAGAAATAGTTAGAAGAGATGCGGACACCTTACTCAACGAACAAATAGATTTTCACACATCTCCCTTACTTAATCTGTTTGCGAACAGACAGACACATTAATTGTTGTTGGTTTGTGTGTGTCATTTGGGTTTTCTATGCAACTTATCAAGAGATAGTAATTAAATCAAACAGATAAGGTCAAGTATTGGTGAATACCTATTTTTGGAACTTAGTTAGCATGATCTGAGGTTTCTACCCACATTAGTTATTGTAAAGAATCCTACATCGCGATAATGAAATTTGCACGCGTTTACTTATAAGCAAACACGTTCCAACCACGAATTTTGCTGTTCTCTCTGAGACAGTCTTGATAATGCCTCGTTTAGAGGCGAAACAATTGTCGACGTTTTATTGTCTTTTTGATTCTGCGAAAAATTAATGCTATTATATAATTTAAAAAGTTTTTTCTTAAAAAATTTTACTTACCATTGTTTTATTCTGTTAATGTATTACCGTAGGAATTGAAGGCGAGATTTTTTTTCATGCTTTATATAAAAAAGCTTGATTTATTTCCAATTCCCTTTACTACATTATACAGTGTGTAGCTTTAAAATTACTAGAAAATATATTTAAAAGTTTTTTATTTACTTTTATAGCATTAGAACCTCTGTTGTATTCAAAAACCTTCTCCTTCACTAACGAGTAAACGAAACGCCGCGAATATTCAGCCATATGTTTTCATCTCTACAAAACTTGTGGTACTCGTATCAATGTTATTATGTTACATGGAGATGACACACACAAACCAACAACAATTAATGTGTCTGTCTGTTCGCAAATAGATTAAGTAAGGGAGATGTGTGAAAATCTATTTGTTCGTTGAGTAAGGTGTCCGCATCTCTTCTAACTATTTCTAGCCTTTCCCAAACACTTAACTTGAACCCTTTCTCACATAAACGTAAAACTTTAAAAGTGTTACTATTGTTCAAGGAATGACCAGTGTCAAGAAGATGCTTCGCGAAGAGGGACTTTTCAGGACAACCATTGCGGGACGCCGCTCTATGTTCCTTATATCTAATATCGAAGGACCTGCCAGTCTGTCCCACATACTTCAAACCACATTCATCACAACTCAACAAATAAACACCTGATCTGCGTGAGACCGACACCGAATCCTTGCCATTACATAGCTCCCTCAAGGTATTCTGAGTTCTAAAAGCAACAAATATACTACTTTCCCTCATGATCTTAGCTATACTCAACGAGACGGGACCCACGAACGGCAAACAGGCCGTGTACTTCCTAGGTGGATCTTGAATCGGATATAATAAATGAAAACTAGCCTTTCTTCGTTTTTTATTTAATAATGAGTGAACCATTCCTACGTCATAGCCATTACTTTATGCTATGTAGCAAATGATGGACAATTCTTCACCAAATGCCTGTGGGCTCAACGGTACCGCCAGTAACCTGCTCAGTAAGCTGTGGAAAGCTGCCATTTTATGTTGCCATGGATGATTGGATGAGTAAGGAATAAGGAGCAACATAAAATGGTACTCGTATCAATGTTATTATGTTACATGGAGCTAACACACCATGTAAATGGTGTTTTAAGTTTAGGGCGTTCGGACTGTTCCTTGCAGACGTTGAGGTAATTAATTATTATATAATGGTTACTTTTGTAGAAGAATTGTGAGGCTTTTCGTACTCCGAAAAATTCACCAAAAATACATTAACTAACTGCCTGGTAACTGCAACCGTATTCTCCTCTATTACGTGGGACCAACGAACGACAAGATGTGAGTGTGTAATTCACCTCTACTTACCTGTGTATTTCGTATAATTTTGGTAAAAAAAAAACCACTTCAAATTACCAGGATGGGACCAAATAATTGTTGCAATGGGACCAAATTGAAATGGGACCACACAGGAAACATAAGCTTAAAAAACAAACAAAATCCGTTCACCCAGGCGAGAAATATGAGGTAGGTAACAAACATAAAAAAAGATAGTCGAATTGAGAAAATCCTCCATTTTTAAAGCCGGTTAAACATACCCACAATATTTGAAGTATGGTTAGAACATTGGGTAGTACTAGTATGTTCGGCAATATTCAAATAGATACTGAATACTTACATATATTGTGGTATAATAACTAAGGTAAAGGCATTTATCGATGGCAGTCAGCTCCAAATATGTCGACGTCAACAATGTACACATGGGTCGCATTGCACTCGATCCACTCGCTGGAATTCTTGTTCTGTCACATTATGTTCAGTATCTAATTAAACTACATGACGATATCGCCCATGGGTTGTGGAGGTCAGATGGCAATCGCTTCACGGAAAATATCGAAGTTCAGCCGAATCGTAGTTAGTCTAGAAAGCCGACACCAACTGCGTAAGGAAAAAGGCTTGGTGGATGATGATGATCTAATTTAACTACATAATATGTCATGTGGATATTAAGAAAGAAATTATAAATACATCACAAAAACTGATGTCATCGCCAGGACTCGAACCCACGAAAGGTCGTGGGCTCGAGTCCTGGCGATGACATCAGTTTTTGAAAAAAATTGTAATTTTGTAAAAAATTGCTTAGAAACCTTGTTAGGAAAGGTCCTAACAAGGTTTCTAAGCAATTTTTTGGTTTAAGAATCCGTTTGTAAGATATCTAACTTTAAAGAGCTACTTTTTGGTAAACCTGAGCGCCCCTCCCCATCTAAAATCTAAACGACTGTGTCTAAAAATCTGAAAAAATGCATGATACGTAGGTCACACTATAAGTTTTGCGTAACTTAAAAAAACAACATGTTAAAACCAAATTATTATGTTTATTGCTTTTCAAAATACTATCCTTTACATTTTAAACATTTTTTCATGGGATCGAACCAGTTTTTAAAACAGGAGGACCACAGATCTGATGGCATGTTTTCTGCGTGCTGATTGAACGCTATCACTGCCTCTTCGGAGTTGGTAAAATTGAAACCTCTCATCAAATCTTTGATTTTGGGGAAAATACAGAAATCACAGGGTGCTAGGTCGGTGACAATTTCCGCCAATTGTTTTTTTTATTACTAAGAAGGTTGCAACGTTTAAAAAAATATAACATTCGAAATTCAACTAGTTCCGATTAGCTAGAAGTGCAAAATTTTTAGTGTGCCTCATGTAGTAGTTCATGTAATGAACTTTCAATGAAAACTATACAGTTTTAATTTGTTAGTTCAGAAGTTATAGAGGCCTGTACGGGTAACTCTAACTACGAAACCCTATTATATAATATATTATTATATGCTATATTAATTATATTATACTATTGGTCCCGGCGAACTTCGTAACGCCCGAAATTTAGCTGAACTTCCACGAATATTTAAAGACCCAAATTAGCCAAATCGGTCCAGCCGTTCACGCGTGCAGGGCCGTCTGTTAACTATTTGTGGCCCTGGGCACAGTAGGATAATGGGGCCCCTATGATCTTGACAGACCACTATTTACCCAATTGCGTCAGCGAGAGTTATGTTTTACTCGCGTATCTATATATCTACAGCTGTGGTAAGCCATGGCCCTCTCTGATAAATAAGCCCCGACAATGCAACGAAGGTAGAGAAGCACCCCCTCTGTTAAGAGACACCGCCGCCATCGCGCCACTACCACCTCGTCTTCCGAGACTGCTTCTACCGCCAGGTTCCTCACGTGCATGATCGCATTCACGGTGGAGCGTCCCCCACGGAAACCGTACCTACTGGTTGTCCGCCAGGTTTGGCCCCACGTTCGTGAGATGTTCGACGAGGCGTTCCGCAATATTATCCACTCAAAGAGCTAACAAACCTCGTCGAGCAACTCGATTGGCCTGTGACCAGACGGTGGGTCCACCGGCCGCTACGTTTTCCGGATCAGGACCAGCTTGCCCATCGTCCACATCTAGGGAAAGGGGCCCCTTTCGAGGCATGTTTCGACCGAGAGAAGAGTAGCTTCACGCATATAAAAACTAATAGGTATTGGAGTCATGTCTTTCCTTTATAAACATCGGTTAGCATTTGGTCACCTCGTAGGAAGTAGGGGGCCCCTATCGATCGCGGGGCCCTGGGCACGTGCCCATAGTGCTCAATGGGAAAGAGGGGCCTGCACGCGTGATGTCGTGACCAATGGAAATAGGGATTCATTTTTATAGATAGAGATTATATTATTATATGCTATGCGTGGCCCGACACGCACTTGGCCGGTTTTAAAAATTTTGCTGGTTCGGTATTTGCAAAATTGTGTTTATTTGATCACGCGACCGAATTTTTCTTCTGTGTCAGTGTGTGTACGACACTGCCATGCCACGCAACGCTGTGATGTATGCGCGCAATATCAGTAAGTTGTGCTGGAGCAAACTCGCATAGTCCGCGTCCCAAATTAACCAATATTGAAGACGTAGTCGAGGAACTGTACGTGCCACCGATATGACAACGAACTATGAAGGAGACTACCTTTTATATTTGAGCGGCATCTTTACGGCCTCAAAAAAGATGCGTTAAGCAGTCGAAGATGTCTTCTCAAAAGGCCATGAAAATACGGTTCTTACAACCTTTTTCGTTGCTGCGCTGCTCAATTGGCTGTAGTTGGTGATAATTGACAGGCAATGGCTGAGTTGTCCGCAAAACCCGGTTAAGAGTGCCCGTAACAAATGTTTAACTTCGTCGACCTTTATTAGCTTGTCCATTCACATTCCCTTCTTGAAACTGTTTTGTCAATCTCTTGTAATCCTCTCTAAATTGCAAACCATCTGAAATCACCTTATGAAGTCTATTCACGTTCCTTACTTACCACCTCCACACATGCATCGGTTTAGTAGCTCTCATATGAAACGGATCGCGCTGAACTCGAACGGGAACTTTACCGCTGCGTTGTCGTTAACTTATTCCATCGTCTGCATATCACTCCATTAGAATGTGCCACCAACTCGACCTGCTGCTGGCTTACCGTTTGATTTAGAAATTCAGATTTGACTTGAAAGGTAATCTCATCCATGAAGTTCTATCCATGTTCATGATCTCATCTAATTTAATGTTTTCGACGAATTGGAAAAAGATTATTAATTGAATAGTTTTGAGCACTTGGAGTTCATCGGCAACATTAAGAAGGGGACAGTAAAAGCATCGTGTCTGCCAAATAATTACTCTCTATCTTCCAGACGGTTTTTTTTTGGCGATGTGTCGAAAGACTGGATCTATTGAATTTTAAGTAAACAACGTCGCTGAGGAAATACCCGTACCTATGTAATATAGTCGTAGTCTGCGTGAGAACGCCTCCAATTCCTTTCTACGAGAAGGGAAATCTGTACCTATAGTATTGTGTGTCACTAACCACTTGACCACTATGACGCAATGCTTTATCACTAGGTATATTTGTACAAAATGTGTAGTTAATTGAATTTTACGTGTTCTGTACTTTTACGCGTTTGTGCGGACGTTTCTGTGGATTACACGTAATACTGCAAATTTTACGTCCATTTTACGGCTTGTTCATTTGAATTTGTAATGTGGGGACACCGCAAATAGTGAATAATGGTGAACTCGAATGAAATAAAACGTTTTATGGTATAAATATGGTTTATTCCAGGGTGATTTGTGCGAGTGGGTCATGCTCGCGAAGAAAACCACCGAGAAATAAAGGTGAATAACCTTCCTCCTGATTTTTGAAGTCTACTGAAGTTTCGTAGTCTACTTGCACGGCTTGCCTATGCTCACCTACACTATTATTGCCTTTGAATAGTCAACCACTTTAGGTTTCTGCTAACGATTTGAATAACCCGACTTCAGTGACCTGAAAGTAAAACTTATGACCGTCGGCTCTACATTGAATAGATATAGATTCGCTAGACTACAGGTAGAGTACCAAATCGCGAGAATCCCATTGGTAGATACCAAGAATCAGCCAATAAGATTCTTACGATGATCACGGCTTCAAAACTCAGGACCACTCTTTTCTAATCTCGACTAATTTCATTTTATTGTACACCTGTGAAGGTGTAATAATATAAGTATGATTATTTCAATGCTCAAATCCTTCAAACACTAAATAAACTAGGTATATAAAAACTTGAATAATAAACTCTGAAATTAATGCACTCAAAACTCGGCGGTAGCTCTCACACATATACATAACTTTTATATTAGTAAAACGAAGTAGGTACTTACCTAGGAAATGGTCGGTAAAATATTACCGTCTAATTTCAAGAACTTCCGACTCATTAATGTGAGATAAACAGTGACACATGCAAAACATAAACCATGAAAGTTTGGTGACGAATGTTTTCCAAAACAGTCTTATTAAACACGACCTGTAAAACTCCTAAAGACGACTTTTTTAATTTATCAAACTGCTTGGAACGCGGGAATGGCAGTTCTAGATATGGCGGTCGAGTAGCGTCGTTCAGAAACGTGGCGGGAACGCAAATGCAGCCGCGTTCGCAATCAAGGTAATGTTGGCAGGTGCGTTCGCAGTTGTGGGGTACGAATATATAACAGCAATAGATACTGACAACTTGATTTATTCGCGGCAAACATTTCCACGTTGTACCAATTGTGAGATATTCCGCTACACGCACGGGAATGTTGTAGATAGGTTACTATTTTTCACGTTTTATTGGTTTCGGGAATGATATATTTTATCGATTTGTAGTTTCGAAACGTTCCTGTTCGTTCAATTTAATATATAATATAATTTGAGGTAAACAATTACTTTTGTTGAATGGACCCCCGTATTTGTGATTCCGTGGGCATAGACAATATATTCCTGAATTTGAAAGCAGTCGGTTTGCTTCTACTATTACTAGTACGGTGTCTTGCGCGGTGCTTCGCGCCGCACCACGCGATAGGTTCTGGCCTATAACTTTCGACCCCTTAGGGCTAGGTCAAATTTTCGATTTTATGGCTTGCCTCCAGATCGAGGGCTATCCATAGAGGGGTCAACCATCATTAGAGCATAAGCAGTTCTCGAGAGCTAAGGGGGGACAAAAATTACATTCACCATTTCTATATATATAGATAGATAGATCTAATGTCATCAGTATCGAACTTGTGGCCTTTCCAAGACTGTCTATATGAACACTTTAATCTCCTAAGATACTGAAAAGATATTTGTGTTGTTTTCACAGATAGGTATACTAACATCAACTCAGAGCTCTTAGGCTTAGTTTCAGTCAGTGCACTCAGGCTTTGTTTGATCACAATCGGACCGCAGAAAAAACTCGTCGTTTGTATGTTTGTTTGCATTGAATAGGATCCGTAACTATTGAACCGATTTGAAAAATTCTTTTACTTTTATAAATCTACATTATTAAGTGTCGCCCTCAACTTGGCGACGGTTGTAAGTAGGAGGAAATACGTGCGCGGGTAGGGCGTTCCAAGTCTCAATCGTTCTACGTACGTTAAACGCTACTTTTTATCCCGGGAATGTGATCCCACGGGAATCGGGAACGAGAGAACTAAAGCACACGGGCAGAGCCGCCGTGATCAGCTAGTAACCTATAAACCTCCAGTTAAACGTCGGCACACAGCGTGCACGTTATGCAATATTGATACCATACTTTACAGTCAGCGGGCAGGTGTTGCCAAATATCTAAAGTTTAAAGCTGAACCAGCAAATAAACCAGTCTTTTATGTTGAATGTAAAAAAATATTATTCTTGAAGTTCAGTTGCGAACTCACGTCGCGTTGTGCTATTAATGTCAGTTGTTGTCAACATTCAACGTTGAAATTTCAAGTTTGTGGGTTTTTAGTAGGAGTTTTGTCGATCTGCCATTTTGACCTTGCAGGGTTAATATAGTGTAAGTGAGATAATAGAGAAATTCCAAATTATTTGCCCTTTTTCTTAATTATTTTTCCGTCAGAGTCATATTGTAGTAGTAATTAAGTGTTTGTAAGTATTTTTTCGGTTGTCTGGTAGGATGGGGGATCCTCCGGAACCCCCCTATCCACCGGAAATTTTATGTCTGTTGAAGAGTTTTCGCCTTCTCGTATTAGTCATCAAAAAAGACGAAATGAATCTCAAGAACATGTAGCTGCGCCCAAAAAAAACCATCTTAGATGCTGAATCTGCGTCAGCTTCGATCCAAACCATATTCAATCATCCTACAATAGTGTTAGGAGTTAAATCCTACGACGAAAATGACAAAGGTCCGTTTGTAGTTATAGTTTCTAAAAAAAACGAAAATTTACCAGCAGGTTACTCGGTAAAACCTATTAAATTCGGTCAGTTTTTAGTTGCCCACAAAATAAAAAATATTTCCATGGGGGGAGTTAAAAGGATAGGCAGGAATAAAATGTCGGTTCAATTTTTAAATGCCGTTGACGCAAACAATTTCCTTGCGAATTCAATTTTAGTTGACAATAAATATGAGGCTTACATACCTTCATATAACGTTTCAAGGATGGGTGTAGTCCGCACAGTTCCCGTTGACCTTTCAATGGACGAATTTGTGAACTCAATAGCCCTACCCCCTGGCATTGGATACATTCTCAAAGCTCGTCGCCTCAATAGAAAAACCATTGGTAGTGACAACATGGTTACATATGTTCCAACTCAAACAATAGTCATCACATTTAGGGGCAAATCCCTCCCTTCCCATATATACTCATTCCATACATCCCTTCCCGTAGAACAGTATGAATTTCCCACTATTCAGTGTCTCCGTTGCTGTATGTATGGCCATGTGGCTGACCAATGTCGGCAATCTTCACCTAGGTGCTACATATGCGCACAACAACACCAGGGCAATTCATGCACTTGTTTGTTTTTGTGTTGCAGAAATTATTTGCCTTTACTGCAATCAACATCATGTAGCCACCGACAGATCCTGCCCCGAACACAAACGTCAAAAGGACATTAAATCTCTCATGGCTCGTGAGGGTGTATCCTACATGGAAGCCTCACAAGCCACTCCTCTTGTTATTAAATCATTTTCAGCTGCTGCAAAATCCTCCACTCCTCAACTTTCTCAATCATCATCCGCCTCCATTTATCCCTCGCAGTCCACAACATATAAAAAAACCATATTTAAGTCTCCTCGTCCTCATGTTCCCCTTGGCAAGTCTTAGGATTGCTCATCAAGCACTCATATCACAAGATGGACATTCCTCCCCTAATGGCTGTGCATTCCCAATTTCTCAGTCCTCTTGTTCTCAAGATATTTCCCAAGATCTGCAATCTTCACAAAGTCTTCTTCTTTCTGTTTTAAACATGATTCTATCTATTATCTCACAAAATAACATCTCTTTACCGCCCAACGTTGCCCAATCACTTACTAATTTCTTACTTCCTCTATCATCCAATGGACCCGACTATAATACAGTGGAACACTAAAAGCCTCAGACCTAAAAAACCTGAACTGTTCTCACTGATTAATAAGTATAACCCTGTGGCGATAGCTGTCTCTGAGACATGGTTAGTACCTGGTAGTACATTTCGTATTCCAGGTTACTCATGTCTTCGGGATGACAGAGCTGATGGCTATGCTGGTTGTGCTCTTTTGCTCAGTCGTAAACAGTCTTTTGCTCAGATTACCCTTCCCTCTCACTCCCCTCATATAAATATTGTTGCTGCCAGGTTATGTAATTTGTCATTCATTTCCTTGTATATCCCTCATCCTTGCTCCTTCCTGATCCCTGACCTTCTTTTACTGTTCAACTCAGTCCCTCCTCCTGTAGTCATTATGGGAGATTTCAATGCTCACCATACTTCCTGGGGGTCCAGTCTTTGTGATGCATTTGCTTATGCCTTAATAGAAGTTCTGGATGAACTTAACTTGTGCATTTTAAATTCTGGATCCCCTACCCGCCGAGTTCTCCCTTCTTAAAACCTTAGTGCTGTTGACCTCACTATCTGCTCTCCCTCTCTTTCTCTTATGTCCTCTTGGTCAGTTCTTGACCATTCTCACGGAAGTGATCATTTCCCTATTATAATAAAATTTTCTATGACTATATCTCGTCCACTGAATTCATCCCCCTCTTTTAGATACAGGTTGTCTGGAGCAGATTGGCCTGACTATGGTACATCTTTGGAGTCCAAAATATCATCTCTGTTGGTTCCCACTGGCAGCAATATTATTCAGTCCTACAACCTATTCCGTGACTCCGTTATCTCCTGTGCGAATGTCCATATTCCCATTAAAGTCCCTTCTAAGTCCATTCTATCGACCCCATGGTGGGACGCAGAGTGTACTGACTCTGTTAAATCCAGATGCGAGGCTGAATCGAATTACAGCAGATCTATGACAGTTGAAAATCTGCTTATCTATCAACGTCAAGCAGCACTGACTCGAAGAACCCTGTCCGCAAAGAAAAAAGAAGGCTGGACCCGGTTCTGTGAGAACCTATCTCCCAGAACCCCATCTTCAATTGTTTAGAAACAAATAAAAAGATCCAGAGGATCCTGTAATATAGTCAACGATACTGACAACGATTTGACATCGTGGGTTGACGCCTTTGCTGATAGGTTAGCCCCACCATGGGTTCCTACTTATGACTCTATTCCATCCGCTGTCCGCCCTTCTGCTCCTACTCAACATGAGGGAATGTTTAATAATAACTTCACAGCTCAAGAATTCCAGCTAGCAATTGAGGGATTAAAAGACTCAGCTCCAGGGTTTGATCAAATCCCATATTCTTTTATTGTCAAGGCTCCAGTCGCTGTCCAAATTCACTTTCTGGACATAATTAATGTCATTTTTAACAGTGGGAGTATTCCTCCTGATTGGAAAACTCAAATTATCGTCCCAGTCCTTAAACCTGGTGTTGACCCACCCTCCCCTAACAGTAGGCGCCCGATAGCTCTGTCCTCAGTGATGTGCAAGATAACAGAGCACCTTATAAAACACCGTTTGGAATGGTTTTCGGAGAGTCGAGAAATTTTGGCTAAGTCCCAGTTTGGCTTCAGGAGTAATATGGGTACTCTGGATAGTCTTAGCATTCTAACTTCCGAGATTCGTATATCCCTCCTTCAAGAGAAATATATGGCCACTGTTTTTTTAGACATTCAAGCAGCTTATGACAATGTTCTTCTTCCGGTACTCAGAAATAAGCTTCTTCAACTGAATGTTCCGGACAAGTTAGTCCATTTCTGTGCAAACCTTTTAATGGAAAGATCGATAATTATCAAGAACCAGAACTGCCTTCTTCCTCCTAGAACCATCTGGAAAGGTCTTCCCCAGGGCTCGGTTCTAAGTCCCCTCCTTTATAGTTTGTATACTTATGATGTCGAGCAAGTAGTCCAACCATTTTGCCAGATTCTTCAATATGCAGATGACTTAGCTCTGTACTCTTCGTCTTTCTCTATTGAAGAACTTTTAATAAACCTAAACAATGCCCTAATCCACTTAAATCATTGACTTCTAAATCATGGTCTTACTTTATCCCCTTCTAAATGCAAGGTAGTTGTGTTTACTAAGAAAAGAAATATTCCATAAGTTGACTTGCAGATTGAAGGTTTGCCAATCCCTCAATATTCTAATGCTAAATTTCTTGGCTTGTGGCTTGACTCAAGAATGACTGGGTCAACTCACTTTGATTACATTAGCAGTAAATGCATCAAAAATATTAATATCCTTCGGTCACTTTCTGGTGCATGGTGGGGTTCTCACCCATTCAATCAAAAATTATCATATAATGCAATTGTTCGCAGCCATATGGATTACGCTTCATTTTTATTAGATCCCTGCAATAAATCTTCTCTTGCAAAACTAGACAAAATTCAGTCAAAATGTTTGCGTATTATCCTTATATTATTCAGTCCTACAACCTATTCCGTGACTCCGTTATCTCCTGTGCGAATGTCCATATTCCCATTAAAGTCCCTTCTAAGTCCATTCTATCGACCCCATGGTGGGACGCAGAGTGTACTGACTCTGTTAAATCCAGATGCGAGGCTGAATCGAATTACAGCAGATCTATGACAGTTGAAAATCTGCTTATCTATCAACGTCAAGCAGCACTGACTCGAAGAACCCTGTCCGCAAAGAAAAAAGAAGGCTGGACCCGGTTCTGTGAGAACCTATCTCCCAGAACCCCATCTTCAATTGTTTAGAAACAAATAAAAAGATCCAGAGGATCCTGTAATATAGTCAACGATACTGACAACGATTTGACATCGTGGGTTGACGCCTTTGCTGATAGGTTAGCCCCACCATGGGTTCCTACTTATGACTCTATTCCATCCGCTGTCCGCCCTTCTGCTCCTACTCAACATGAGGGAATGTTTAATAATAACTTCACAGCTCAAGAATTCCAGCTAGCAATTGAGGGATTAAAAGACTCAGCTCCAGGGTTTGATCAAATCCCATATTCTTTTATTGTCAAGGCTCCAGTCGCTGTCCAAATTCACTTTCTGGACATAATTAATGTCATTTTTAACAGTGGGAGTATTCCTCCTGATTGGAAAACTCAAATTATCGTCCCAGTCCTTAAACCTGGTGTTGACCCACCCTCCCCTAACAGTAGGCGCCCGATAGCTCTGTCCTCAGTGATGTGCAAGATAACAGAGCACCTTATAAAACACCGTTTGGAATGGTTTTCGGAGAGTCGAGAAATTTTGGCTAAGTCCCAGTTTGGCTTCAGGAGTAATATGGGTACTCTGGATAGTCTTAGCATTCTAACTTCCGAGATTCGTATATCCCTCCTTCAAGAGAAATATATGGCCACTGTTTTTTTAGACATTCAAGCAGCTTATGACAATGTTCTTCTTCCGGTACTCAGAAATAAGCTTCTTCAACTGAATGTTCCGGACAAGTTAGTCCATTTCTGTGCAAACCTTTTAATGGAAAGATCGATAATTATCAAGAACCAGAACTGCCTTCTTCCTCCTAGAACCATCTGGAAAGGTCTTCCCCAGGGCTCGGTTCTAAGTCCCCTCCTTTATAGTTTGTATACTTATGATGTCGAGCAAGTAGTCCAACCATTTTGCCAGATTCTTCAATATGCAGATGACTTAGCTCTGTACTCTTCGTCTTTCTCTATTGAAGAACTTTTAATAAACCTAAACAATGCCCTAATCCACTTAAATCATTGACTTCTAAATCATGGTCTTACTTTATCCCCTTCTAAATGCAAGGTAGTTGTGTTTACTAAGAAAAGAAATATTCCATAAGTTGACTTGCAGATTGAAGGTTTGCCAATCCCTCAATATTCTAATGCTAAATTTCTTGGCTTGTGGCTTGACTCAAGAATGACTGGGTCAACTCACTTTGATTACATTAGCAGTAAATGCATCAAAAATATTAATATCTTTCGGTCACTTTCTGGTGCATGGTGGGGTTCTCACCCATTCAATCAAAAATTATTATATAATGCAATTGTTCGCAGCCATATAGATTACGCTTCATTTTTATTAGATCCCTGCAATAAATCTTCTCTTGCAAAACTAGACAAAATTCAGTCAAAATGTTTGCGTATTATCCTTGGAGCAATGAAATCTTCCCCAATCAATGCAATGCAAGTAGAAGCAGTAGATCCTCCTCCTTTCCTCCGTAGACAGTACTTATCGGACAAATTTCTTTTCAAACTGGTACAAAACTCTCAGCATGTCCTCTTGGATAAACTCGGCCTTCTTGGTGATTTATACAATATAGGTTCAATCTCTTGCCCTGATAACCTTCCTTGCATCTTAAATAGTTTCATAAAATTCACCCGTCTCCCAAATCCTGTCATTCGATCCCAACTAAATCCTCTGTATTCTCTTCCGTATGAAGCTATCATTTATTCTCCTCCAATAATACTTGACATGGGGGTCCAAAAACATGATATTTGTGCCAACTTTGCCTTCAATAATTCAATATCCAATAATTTCGATGGGTGGACTAAAATCTACACGGATGCTTCTAAGTCAGACTATTGCGGTTCTGTAGGAGCGGCTGTATGGATTCCAAAGTTCCACATTATCCTTAGCTTTAAATGTCCCTCTATGACTTCAGTTTTTACGGGAGAGTCTATAGCTATCCTTGAAGCTATTCTGTATGTTTTATCTCATAACCTAAACAATTCTATAATACTATCCGATTCCAAAAGCTGTCTCCAAGGTGTCATCTAAAGAGTCTTGCAATCTGTCTCGCTTGGATCCCCGGTCACTCAAACATTGCGGGTAATGAAACAGCTGACTCATGCGCAAAACAAGCAGCCAGACTAGGCTCTTTGGAGTATACTGAAATATCGACACAAGATCTGTCACAAGTTTCAGGAGACAGCTTATCTCGTGCATGGAACGAGGTATGGCGTCTGTCTCAAAAAAAGAAGGGCAAATACTATGGTGACATCCAACCACTCGTGCCCAAAAAGCCATGGTTCTTTAAGAATCGGGGCTTTGGAAAAAACTCGACATCGGTAGTTTCTCGTCTCCGCTTAGGTCATGCATGTACGCCAGTTCACTTGGCAAAGATTAAGGTTAGGGATCATTCTCTTTGTGAATGCGGTTTGGATGAAGGTGACGCGGATCACATCTTCTTCTCCTGTCCAAATCAACGAATTTCTTTTTACGATGTGCTTTCCTCTAATATTCCTCTACCTACATCTTTCAAAACTCTTCTAGCCCTGGTCCATACCCCTTTTATCAAGACCCTTTGTAAATAAATATATTGAATAAAATAAATTAAAACTATAGGTACCTACCTACTTATATTACGTAACCATATCCCCCCTTTTTTGTGGTCTCTTATCTATTTATATCTTAATGTATTGTGTAGTTAGTAGTTACTGTAGATAGAATATTCTTTATCTATGGTAGTTTTAATTGTATTCTTTTATATTTTATGGTATTTTTTTTTGTTTAGACTCTGACTGAGTTATGGAATTACTCGGCCACCGATCATAATTTCGACCCACAGTTAAAATCTCCTACGTTATTAGCTTTACTCACTGGTCATTGGCAAGTTGCTGCAAGTGCAAGCAGAGGCCATAACAAATAATTGAATTGAGGAGTTTTTGTCCTAAATAGTACCAATATCTGCCATGTTACAATCATTGCTACCTAATAGCTGTCATAATATTATATTAGCTTGTAAGCCATAGCTTAGTTTAGTCTATGCTTAGATTATATCAATATTGTCTTGTCTATGTTCACTTCCTTCTTACTCACTTTGTAACATGGCCGACTGAAATACACGACACGTATTATTACAAGCTCCTGTCTTTTATTCCAAAAACCAACAAACATCAGGTGTGGTGTAAACTGGCGTGTCTTAGGAAGAACTGGATCAACCAAAAGGAAAAAAAATGGACGAATCTTCAACGTCGTCGGGTCGCCTCAAGCACATGGACGTTCATGCATCCAACATGCCGCTCACGTGGAAAAATTGGATCACCAAATTCAAAATATATCTCAAAGCATTTAAATATGATCAAGAAAGCGAAGATAGGCAAGTTGCACTTTTATTACATTATATAGGACTAGATTGCCTTCACATATTTTATTCTTTCAACCTAGATGTCGAAACAGTCAAGCTACAAGTGTTGATCGACAGATTTGCAGGTTATTTCAGCCCAAAAGTCAATATAACCATGATAAGGCATAAACTTTTTAACAGAAAGCAACTGCAAAATGAACAGCTGGACAGTTATATAACAGATCTCAAAAATATAGCCCATCAGTGTAATTTTGGTGAATTGCAAGACGATTTACTAAAAGATATATTTAGTTGGAATCTAAATGATCAGAATCAATACATTAAAGAGAAAATTTTGCAAGCATTACCTACCACTTTAGATGCCACTATAAATATTGCTAAGTCACTAGAATCGTCCCGGAAAGAAGTTCAAATATTATCAGGCACAAATCCCAATTCATCTGTAGCTAGTATAGATAGTATACATAACAGAAGTAGTCAACAGTCCAGTAGAAGTCATTCACAACATCGTCAGTCAAGAAATCAGTCAAGAAATCATAGTCGTAGTCAACAATCAAGGTATAATCAGCAGTCACAGGACCGTCAATCAAGAATTCAGAGTCACAGTCAGCAATCAAGGTATAATCCGCAGTCACAGGATCGTCAATCAAGAAGTCAGAGTCACAGTCAACAGTCAAGGTACATAACTCAATGTGTCCAAAGTGTGGTCAAACACATCGTTTTAAATGTCCTGCTCTTGGTGCAAAATGTAATTTCTGTCAAAAACTTAATCATTATTCAAAGATGTGTAAGTCCAAGCAAAAATATGTTAATTATGTGCAAGAAGATTTTTCTAATGATGATCAAGCTTTTTTAGGTGCTGTTTATCAATGTAATTCTGTAAATTGTAGTGACCAATGGTCAATAACCCTAAGTATCTGTAGTCAATCTGTCTGCTTACTTATTGATTCAGGTGCAGATGTGAATTTGATGTCTAAGAAAGCATTTGAAAAACTAGCGTTGCAAGAGATAAATCTTATACAAACACCATTTAACTTCACAACATTTACAGGTCAAAGTATACCTACAATCGGTTATTGTACATTACCATGTAAGTATAATGACAAATCATACAACTTGTGTTTCCATATTACACCGTTAGATTGCAAAAATATTCTGGGTAGACAGTCATGTCAACAGTTAAAAGTCATAAAAAGAATACAGTCAGTAACCCTTGATGAAAATATATCTGAACACAGTCCAAACTACACACTTAGTCAGCATAGCCAGAACAACAATTTACAGTCAATGTCAAGTCAGTCTAACAGTCAAAGTCAAGTCATATCACAGTCAATGTGTCACAAAGTCCCTGCAGAGTCAAACAGTCTGTCAATACTAAAGAAATATAGTATGGTTTTTAATGGAATAGGAGCTCTTAAAAACTATGAATGTCATTTAACTCTCAACGAAAATGTCAAGCCGTCGGTAGACGCAAGTAGAAAAATTCCTTTTAAATTACAGGATAAAGTCAAGGCAGAACTTAATAAGTTAGAAGTCACTGGTATTATTGCTCGAGTTGATGAACCAACTGATTGGGTCAACTCTATGGTAATTGTCTCTAAAAAGGATGGAAGCATTGGATTATGTTTAGATCCACGTAAGTTAAATAAAGCTATTAAACGTTCACATTACCCATTTCAACATATTGATGAAATTAAAGCAGAACTAAATGGTTCATGTTATTTTTCAAATTTAGACGCTAAGTCAGGCTTTTGGAATCTTGTCTTAGATGAAGAATCATCCAAACTATGTACTTTTATAAGCCCCTATGGCAGATTTCGTTTTTTAAGGTTACCGTTTGGTGTCAATGCACCTCCAGAAATCTTTCATAAAGAAATGATTTCCCGGTTTGGTGACATACAAGGCATTAAAATAATGATGGACGACTTTCTTATACATGCTAAAACCATTCAAGAACATGATCAAATCCTAGAAAAAGTTCTTTGTCGTGCAAAAGATATAGGTCTAACATTTAATAGTAATAAATGTAACATTTGTCAAAGTGAAGTCAAGTATTTAGGTTTTATATTCAATAGAAATGGAGTGTCTGTAGATCCATCTAAAGTAAATTCAATTTGCAACATGCCACAGCCTAAGAATGTCACAGACGTCCAGAGATTCCTGGGCATGATTAATTTTCTTGGCTCATTCATAAAAGATTTATCAAAAGAAACATCAAACATAAGACAGTTACTTAATAAAAACACAATATGGTCATGGAATGACAGTCATGAGAAAGAATTCAATAAATTAAAGTCTCTAATTAGTTCTTCACCAGTCTTAACTTACTTTGATCCTCAAAAACCACTTACTTTGTCAGTAGATGCTTCAAAAGAAAGTTTATTACCACATGATTACAAATACATTCCTTGGCATAAGGTTGGTATAGATTTCTTTGAGTTCAACAAGCATACATACTTAATTGTAGTCGATTATTTCTCAAAATATGTTGAGATAGCAATTTTAAGTAATGGTTACAGTGCAGACCAAGTCATAATCAAGTTAAAATCAGTATTTGCTCGTCATGGTATTCCCCATACATTAATGTCAGATAATGGTCCACCGATGAATTCCAAATCTTTTCATGATTTCACACAAGATTGGAATATTCACCATGTCACTTCCAGTCCCTATCACAGCCGTTCAAATGGTATGGTAGAACGGACAGTAGGCATAATTAAAAATATGCTTAGAAAATGTTTACTTGATAATACTGATCCATATTTAGCATTACTGCAATATCGCAATACTCCCAAAAACAATTTATGTTCACCAGCACAACTTTCCATGTCACGTAGACTTCGTACAAAGCTACCTATAGTAGAAAAACTTTTAAAACCAAAATTGTGTAACTAACTTAAACAAGTCAATAATCAAAATTTACATAAGATGAAAGAGTATTACAACAAAAATTCCAAAGATCTTAAACCCTTGGAGGTAAATAGTCATGTTATGTTTCAAAAACATCCACAATCGTCTTGGTTTCCAGGTATTATACAACAAGTTGGTCCGGAACCTAGGTCGTATATCATAAAAAGTAAATTTGGTACATATCGTCGCAATAGACAATACATAACACTTAGAACAAAGTCTCAATATTCTTTTCATTCACATAACACACAGACTAATAATTTTCACACTCAACCAGTCAGTTCCAATCAAACTTATATCAGTTATACTAATGATTACTCTAAAATTTCTCATAGTCAATCTCCTCAACGTACTAGCAGTCAACCAATTAAGAAATATTCTAGTTCAGGAAGAGAGATAAGGCAACCACAACGTCTTATAGACACAGTCTTATAAACATTGTTTCGTATTCATTGTCATGTACTTAGTTATAAGTAAGTAATTAGTAAACTAAAATGTTGTAAACCATTGTTTGTTTACATTTAGAAACAATCGTCGAATTGACAACGTCAAATTATGTCAACTGTCAGAATCTTTTAAAACGTCAAATTGTCTCGTGTCAAAACACTAAAATGCGTTTTGTTATTTTTATATAAGAATCTAAAATATAAGTTAAAATATAAGTTACTTAAAGGGAAGATGTCATAATATTATATTAGCTTGTAAGCCATAGCTTAGTTTAGTCTATGCTTAGATTATATCAATATTGTCTTGTCTATGTTCACTTCCTTCTTACTCACTTTGTAACATGGCCG
Organism: Nudaria mundana; assembly: GCA_963556515.1. Lineage (NCBI taxonomy): Eukaryota > Metazoa > Arthropoda > Insecta > Lepidoptera > Erebidae > Nudaria > Nudaria mundana. The sequence continues at coordinate 3,555,667 of OY748303.1, read as the reverse complement.
ACTGAAATACACGACACGTATTATTACAAGCTCCTGTCTTTTATACCAAAAACCAACAAACAATAGCCAAATTAGAAAATAGGATCGATGCGAGCGGATTTCCAAGTCTCTGGCTTTTTGCATAGAAATAGGATCGAAGCGACCGGAATTCCAAGTCGCTGGATTTTTGCATAGAAGTAGGATCGAAGCGAGCGGGATTCCAAGTCTCTGGCTTTTTTCATAGAAATAGGATCGAAGCGAGCGGGATTCCAAGCCCCTGGCCTTTTCTGACGAAGGATGAGTCAAAAGTCATTTTTGTTGTCAAAATGAGTGGCCAGTTATAGGAGTCAAAGTCATTAGAGGTTCAAGCCAACCTCACCCATATGTACTTAAATTACATTATTAATTATTTATACCTGAATTGACATTATATTGCTATGATTGTATTATTTGATTGATTGACATTTTTAACTATTATTCTTTATGTGCATATCTGTACTTGATTGTACTTTACTCAATTTTGCACACCATAGTTATGGTAGAATGTATGGAACCAACTACAACATTCTGGCAATAAAGATATTATTATTATTTATTATCACCTACAAGATTAACCGACCAGGCTCTGGCAAACATTTAATAGGTCCCGGTACCAATAGGCTCGCTCCCTAATTATATGGTATGAATATATTCCTGTGAATATGTTCAATATAAATATGCTAGCGAGATCAGCCTCTCAATAACAATCTATACGCGATTCCCAAAGGTTGAGAACCAACTCGTGTAAAAACGATATTACGAACCCGTAAAGGCACTCCATTAAATTAGTTCGTTACCGAGCACCCCGGGTAATGAGACATGCTGCAATCTGAAATATATACTTATATGTATATGGGTAATATACTTACAGGTAAGGCTCGGACTATACTGGATTGTTGAAACATAGATTTAGAATGTACAGCGATGCGAGCGTGCTCCCAAGCCTCTGGTTAAATATAGTATACTTATTAGTAGTTGTATACTTATTATGCTTTAGTAGGTAGGTAAACTGATGAATTTTACTGTGTTTGTGTAGAAATGAGTGTGGGCGATTTAAAAAAAACGGGCTTGTGCCAGCGAGGCCGACTCGGGTCAAAAAGTTCCGTACCAAAACGGCAAAACATTATGTTTGTTAAAACAATGGAGAATATGATGTTTAATTTATATATAACTAGCTGACCCGGCGAACTTCGTATCGCCTAAAAGGTTATAAATGTAGTGATAGCTAGCTAAAATTTATATATATACTAGCTGACCCGGCGAACTTCGTATCGCCTAAAAGGTTATAAATGTAGTGATAGCTAGCTAAAATTTATATATATATAATTTTAATTTAGGTACATAATCAAAAAATACACAAAAGTTTATTAAGATTAATGTTTGTTTTTTTTATTTTACTGAAGGACTTTATGATATACAATATTTTTTGTTTTGTTTTCGGGCGCAAGGACAAATAAGGCGGATGGTTTGCCAACACGTGAACATGCCACATACAATTGACCGTGTGAAAAGCATGCATTTTCTAAATTTAGTCCACAAATAGCTAAGGATTGTCCTTGTGATTTATTTATAGTCATTGCGAATGCAAGGCGAATTGGAAATTGAATACGTTTAAATTCATAGGGCATGTCGGATGGGATCATCCGAATCCTCGGAATAAGGACCTTCTTTGCCTTTGAATTTTCCTTTGAGAATCATTGCTTCAATCACATTGGTCATCAGTTTTGTTATCACCAAACGCGTTCCATTGCATAGTTTTGGTTGGTTTAGATTACGAAGCATGATGACTACCGAGCCAAACTTTAGTTGTAAAATATGTGGTGGTAAGCCAGGCACATCCAAAGAGTTTAAAAATTCAGTCGGATAGTTGGTAGCTTCGTCTTCGTTAGTGACACAGTCGACAGATTTGAATGAATGCAGAGTACCAACTATGTCTTCCCAGTTCCACCAGGAGCATCAAGGAATAATAAGCCACCATTTCCATCATCAACTGCCTTGATTAATGTTCCATAGACTTCCTTCTGTTGGGGATTCAACAGAGGTGCATTTGTTTGAACCAACTGGCATAGTTCATGTCGATCATAGTCACGCTCACGCTCAAAATCTCGAATAAATGCGTCATTCATTCCACGATCTGGAGCTGGCATTCCTAACCTGACTAACAAACTGACGCACGTGACATAACACATGTCTTCGATCAAAAGCAAAGCTTGGTTATGAACTTCCTCACTCGCTTCAAGATCGGGATTTCTTGAACCGATACGAATCTGATGTAAAATGTTTTCTCACATGTTGTCCTTGTATTTGTTCCATAGGTCACTTGGATTCGATGGAAAGCATGTCGAAATGATGATACAAAATAATGTGCGTATCTGACTTGGAAATGCAGATACAGATGCTTCAGCGAGTGTCGTAACCCATTGATTATCGTTTTCAAGCGAATTGAGCTCTTGACATTCAGCACGAAATGTTTACACCATTAACAGTTCGTAGTGATGCAAATGATGTTGGCCCTCGAACATTCACCAGTAACAACCGCAAATAGAAGCATTCATCATTCTTGGGATGAACTGTGTAAATACGACCAAGAGCATCAGTAGAAAGCACCCCCGGATTGCCTAAAACAGCATCGCCTTGCTTCCGACGTTGAATTTTTTTTTGTTGAAGCATTCCGTGTAAAGCAATGTTCTTGCAAATGGGTTGCTTTGACAAATCTCGAAGAAACTGGTTAATGTTGTCGCTGGAGGTGTTTTATGCTCATTGAGCCGCATTCGAAGCAGTGAAATATACTCGTTGACCATTCTCCAGATGCACTGCCAAATATACAACAGTTGGATAACGTTCGTGAATAGGGAATGAGAATATACGCCAAATTACCTCATTAGTTCAAATATCGGCCCACTTGAAAACTACCAACTTCATCATTGGCATCGGAGGTTTGGATGCCAAATACCGCCATATCACTGCCTTTCGTTACATATTTGCAGATGTATTTGATCGACTTTACTGAATGGCAAAACTCAACATTGTAATGTATCTTGAATGTTTTGGAAAGAAGTGGCGAATATGGAACAATCCAACTGTTGTCGACTACAACATCGTTCCCTTTCACTTTCGTTGTGATAGTACGACCGTTATCATCGGGTGATCGACGCCGATATAGTGGATACCCATCATTCCCGGTGATATTTTCCGCCGTCAGTTGTCGTTGATAACGTTTCGAACATTTGTCATTGACCATGCACGGTGATTGAGGGTTGATGGCGCCACACGGCCCATGAATCATATTCGTACTAACAACATCATGTAACTCTGGATCGGTTATGAGATCAGGAATCTCTGCACATATTATATCATCTACTTGGTCTGGTTGAATTCTTTCAACTAACCAAAGTAGAATGTTTAGAATTTTTTTTTTCATTTTTTTTTACTTTTGTAATACTTATTCTGTTAACCAGGGCTGTGACGATTCAAACTAATCCGAAATCATGTAAATCGGTTTAGCCGTTCTCGGGTTATAAACGGTCACACTAACACGACTTCCTTTTATATATATATATATATATAATATAGATTGCAATGATTTCGCTAAATAGAAGACATTATAACGAACAGCTGTTCTCTTTGAGACAGACTTGATAATGCCTCGTGAGTAGGTGAAACATATGTCGACGTTATAATGTCTTCTATTTAGCAAAATCATTGCAATTATATATAAATTAAACATCATATTTTCCATTGTTTTATCATGGACTTTCGTCAGGTAACGCCTGACTCCATTCAGTATCATGTTTGTTGTTAGTATTTGTTGCTATAGAGGCAACAGAAATAAATTATCTGTGAAAATTTAAACTTCCTAACTATCACGGTTCATGAAATACGGTAACCTATTGAAATCTCGAATTTCTGTTACGCGAATCTTAAAACCCCGAAAACGGTTGGGAGAATTTTCAAAAGACAGATGTAATGAATGACAACTTTTTAAAATTCCCTTTTTAATTTCCCAGATGAATCAATTTCCAGGTGCACATAAACCAAATTTTCAAAAAGTATTTTTTTGTTTCCCATATTCTCCTAATCCAGATATAGTTATACCAGATTCTCAGAATTCTTTTTTTTGTTTCCCATCGTACCATTTTCCAAATAAACTATTACCAAATTTTCATAATCTTTTTATTTGGTTCCCATACAATCATATTCCTGATAAGCTATTGCCAGATTTTCATAATCTTTTTATTTGGTTCCCATACAATCGTGTTCCAGCTAAACTATTGAAATACATAATATTATTTTTTGTTTCCCATGCATTATTTGCTTAGTACAGATAGGTTTAAGTGTCAAATTCGACTCAGTAGGTTAGGTTTTTTTTTTTTTTTTTTTTTTTGATGAGTCAATTGGGTTTTAGTTTCAGGAGTGGCGCTTATGGTATACGCCTTCTCCTGGAACCGTTTGCAAGTTGATTGTTTAGTTAGTGAAGTGTTTAGATGTTATGTGCCGTTAGAGTGTTTTAGTTGATTTACGATAAAGGTGATGTGGTGGAGGAGTGAGTTAAGTGTATCTGGGGCAATTGTAAATAAGGTGGTTGAGGGTTTGCGAGATTATGTTGGTGGGAAGTTCGTGGGGTCATGATGAGTAGGAAGGAGTTGCTTGGTTAGGTTAAAGGTTTGCGAGATTGTGTTGGTGCAAGGACAGAGGTCGTTGTTTAGGATTAGTTGATTAGGTTAGGTTAGGTGGGACATCCGCTTTTGTGTGTGGAAAAGTTACACGGGGTCAGTACTTTCCACACACTCCCTTAGTCGCCTCGTACGACATCCACGGGAGGATATGGGTTGGGGCTATTCTATTCTGCCGGCCACCACACGGCGGAAGTAGGTTAGGTTAGGTTAGGTTAGAACTGCAATCCCTCGTGTCAAAATGTCCAGATGTTTTCGGAATTATGATATTCGGAATATTAAAATTCCGGATTAAGATAGGTAACCATGAAATACAACGCAAGACGGACGGACAGCGAAGTCTCAGTAATAGGGTTCCCGTTTTACCCTTTGGGTACGGAACCCTAAAACAGTGTAGTCTTACTTAATCACAGACTTACAAACATATACATACCTACTACTAATCTCCAAATATTCGTGCGGCTTTCACAGACTAAGCAATTCAACTGGTGGTCAGTTGGCAGAACGTTCCTCCTGGAAAAGGAACAGTCGCTGTTCGAAACCCGGCGCAAATTCACGCGGTTGATGTAGTAAAATACCGCCATATAAGCTATTCCATGCAGACATAAAAGGTACAATATAATCTAATTTACAAACTGTATGCCTTCCTTATTAAAATATCTTCAAAGAAAGTAGTTATTGTAATAAGTTGGAAGTTTCAATATCCGTATCCGCTAGCGTATTAAGCAGGGGTAGTTACCACAACTGACTTATAAGTTTTGTGTACTGAAGCAGCTTAATCTTGTGGAAGATTGGCGCAGACCTACCACGAGTCGTTAGAGCATAATGTTTTCTTTATACGGTTGCGTTAAAGACTGTAGTTTGTTCATAACTATCTATAATCGACTGCTTCGGTGGCGTGGTCGGTAGTGTATCCGCTTTCGACGCCGGAGTCTCGGATTCGATTCCCGGTCGGGACAAACTTTGTGTGATGACACATACGTTTGTACCGAAGTCTGGATGTTTCCTATGTATAATATGTATGTATTTACAAAAAAATAAAAAATAAAAATGTATATAAGTATTTATATCAGTTTATCTGGTACTCATATCACAAGCTCTGCTTAGTTTGAGACTAGATGGCGATATAAAAACATGGTCAAATTACACGCCGGGCGCCACTGGAAATACGTTCTGCTTGTAACCAGAGACGCCCGCCCGGCTACAGACGTTAGAGCGACCGCGGACTTGGGCGGCGGAATTAAAACAAAAAATGGTCAAATTACAATTTGGTATCTTGTGATAATATGTTTAAACGGGTTTTGATGAAACTTTCTTAAGAATTTACTAGCTACATTTCCATGTAGGTACGTAGGTAAGGTAGGTAGAGGGCGGAACATGTCGCATGGTGAAGGTGAGCGCTGACTATCCGGAGGTGGCCACCATAAACTGAGTCGCAAGTCTGAGTCGCCTGCGATGTGTACCCCACTTTATCACACTCACATGCAGCGCCCGGACGGTGTGTCCATGGAGCGTTTAGTATTAGATATTAGTATTTCAATTAAGATCTCTGATGATGCCGTGGGGCGAAACCGGTTAGATAAATAAAAGAAATACAAGTGGAAAGTGTTTCTGTCCAATATTTGTAGCAAATTCCGCCAAGTGTTATCAATCGTCAGTATAAATAGTATTAGAGACCAGAGGCTCGAGCACGAACAACTTGCGAAAAAGTATTCGTATCGTCATCGACAAACAATTGTATGACATTTGTACAGCGCCCCTATCGTGCGTGAAAGTAACTAATTTTAGCAGCACGAGCGATTTTAAATTACCTTCGTATCGCAACCGTAGCGTCACACGTTCGTTACGTGACACTTTATAAAGAAACTTGGGAGCACGAATTTAATTTTGACGTACGGTAATGTAAATTTCGAAGGCTGGCTATCGAGCTATACGAATCTTTATTCACGTAAGTTTAGCCGGTGAGAAAACATTCGAAATGGTACCTACATGTGAATTGCTTTAATATTTAATCTAAAAGGAGTCTCTCCATCTCCATCTACTGTAGTTAGTAATGTTTTCTATGACAAATTGTAATTCAATTCAATTCTTTATTTTTGCGAAATACAGGTAAGTACAGAGGTATAATAATAGTTTTAGTTCCACCATATTTCCGCCAACTGGCATGCAAAATTAGCAGGCATAATGCAGTAAGTAATTACAATGTCTGATTAGTCTAATCTGATGAGTCAACATTATGATTAATTAATTTGTAAGTATAATTCAAATAAAACAAAATTTTAAATGTCAGATAAGCAGACATCATAATTATGTGATTAGGTACACAATAAAATAAATCTAAATTTCAATGTCAAATTAGGGTATTACATACAAATTATTTTGGATGGTCAAAACTGTGTTTTATGATAAAATATAGGATAATAGCACTTAAGTCAATATGTAATATAAATAAAATAAAATTTGTATGTCAATGTAGGAGTCACACCTTCTCATTAAGAAATTCATCAACTGAGTAATAACATTTTCTCATTAATATAGATTTTACACTACCTTTAAATAAATCTATCTTATCTATATTTAGCACTTCCTTTGGTAACTTATTGTATAGCCGAGGGGCCATACATAGAAAGCTCTTATTCATATACTCAGCCTTATTTGCTGGCATTTGCAAATTAATGTCTATTTTTTCTAACAAATATTACTGTCTCCAAAATATATATACATGGCAAAGTTAAAACATTCAACCACAAGAAATAGGGTCTGCAGCTTTCCATAGGTCCCAAATGGCATATTGAACGGATGCATCTCTTTTGTGCCACAAATGCAGCCTCTTTATTGGTTGAATTGCCCCAGAAAATTATGCCATATGTCAAGAGAGGTGCAACATAGCCATGATATGAAGTGAGTACGGTTGTTTGGCTGGCGGTTTTCCTAAGCATGTAAGCATATGAAAAGGAATTTACTTTACTACACAATATTTCCAAATGCACCTTCCAATTCAAGTTATTATCTACATTAAGACCCAGAAACTTGGTAACCTATCTAATGATTTAAATGTTATAGGTTCTTTGTGCATTATCGTTTTATGTCACTGGGTCATACCAGCGAATAGTGGGAATGGCCAAATATTTAGGCCAAACCACAGTAAGCAAATGCGTCAAGGAAGTGACCGAGACTCTTATCACCCCTGCAATATAGAGAAGAAATCCCCTTTCCTTCCCCTACCCTCTCTTCAGAATGCATTATTACCAATGAAGGACAACCTTGACATCCTTGGCATAGACGTTCGTCGAGAGCTCAATAATAAAAACTACATCGAAAGATGTATAGGGCTAGCTTCGCGGAAACTAGGAATACCGAATAAGGTAAAGCGATTCTTTACAACACACCAGAGGTGTCTGCCGTACAAGACGCAGATTAGACCCTGCGTCGAATACTGCTCTCACCTCTGGGACGGCTCCGCGAACGGACGCGACGAACGCTCTCGACGCTATGCAGCGACGAGCTATACGTATTATATAATAGATTGTCCGGAGGTACGGGAAGCATTGAGCCGCTAGCTCAGCGCCGAACAATAGCTTCCTTGCCGAACGATAGTGGCCTGGAACGCCCTGCCTGTGCACGTGTTTCCTCCCACATATAACCCTGGGTTCTTTAAGAGAGTGGCCCACAATCGCTAGACGTCAAATATACGTCGAATATCGACGTAGGAATATAGTAAAAAGTAAGTTAGTACCTACCTTTGAAGATTTATTGTTTAAAATTATTTTAAAATGTAACTATTGTATTATTTACTACTATATTATCTACATTTATATTATGTACCACCTCAAATTTACTTTTAAACCTTCCTTGAACCTCCACGAATGTTTCTAGACCAAAATCAGCCAAATCGGTCCAGCCGTTCCCGAGTTTTAGCAAGAAAAACGAACGGCGATTGATTTCGGCACGTTTGGTTATTAGGTTAATATCAAATAAATACCTAATACTTACTAAATTTATTGGTAAAGCTAATCGACCTAGCTTCATGATCAATATTAATAGATGTACATATTTAACTATTTGCAGGTGATTCTGGCTACCCACAAGGTCCCTGGTTAATGACACAAATTCTGGATGATGCTTAAGCGCAGACATACACAAGTGTCCATGGAAAGGCCAGGGTGACAATAGAAAATACTTTTAGACGATTGAAAAATCGGTGGCGTTGTTTATGCCAAGATCGCACACTACATTATGCCCCTGTGAAATGTGCAAAAATAATAACAGCTTGCTGTGTGCTGCATAATCTGGCCAGCGATTTTAATTTTCCTAAACCAGATCCCCAAGGTGCTAACATGCCACAGCAGCGCTCATCGTTCTCTTCTGAACATATTTTCCAGGAAAATAATATAGGAGATGACCTACTTAGGGGAAGGGCGATTAGACGTATGTTGGTGAACACAATTAACAGACTGCATGTATAATTAAATCATTTATTATATAACTATGTACATGTAAAAAGTAATATAAAAACTATCACTGTTAATAAAAACTGTAACTAGAAATATAAAAATATAATAATAACTATGTACCTAATCTTTTATTATATACCTAGAAATAACTTCCATAGCCTCTTTCATAAACTCCAGGCCTCGAGGGCCGCCAGAGGGCTTCGACAAATCACCATTTCTGGAATTTCCATAGCTCTTTACATAATGTTTTAGTAAACTGAGTAATGCAAGTAACTTTTTATTGACTTTCACACTTTCATGAACTCCACCATCATTACTTATTGTAAATGGTGGCTGGTTCTCATGATTGTTTTCTCAATAAACTCCTTTTAAACACTTTCCACAAAATGCTTTTGTTTTAATTGTTACTAAACAGGCAGTTTAGCAAAAAATAATAAATAGTTCACTATTTAATGAAGTTTTCGAACGTATTGTTCATTCAATACGATGTGTATTTTGTTCTCTAGGGCTCGTCCCTATTCACGTTATGATGACGTCACTATGGTAATCGTATCGAACTCTCGATAGTCTTACGTAATGCTTCGTGCTGCTACCTTTCGTAATACTCCGTTATCGTATCGTGGACTCGAAACCTAGACGCTACGAATGCTATAATTTTTCGTGCTAGAGCTACTGAACTGGGCGTTTCAAGAGATCGTTTCTATGTAGAACGATCGAGGCCTGGAACGCCTTGCCCGCGCACGTATCTCCTCCTACTTACAGCCCAGGGTTCTTCAAGCGGAGCGTGAGGAGAGATCACCAAGTTGAGGGTTGCCAAGTTAAGGGCCACTCTTTATAGTACACTAGTGGTCGCCCGCGACTTCGTCCGCGTGGTAATTTGGATTTTTTCCCGTTCCCGTCGCGCCACGTCATATTTTGAACAATTCACACAATATCTTTATAAATTGTAGCCTATGTGTTATTCTGATGTATAAGCTATATTATTGTAGTTTCATTAAAATCCGTTCAGTAGTTTTTACGTGAAAGAGTAACAAACATCCATCCATCCATACATACATACTTACAAACTTTCGCGTTTATAATATTAGTAGGATATTGTGTACTGTGACAGTCGCCCACAATCGCCAGACGTCGGCGTCGTAACGGCTTTCCACCAGGCGAGCGTGGTAAAGGAGATTGACCACTTTACAATGGACCTTTGTTCGAGTGAAATAAAAGATTGTTAAAAAAATATTATATGATTAAACTATTTACTTAGGTAGCCATACACATTTTATTTAGGTTTTTAAAAAAGAAACGACTACTGGGCATTCTCCTTTGCTCAACCTCATATTAAAAAAAAGATCTCGTCGAGTTCGTGTATTATATTACTTACTGATAGCACAAGCTCCGCTTAGTTTGGGATTATAATGTGTTCAATTATCTTAACATCTTCATCTTAGCTGTTCCGGCAAACTACGTACCGCCTCCAGTTTTTACACTTTCTCACCTTTTAACCATCCTTAATCTTCCACAAACATTTCAAGATCAAAATTAACCAATTCGGTATGTCAGCCATTCTCGAATTTTAACGAGACAAAAGAGCCAAGAGACATATTGCACAAAAACACATATACTTTACTTTTTGTGCAATATGTGTAGCAGATTCCACCAAGTGCCGTCAATCGACAGTATACAGAGTACCAACTCATTTTTATATATTAAAAGAAAGAAGAAGATAATATAAATAAGATAAGAAGATTGGTCGCCCAGTGATTAGCATTTTCTCCCCACTTACCCCCAATCAAAAAAGGTTCACGATGAAAAAATATTTTCAAATCAAGAGACACTTTGGTTCAAGTTTCGTGGTGATCGGCTAAAAAATGTGGCTCCTACCCCGGACCACATATACAGACGGACATACAGACAGACGAAAGCAAAATTGTCCAGTCTCGAAATGTAAACGTTTTGCTCACTTCGTTCGTTCGGTTAAAAATTATACACCGTGAAATACCATCGTTTAAAAAAATATTTTCGACTCAGTTTCGATAACAAAACCGACGGAAAACAACCGTTGAAAAACAAACACTTTGTTTTTAAATTCTTAAAATTGATGTAGCTAGTTTTTTTTTTAAATCCGCGGCTTGAGGCCGCTGCAGCTTACGTCTATTGCCGAGCGCCTCTGGATAGCACTAGGAAGATTTTTTAAGGCAGTGAGCTACCACATTTGATGTATAGAGACTAGATCAGTTTTAAGATATTTGTAAAAAAATAATGTGTTTGTCTTTCAAAGTAATACTTCCTGTCGGTTCTGTTATCGAAACTGAGTACAATTCAAGTTTTATCTTTATACATATAATTCTACTGTACGTGTGTATGTCCTGAACTCCTCCTAAACGGCTGGACCGAGTTTGTTGAAATTTTTGGTGTGTGTTCAAGGGGATTCGAGAATGGTTTAGATTCACAATTTGGTTCTTTTTTTTTTGCTGGACAACGTCTTTCGGGTCCGCTAGTAGTTATATATATTATATTATACTTATAGTTAACATATCTAGTGAAGTGAAGTCAGGTTTTTTTAATTACATTATTTATTTTTATTTGCATCTTTTTAGTTTGAGAGACTTAACATACCTACCTTTGTTTTACGATTTTTCATACTAAATTAGATTGTAACATATAAGTTGTGTATATTTTTGAAATCATCTTTAAATACTCTTCATTTTGATACCCCACTCATTTTGATTTTTTTTTGACAACGTACACTTATGCGCCATAAGGCAAGGTAATATTTTTTATTCGCATTCTGTGTACTCTAACTCAGGAGATCAACACCTTTAATTTGAGACTCCATACGTCGAAATCCATCCAGCCGTTCGGCCTGTAGAGGAGAACAAAGAAACATACAAACACACATACATACATAAATATACGCGGTGTTTCACGCGCTGACGCAGTCGGGTAAAAAGGAGCGGTAATAAAATCTCTATTTACTTCCAAACTGATGGATATCAGACGATATCCCCTACGGTTACTACAGTAGGAAACAATGTCGACAGTATGCAATGTGCACACAACTGTATATTGTTAGTTCTATACTCTCGTTCACTTGGTTAAATTGAATATTCGATATAGGTCCATGTTGTCTGACTGGACTTGTAAATTTATTATCATATACTAACTAGCTGATTCTCGCGGTTCTGTCTCGTTCCTAATTTCCACAAGAACACATTACAGGGATAAACTAAGGAATGAGACAGTTTCAACAAAATCTGTACCTATAGTTGTTTTCACTTCAAAAAACAAACATTCATTTATCCATACATACTTTTACTAGCGGACGCTCGCGACTTTATCCGGGTGGTATCGTGGTTATTGCAACATTTTTCATTGCTGCTTTACTCTGATCGTAGCGTGATATTATAGAAAGAAAAAAAATTATAACAATTGAGATTGATCACGTACCAAGTATTGTACTTTCCGCCTATTTTTTTAAACTTTTGTTTTTCATTCGCGCTTTTTTCAGGGCAGGCTGTAGTCTTTTGATCATACCGCCTTGTCATTTTATTATATTTTGCCATGCAAAATAGTCTTCAGTTTTTTAATTTTTTCAGTTACGCGCTATAGAGTATTTCTTTAATGATTTGACGCGTTACGGCGGGCGATTTAATCAGGTTTAGTCGGATTCTCAACCTCAATAACCTCAATAATAAACAATACTCAGTACAGTCCAAATAATTGTTGTTTGTGCTATTTACGTTTTAGTTTACTGTAACTCAACTCTTTTTTGTTTATGACCATTCAAAAACCAGAATGTTGTATTGACTTAAGCGAACCTTGGCAGTATACGTTTTTGCCATTGCCTCAAGATGTATTGATATTATTTTTTACTTTTCTGCCCTAGGGCCGAAATGTATCACGTTCAACCCGCATATCAGGTAAGTAATGACCCACTTTCAGAGCATGAGAGATGAAAAATAAATTTGCATTTAGCAAAAACTCAGAACGCAAAGTAAAAGAAAGGTGTTGTTTTAAACTGTGGTTTTCATTTAAGGCTTTTAATTAAAGGTGTTTCAAAGAAAATTCAACATTAATCTACTGCTTCCTCGCCAAATTAAAAGGGTTTACTGAGAACTAAACGTTATAGATACGACATGTGCAGGAATTCTTTAATACTAGAAGATCATCAGAAAGTTGATAAGAGAGATGTTATTACGTGATGCCCGAAAACAAACTTTACTATGTAGGTATAAATATTTTTGGACATTCTCACACAACGTCATCTAGCACAAATTAAGCTAATATAAGCCTGTGCTATGGGATCTAGACAAAAGATAGACATAATTATATGAATCTTTATAAATACATAAATATTACATATAGAAAACACCTAAACTCTGAATCAAACGTTTGTGGATCACACAAATATTTGATTCGGCCCGATAGTTGAAAGCCGATGCACTACCGACCACGCCACCAAAGCAGTATTTTATAAGACTGTCATCATCATCAGCCCGCATCAATCCACTTCTGGATAGAGACCACTTCCATGACTTGCTATTCTTTCCAATTTTAGGCCAATTTCATCCACCCTACGCCTGTCATCCGCGATCTACTCTTTGTTGGCCCATTCGCGGTTTCCAAGCCAGAACCTGTTTGCTCTATAATTAAATTCCCAGTGACCGAAAATAGGCTCACCCGTTACGTGGGATCAATTTCATAAATGCCGAAATGTTGTCACCATGGTCGACATGGAGGAAAACCTCAGTTACAGTCAGATTTCCAGTCTAACTGCCAAGCGGCAGAACTTCGATAAGCGACTGCCATTGTTTTGTAGTTAGACTACATGTAACGACTGCCATAGATGTTGACAATAGGGACAAACATGAACTATGAGGCACGGAGGGTCTCCCATCTTAAGTACGACCTGGTTGGTGTCTTATTAACATTTGCAATGTGTTAACACTTAGTCAAAAGCCCCTTCTTAATTTTTAGGTGCCAAGTGTTTGTTGTAAGTTTATTGTTCCCGCCACTAAATATGATTTGTATTGTAGCTGTCAATGCCACTTGTCAGATGTGTCAAAAGTGTCAAATCACATCCAGTTGGAGGATTAACATCGTTGTAAAATACTGTAGGGTCAGTGACAAAAGTACAAATGAATACGAATCACCGGTCGAGTTTCTTTTACTCAGCAAAACGTTTTACGACAATTTCCAGACAAGAGTGTTCTAACTCGAGCTAACACTTGTCATAATTACGTTTTACTTGGTACCATTTCATTGCTGACGTTACAAGTTGTGAACGGCTTTCTAAATGTTCCTACGTTGTCTAAATTAATAAAAAAGTTAAGAAAAAATGAGGTTTTGTCCTCAAAAAAGAAAAAATTAAGAATAAGTTTTAGTCAAATTCACAGTGCAGGTCCTTAGGTGCTGAGGGTATATAAATTGTAACACAATGTAAACAAAACTGTATTAAAAAAGAAAATGGATAATCTACCTGAGTTTCGTGCTGGTATCTTCTCAGGAGAACCAATCTACCGAACCAGCGAAATAATAATTTTCAAATGGTTATTTATGTACTGTAGAACGGGGGCTTTTCTCTGGTACCATAATCGCCTCACAGAGGGCACCACTGTAGAACGGGGTAGTGGAGCGGGGTACACAAAGAAATACTCGTAGGATGGGACACAGGAAATATAATAAACAAAAAAATATAGCCTCTGACATCCGGCTTTCCTACGAGCGCCCTCAAGTAGGTATATAGCACCCAGCAGGGGTGGATGGCCGTATACCGTCCTTGAGTCAGTCCTAAGAGGTCACATGGATACTCAAGCAGTGGTTGAGGTATCCAGCACACGCTCCTAGTCCCTACTCGTAGCAAGGAATTCACAACAATATCAATAATATGCCGAGGAGGTCATTGACCCTTCGAGAATCTTGACACCGACTTCTAAAGTTACCGGTAGCGCCATCTAGTTACATCTATATATAGAATGGCGAGTGACGCAATCTCTTAATCTTCGGTGGTAGTCTCGTTACAGTACTTAATTTAGTATTTTTATAATACTGCATGACATAAAATTGTAAAATTTTGACATTGTGCTCTTTATGTGCCTAAACTGAATAAACGAAATAGATTCTTGATTGATTCTATCAATATTTCTAGGGCCTAAGTCATCCTCATACGACATGCGGTGTACCTGCCGACACACGGGTCAGCGTCTGGTAAAAAAGTGCCGGGGAAGGAACGGCAATAGGCTCTTCTACAACTACGAGTGACAGACATCGACTAGCGGAAAGGTAATACTTGATATAGGTAACTTATAATATATCCTAGATCTTGTAATTTTTAACGTTATGCTTTGAGGTTATTAACTACTAGCTGATCGCCTCGTGATTTAGTTTACTCGTTCCCGGTTCCCGTGGGAACACATTACCGGGATAAAAAGTAGTCTATGTTACTCAGGGTAAAAGTAGCTTTCCAATGGTGAAAAATTTTTGAAATCGGCACAGTAGTTTTAGAGGTTATTCATTACAAACATACACACAAAAATACAAATCTTTCCTCTTTATAATAGTAGTGTAGATATTTTTTTTTGTTCATTCTCACACGACGTCATCAAGCCCAAATTAAGCTAATATAAACTTATGTTATGGGATCTAGACGACTGATAAACATACTTATATATTTCTAAATACATACATATTATTCATAGAAAAAACCTAAACTCCAAAACAAACATTTGTGGATCACACAAATAATTTGATTCAACCCGGAATCGAACCTGGGACCTCAGGGACGGCAGTCGCCTACTCATACCACTGAGCCATTGGGGCAGTCAAAGTTATTAAATATGCATATCCATCAGGAAGTTGCTAAAACCAATCTCTATTAGTGATAGATCAATATTTTACATACCAATCTTTCCAATTTATATATTTTTGTGCATTTTAATTTGTTCAAGAGTTTTTAAGACTAGACAGTGTCTAAAATGTTCAAACACAATACAATACAAATATTTTTTATGGTACACAACAAGGAAATAACAGTAAAAAGACGGCCTCGTCGTTAAAAGCGAAAATCTCTTCTAGACCTTTGAATGGAGAAATTAAAATTACAAAAAAATATTCTGCTACAGAGATTTTGTAGCAGATTGTGTTGGTCGTAGCATATCACATCGTCTACGATAAACCGTAGCGATACTCGTAGCCGGCTGTCACCTAAAGCTTACGTAGGACAATCTAAGCAACATGTTTCATACACAATAAACACTCCGAGAGAGCTTACGAGAGCTTATGAGATACTTGTCCTAACATAACACATCATATTCTCAGCATACCAGAATAATAATATTATAGAATTTACTAGTTCCGACGAATACATAAAATCATACAGGTTTCTTCTAGGAAGGTAGATTTTGACAAATATTTAACAGTAATTTTGGTTGGTTCCACGTAATACGGGGTGTTACAATCCTTTCACCAGGTCTGTATGTGAACCACTTGAAAGTGAGGTTGGGCGGAACCCTTAAAATCTTTTTGGAACACTACAACAATTATTCGACATAATCTTAAAACAGCGAAAACTCCACATTTGATAAAAAAAAATGTCGAAACGTTTGAATATTAAGGAGTAACAAACACACAAACTTTTGCGTTTATATGATGATAATTTTAGCAAAAAAACGAGTTCAAATTGTCGGAATGGGGCCTAATAACTGTCGGAATGGGACCAAATTTCAATGGGACCACACGAAAAGCAAAAGAATTTTCAAAATCGATTTACCAGGTGGAGAGTTATGAGGTAACAAACATAAAATAAAACCAAAATACAGTCCAGTTTCTCAATCCATCTCAACCCAATCTTGGGGCACATGTCCTTACATACACGCGGTACACCTTCTGACAATATATGGACGAGGCTCTGGAAACGTCAATAGGGTCCTCCCCTATTACGTGGGACCAACAAGAGTGTGGGTCAAACTCCTCTGTCTTCTCCTTCGCGAATAAAAATGTATCACGTTATCACATTATCGACTGATTCCCGCCGAAATCCAGCTCGGACAAATCGAGCTACACTTCGGACAATTGTTAGAATCACCCGCGGAATATAAAGGGAGATATACCGACTGCGAGGAATACTGATGCGTTCGCATAATGGGACCAATGACTTCTATGTTCTTGTAGACTCGCTGTCGCTAATCTATACTAATACTATAAAGAGGAGAGGTTTAAATTGATTATATAATTATACTAGGTATGCAATGAATGCTACTAATTGCAAATGTTGAGCGGAGCAAATTTTCTTAATTTTTTTTAACAACAAGTGGAAGAATTGTAAATGTTATAATGTGGTCGGTAATTTGTTTTCATGGAAATTCGGAACGAGAAGACTTTAATTATCACGCGGAAGATGCTACAATAGCTTTTGACAAATATATTCTCAATGGTGCACAATCAATAAATGGTAATATGGTATTTACTTATGTACAAAGGACGTACCGGGGTTATTTTATCTACGCTTTCATTGTATATTATTAACCTTTTAACAGGAATTAACGCATACCCACAAGCCTTTTGTTGACTGAAGTTTATAGGTTATACCGACCGTGGTCAAAGGCTGACAATTTTGTGTATTTTGGCGCGTCTATCAAAACATAGAGATCGTTGAGGATAAGGCGCAGCGGACACTTACATTGGGATACTGTGGCCATTGTGTGTTGAGGTGGATTAGTTTGTACGATATGGATTTAGTTTTGTTACTGCTATGTAGAATATTATACATGTTTGTTTTGTTTGTATAATAGGATTTGTTGAACGTTTCATATCTATTATATACTACAGGACGTGGACTGTGGCTTTGTTTCCTTGTTCGAAATCTCACAGGAAACAATTCCATTCAAAACCTATAAAAAGACACTACACAATATCACGTCTTTGTCCCCAAAGAGGCAGACAGAGGCGTTCATTATACTCACATTTCGCCAGCCCACGAATGCGTAGCTCTGCGTTAGTTAATTTTACTGTAGGTACTTACCAAGATTAACTAAGAGCTCGGCCGAAAAAAAAACAGCAAACTTATTATTTTCAAACCCAATTTTTATATAATTTTACAATATGAATCACAATAACTATAGTCTTGGTCTGGACTCGATCCAAAGACTGATTCCTTTCCAGGAGGAACGTTCTACCAAATGATCAAGACACCACTAGCCCAAGATATCTAATTTTGTGATCAGGTCGCCAATTTTTGATTTCAAAATGATATTGGACCATTTAAATGCCCTTTACACGATCAGTGTTAAAGACAGTCCCCTTTGCACGGTTTGCATGGCTGACGACGATACGGTCAGCCATCTAATCCTGTGCTGCGAGGAAGTCAGATATCACAGGGCAAGGCATCTCGGGACTCCAGGATCAATCCCTGAAGCTCTGCACAACATGCGGGTCCTGCTGGCGTTCCTGGAAGAGATCGGTTGGCTCAAGTGAGAGAGTCTCACTCACACGCAAAACCCGCGCACTAGACGTGGACTTGCGGAGATCAGCCCGTGACTACAAGTACAAGTACATGCCCAGACAGAGACATCAATACCGACTTTAAAAATAGATTAGGTGTAAGTGACTGAATCTATCATTAAGTATCTATTACCCAACCAGTTCACGTAGACATAAAAGCTTAGTAAATGCAATTTACGAGGGCTAACATAAAATGGCCGTATTATGTAGGTAGGTGTTTAAGCCGAGCCCCCCTCCAAGATTAGATACTTACCTTGTTGTAACGTTATATTTAAATTCAGTAAAGTTAACATAAACACCATCTTAAAAACTTTTAAATCTTTAAATATCAAGAAAACAGCTGACCTCTGGGGCATCTCTGTGTATTTAGTAAATTTTTTATTGAAATGGTTGCTCCTGAACTAGTAATAATATTTAATAATTGTGTTGATAGTGGTGTGTTCCCTGATTTAATGAAATCTAGTAAATTAATTCCCCTGTTTAAATCGGGTAGTACTTCAGATCCGTCCAATTTCCGTCCCATTTCTGTACTACCTACATTTAGTAAAATTTTTGAAAAAATTATGCTTAATCAAATGCAAAATCACTTTAACGTTAATAAACTATTACATACAAAACAATTCAGTTTCACTCGTGGTCGGTCCACCACTGATGCCGGAATTAAATTATTAGAGTGTATATACAGGGCCTGGGATGAGTCATATGATGCTTATGGTGTATTCTGTGACTTATCTAAGGCCTTCGATTGCGTTCAACACCAGACTTTAATTAAGAAACTTGATCATTACGGAATCCGGGGGACGGCCTTGAATTTCGTCAATTCTTACTTAAGTGATAGGGTCCAGAAAGTAGTGATCAATGGTAAACAGTCACCTGGTTCTCCTGTAGCAATGGGGGTACCGCAGGGTTCAATTTTGGGACCTTTTCTTTTTCTAGTAATATATTAATGATCTCCCTCACCTCATAAAAGATGACCACGAGGTAGTTTTGTTTGCTGATGACACTTCTTTAATATTTAAAGTTAAACGTGGACAGCGCGAACTTGACGATGTAAACATTGCCCTCACTAGGATAGTCCACTGGTTTTGTACTAATAATTTATTATTAAATGAAAATAAAACTATATGTGTAAGATTCACCTTACCTAATGTAAGACTTGTTAAAACCAGTGTTAAGGTTAGGGATGATATAATAGAATTGGTCGATGACACTGTCTTTGTGGGCATAACGTTAGACTCCAAATTGCAATGGGGGCCTCATATCGGGAAAATTTCGGCCAGGCTTAGTTCAGCAGCCTATGCTATCAAAAAGATCCGACAACTTACAGACATTAAAACGGCGCGTCTTGTCTACTTCAGCAACTTCCACAGTATCATGACATATGGCATACTACTGTGGGGTAACGCTGCCGATATTGAATGCATCTTTGTGTTGCAGAAGAGGGCTGTCCGGACTATCTTTGGAATGGGGTCTCGGGAGTCATTAAGAGATAAGTTTAAGCATATTAACATCCTTACAGTGTATTCACAGTATATTTATGAAATTTTATTGTGTACCCACAAGAACAAAAGTAAATTTGTGAAAAATAGTGATAATCATAATCTAAACTTAAGAAATAAGGATAAACTGGCTGTTCCTAAATTTAGGCTTCATAAAGTGAGTAATTCTTTTGCGGGGAACTTTATTCGAATGTACAATACATTGACAACCGAAATAGCAAATTTATCTGTTAATAAATTTAAAAAACTAATAAAACGTAAATTGTGCCTTAAAGCTTATTATAGTACTAATGATTTCTTAGATGACAAGGCTGCCTGGTTGTAACACGAATTGCTCCTTTCTAAATAACTCTGTATTAGATTTAAGATGAAATATTTTGAAAAAAACCGAACTGAGTTTTTTTGAGGGCTCTTCTCAGTCTCGTTGCATTTTGGAACCCTCGGTAGAGTCACACCAACTTTTGACGAATCTAAATAATTTTCTAAAAATTTCAAAGATAATAAACGTTATTTTATTTTATTTTATTTTTATTTTTACTACTATGAAGTAGAATTTGTTCTAATATGTGACGTATTGTGAATTTAAATCGATAAATAATTTATAGTTTAAGTTATTAACTAGCGGACACCCGCGGCTTCGACCGCTTGACAAATTATATATTAATAAAAACCTTCCTAAAGAACCACTCTATCCATTGGTTAAAACCGCATCATAATCCCTTGCGTAGTTTAGTAGTTAATTTTACGCGTACAACTAGTAAAAATACAATTTCCTCCCCAAGCTTGTAAAACAAATTGTAAAGAAAACCGGCCAAGTGCGAGTCGGACTCGCGCACAAAGGGTTCCATACCAAAACGGTAAAAAAATCAATACCTATTAAAAAAAAAAACTATTTATTATATTCTGTTTTTAGTATTTGTCGTTATAGAGGCAACAGAATTACATCATCTATGAAAATTTCCACTTTCTCGGTTCATGAGATACAGCGCAAGAAAGACGGACGGACAGCGAAGTCTCAGTAATAGGGTTCCCGTTTTACCGTTTGGGTACGGAACCCTAAAAAGCTAAATCTTTAAGTAAGCAGCTTTAGAATCGTTTTCTAAATTTAAAAAGTATAAAATAATTTGAAAAAGCAATATGAAAATTATTTTATGACGTTCAAAAAAGGAATGTTTCCGAGAGTCAAAGACGTTGGAATGGAAAAAGACAATCCGGTGTTGCCATGTTGTGTGGTCGGTCGGAGTCGGTTCGTTGAACACGACGGAGTCCAATGAGGCGTAAACTATGATGACCCACAGTCCACACAAACGAATGGCGGTTTTATACAGCCATTGCGGGATTATGTGCCTGACTTTAACACTGATTGTGGGCTGAAGTGATAAAACGTTTATATATTTGTTGTACCTACTTTTCGGTGTTTTAGTAGTATTAGTACCTACAATTGTGCCCGGTGACAGCAATAGGCTTGCCCCTGTTACGTGGGACAAAAAATACTGGAAAATTGTAAGTGTGTAATGCACCCCTGCCTACCTCTTTGGGGATATAGGCGTGTTATGTGTGTATGTGTAACTGTAAAGTGCTGTTTCAACATGTCCAAGTCGTTCTCACCAGTACGCGGTGCACCTGCTGACAGAAATAGGCAAATATACCGAAAGTGTTTTGTAACGGCAATATGCTTGCCACCTATTACGTGAGAAAACAATGCGAGCCGAAATGTGGGCCTAAAATCCCTATCCATCTTATCCAATTATGTGTTCTGTATTTAGGGCGCTATTCCATTACGCAAGTATGACGTCACAAGTTGTATGCAAGTTGCGATTTACGGACTGGGGAGTCGATGTGAAAAATTGTTCAGCAGCTAGAATGTGCAGGAGTCAAAATGTCTTTACGGGCCGGCAGCCTATTTGACAAAAAGTATGAACGTCAAAATGTACATAGTTAAAAAGGACAGGAGTTAAAATGTGTTAGGGTATATTTTTTTTATTTATTTATTTCAGGCAACAAATAGAAAAGTTACAGTTGGTATAAACTTATTCTACGACCCATAGATAAATACCTTAAAACTAAGAATACATATAGATATTACAAAATGTATATTAGTAATAGAATCTTAAGACTATTGTTAGTACACACTTCACTATCGCACTTCGGTCTTTTTGCGTACCAGTGGTAGCGATCCGCGGAAGCGACGGAACACCACGCCCTGTGGCCAGAAGGTTTCCTCCATGACGAGGATCAGTCTAGTGTTGGGCACTCGCACCACGAACGACAGGAAACTGACGTTACGGCTCGCCTCCAACAGCTGCACTCTCGGCGTGAAGTTGGCCTTCTTGCGCACGTACTGTCCGATGTCATCCGCCTTAGTGGTGTAGTGTAGGCGGGAGACATACACGGGTGTACTCGGTATTGCGGCCTGCAGCGCTGGGCTGGGATTACCGAACACGTGTCATATAGTACAGTTGCCAACGTGAACACTCGTTTAAATGTATCAACGTAAAAATGTACAAAACTCAAAAGGTATAAGCGACACCACGTTCATGTGTCATATTACTTTTGACATTTGAATTTTAGAAGATTTTAGAAGACTATCATGGCATATGAATAATTTATAATTAGGTACTCTTTTGAAGTGCATTCTACCTCTGTCAATTGATATTGGCCACTTCAGATTAAACAGTAATTTGCGTTATGATTGATGTAAAACAATATTTACTGTCACTTCGTAGTCTGTTACGCGGTTAGGTTAGCTGCGAGTGAAAGCTAGTATAAATACTCATTTAAAGTACACAAGAACATTTAACTTTTTGACACTTATTATTTTAGACTTAGACACGTTATATCATTCGACCATTTTGTTAATTACACATTTTGTTGTACTTGCATTTTGAGATGTGTACAATTTGTCACTAAAACATTATGACCATGTTTAGATGTACATTTTGACACTGGGGTATTTTGACGTTCATACTTTTTGTCAAATAGGCTGCCAGCCCGTAACGACATTTTAGCCCCTGCACATTCTTGCTGCTGAACAATTTTTCAATTTGACTCCTCAGTCCCTAAGCAGCTTTCTTTTCTAAAAAGACTGTTCAAAAGTCTTTGTGGTGTTGTCAAAAGAAATGAGTACAATACATTTAGGTAAGTAACTACGTGAAGATTTGGCTTTGGATTGGATAAAATGCAGCTTTGCAAACTGAAATTTACTATGGCAATACCAGAATCATAAATAAAACCAAGCTACACAATATCTACAGCGACATAAAGTGTTAAAACTGTGTGAATCATAAATTAAAAATTACCGCGATGAATTTCTACCCCTCAGTTTTGTGGAGACGGGTTGTCATAAGCAATTAGAAACGCCTCGTTTGATGCGAGATCAAGACCTAATGAGCCACATGTATGGTTTACTGCACTCCCAGGATCAAAAATTATAATCCTTCTATACAAAACATACAAGAACTCCACCCACCTGATAATATGTTAGTAACTGAAGATCATAACAAACTAGTTAACAACAACAGTGATGACACTGATGACAGTCGGGACTCCATTGACATTTTATGAATGACGCAATATTTTCTCAACTTGTGATATTCTAAAATGTTGTTTATTTCGTATTGGTAAGAAACATTTTAGATTGAAAAATTTCGAATAAATATTTGACACATTGATGTTGTGGTGTACAGGGGATGTTTGAAAAGTGTTATTGGACTGTATGTGATAATACTATTTCCTTCGAAACGACATATTTAGTAATAGGGACATAATAGGGATGTATAGTCACGGAGAAAAGTCAAACCCTTGAATTAGAAAAAAAAAACTATTTGAAAATTCTTCTATTCCAATTTTTTGCGCGTTTGTTTGTAATTGTAAAAAATGTTACTGGTGACATTTTTCGTAGAAGTGATTTAAATGTAATAATGAGTGCAGAGTTACTCTATAGATTTAAATTCATTATGTAGCTGTCAAAATTAACGCATTCAATGTAAAAATGACGCTACGACCAACAGAAGCGAAGCATTAAAAGTGCTTGCTTCGGAGAAGTATAAAACCGGAGAAGCCAGAGAGTAGAGCATGTTAAATTAAAAAAAAAATATCATTTTTCATATTCCGAATTCAAAATAATTCGTATTTTAAATTTTGAATAAGTACTAGGTACTATATTTTTCGCAGTTAACGAATGATCCAATGACGTTCTAAATTTGAACAAGACAGAAATAGCTTCAAAAGAATCTCAGTAAGTTTGTACAGCCCGCAAAATAATGTAATATTTTTGATTCAAGATTGTGAATCTTACAACTGTTACATGTTTATTTTAGTGTTGTTTTCTTAACATTAAATAACTGTCTCTAAACTAGCAAACAGAACATTATAATAAATCTGTAAGCTTTATACAAGTTCTGAATGCAGTACATATTGCGAGAGTCGCTTTAGGCGTGTTTTATCAAACACTTGTAAACTTATTGTTAATGTACTAGTCTAACTATTGTACACGATATATTGGTGTTACAAAGTTCTCTATACTCTACACAGGCTTCGAACAATAAAGTAAGTGGATGCCTGTCAAATTACGTCACCTTCTTTTTTTATTAACTGACTTTCAAAAAAGGAGGAGATTCTCAATTCGACTGTTTTTTTATGTTAGTTATCTATATAGCGCGTGAACTGATTTAAAAAAAAAAAAATCTTCTGCTTCCCGCCTGCTTGTATCTCGTTTTCTTTTTAATTTAATTATTTATTTTTATGTACAGCTTTTTAGTTTTGACCGTGTATCCTATGACACTCAAAAGATAAATAGCAGGTAATAAACACCTTTCATTTGAGACCTTCATCGAAATACATCCAGCTGTTTTGCCTGTAGAGGGAAACGAAGAAACTGGGTGTATTTGCAACTAGTCCCACAAACATACATATATACGAGCGAAAAACATAACCCTCACTGACGTAGTCGGGTAAGAAGAGTTTTATTGCAAAAAATGAGAAACTAAACGAAGAAAACAAAGAAAATTTTAATGATGAACCGATGAACCCCTACTATAAAATTGATTGAACTGATTTCCAAAAAAAAAGATTCTATTGTATAGATTGTTGATATACATTCCTCCTTAAGCTGTAGGTTTCCTTTCATCTCGTTCCTCTTGTATCGTTTTTTAAATGGAGTCACGCGTCGACAAATGTCACGACTCACGAATCGTTCCAAACTCGATCGTGTTACTTAAATAAATGCAACGATCTGGGTTACATACCTACATTTTCGAAGGTAAGGCATATGACATGAGTTAGCGGAATTTCGTGTGTTCTAGAAAAATGTATTTAACATAGATACAAAACATCTTTATCCCTGAAAGGCCCCAGTGGCGCGTATTATGCCTACATTTCGCCAATTCGGCAACTCCCACGTAACAGATGGCAAGCCTAATGTAGTTTCCAGGGAATATACAGGGGGAATTTTTTAAGTGGGCTTGGATGGCCAAATTCGGAACTATAAGGAATAGCGAAAAATGCTCAAAGGAGTCAAGAACCCGATTTTGATTAAACTTAAAACCTCATCATTAGATTTTTTAAAAACCTATAATCCTAGCTGGGAAACGATCCCATTGATTTAGAAAAAAAATCACGTGTTCGTCAGAATGACGGGTGGGAAGTCATGAAATCGAATGAAACGTGCTCTAATATTTAATAGTGTTTTAGTAGTATTTTGTAGCTAAGCAAAAATATTTAGTAGTATTACCGATATGAAATGAAAAACATGACTTCCAATTTCATGACTTCCCACCCGCCATTCTGACGAACACAAAATCACATCCTTTATTATAACACCATACGATAGTGTTGCTGTTAAGGATCAAATTCTGAGAAGTAATGATATACGGCAAATTTAAGGAAAACTTAGAATTTTCATGAAATTCATATTTCTTGTCTGTCTCTTAGTCTCTTATCACACTGGGCATAGGCGCGCGCGCTACCACCGCCACAGCCCAGGCCAAAAAAAAGGAAGTATATTTGTCAGAGTCCGCTTGTCAGTGGATGCACTACGTGCAAGGGAGGATGACTTGTGCCTTGGAGATATTGGTAGAGGGCTCCTTAACACTTTTAAATAAAATGAATAAATATTTTTGGACATTCTCACACAACGTCATCTAGCCCAAATTAAGCTAATATAAGCTTGTGCTATGAGATCTAGACGACTGATAAACATATATTTCTTAATACATACATTTTATACATAGAAAACACACAAAGTCCGAAACAAACATTTGTGGATCACACAAAAATTTGATTTGGCCCGGAGTCAAACTTGGGGCCTCAAAGACGGCAGTCGCATACACATACCACTGCGCCACCGAGGCAGTCAAATTGATACCTTATTTGATACCTGAGTGATTCTGGAACGTTTTTACCTATGACCTAATGTTGAAATAAATAATTTGCATTTGAATTTCGGATATCCTTGATAATTGCTTCTTCAAATGAAAATCTGAACATGAAAATGAGTAAAACAGTTTATTAGTATTCAAATTACGAAGATGGCTGAAAGTCTCGTCACGCGCAAACCATGGACTAGTTGAAAACATTTATTATCTCGGGACCTATAAGGTTAAATGAAAGAAATATTTCTATGTTTTATAATATGACGGCTACAGAACTTTGATATTACCCAGAGGTCACTCTTCACAGGTCAGAATGTGGAAGTCGCTTCACGGAAAAGTTTGAAGTTCAGTCGCATCGCAGTTAGACTGGTAAGCTGAGCCCAACTGGGTTTGGAGAAAGCTCAGAATGAAATTGATAACATGACGGCTACAACCAATAATAGCGGAGCAGCTATAAATACTTTGTTGGACGCTAAACACAGTTATGAGCTTGTGTTACTATTTACTATTATTTTTGAAACTTCTTAAACTAGTATACTTATTTCTGTATTTCAAAGCAATGAGTTTGCTTAAACTATTCTTAAAATACATATGTAGATAGAAATTATAAAGTTAAGTTTGGTAAGGATTCATCTGTTTAAATATCGTTGTAACACGAAATAAAATAAAATAAATAAAATAAAATAACGTTTATTATCTTTGAAATTTTCAGAAAATTATTTAGATTCGTCAGAAGTTGGTGTGACTCTACCGAGGGTTCCAAAATGCAACGAGACTGAGAAGAGCCCTCAAGAAACTCAGCTCGGCTTTTTTCAAAATATTTCATCTTAAATCTAATACAGAGTTATTTAGAAAGGAGCAATTCGTTACGTTGTTACAACCAGGCCGCCTTGTCATCTAAGAAATCATTAATACTATAATAAGCTTTATGGCACAATTTACTTTTTATTAGTTTTTTAAATTTATTGACAGATAAATTTGCTATTTCGGTTGGCAATGTATTGTACATTCGAATAAAGTTCCCCGCAAAAGAATTACTCACTTTATGAAGCCTAAATTTAGGAACAGCCAGTTTATCCTTATTTCTTAAGTTTAGATTATGATTATCACTATTTTTCACAAATTTACTTTTGTTCTTGTGGGTATACAATAAAATTTCATAAATATACTGTGAATACACTGTAAGGATGTTAATATGCTTAAACTTATCTCTTAATGACTCCCGAGACCCCATTCCATAGATAGTCCTGATAGCCCTCTTCTGCAACACAAAGATGCATTCAATATCGGCAGCGTTACCCCACAGTAGTATGCCATATGTCATGATACTGTGGAAGTAGCTGAAGTAGACAAGACGCGCCGTTTTAATGTCTGTAAGTTGTCGGATCTTTTTGACAGCATAGGCTGCTGAACTAAGCCTGGCCGAAATTTTCCCGATATGAGGCCCCCATTGCAATTTGGAGTCTAACGTTATGCCCAGAAAGACAGTGTCATCGACCAATTCTATTATATCATCCCTAACCTTAACACTGGTTTTAACAAGTCTTACATTAGGTAAGGTGAATCTTACACATTTAGTTTTATTTTCATTTAATAATAAATTATTAGCACAAAACCAGTGGACTATCCTAGAGAGGGTAATGTTTACATCGTCAAGTTCGCGCTGTCCACGTTTAACTTTAAATATTAAAGAAGTGTCATCAGCAAACAAAACTACCTCGTGGTCGTCTCTTATGAGGTGAGGGAGATCATTAATATATACTAGAAAAAGAAAAGGTCCCAAAATTGAACCCTGCGGTACCCCCATTGCTACAGGAGAACCAGGTGACTGTTTACCATTGATCACTACTTTCTGGACCCTATCACTTAAGTAAGAATTGACGAAATTCAAGGCCGTCCCCCGGATTCCGTAATGATCAAGTTTCTTAATTAAAGTCTGGTGCTGAACGCAATCGAAGGCCTTAGATAAGTCGCAGAATACACCATAAGCATCATATGACTCATCCCAGGCCCTGTATATACACTCTAATAATTTAATTCCGGCATCAGTGGTGGACCGACCACGAGTGAAACCGAATTGTTTTGTATGTAATAGTTTATTAACGTTAAAGTGATTTTGCATTTGATTAAGCATAATTTTTTCAAAAATTTTACTAAATGTAGGTAGTACAGAAATGGGACGGAAATTGGACGGATCTGAAGTACTACCCGATTTAAACAGGGGAATTAATTTACTAGATTTCATTAAATCAGGGAACACACCACTATCAACACAATTATTAAATATTAATACTAGTTCAGGAGCAACCATTTCAATAAAAGAATTTACTAAATACACAGAGATGCCCCAGAGGTCAGCTGTTTTCTTGATATTTAAAGATTTAAAAGTTTTTAAGATAGTGTTTATGTTAACTTTACTGAATTTAAATATAACGTTACAACAAGGAACGTTTGCTTTTAACCAAGATTCTGCAATGGGGGTTGAAGAGCCTAGGGTTTTTGTCAAATCTACAGGAATTCGGGAGAAAAAATTTTCAAATTCGTTAGCGACCTCGAAGTCTGATGTAGTTATTTTACCATTTATATTAAGTTTAAAATGATTATCATTTAATTTTTGTTGACCTCTTTCCGCGTTTATAATTTTCCAAGTAGATTTAACTTTGTCTGCACTATTGAGAATTTTATCACTTATATATTTTGATTTAGCTGCTAAACAATCTGCTTTAAACTTTTTTGAATAAGTTTTAACATAATCTAGAAATTCAACTGATCTATTAAGCTGTCTTTCTGAGTATAGTTCATAAAGTTTTTGTCTACTTTTGTGTATACCCTCAGTGGCCCATTCACTGAAAGTAGGACTATCACTAATCATGACCTCCTTAGACTTGAATATGGAGTTGAACTCGTTGTAAAAAGAATCAAAAAATAATTTATACATTACATTTGGATCTAAGCCAGTGTCTAAGAATGGAATTTTATTGCAAAGTCCAACCCTCATTCGTTCCAAGCGGTCACCAGTTATTGGTCTACATAATATTTTACGTTTTATAACTTTTTCTTTAGTGATTTTAAAAGATGCTATTTGCCCACAATGGTCTGAATCTAGCTTTTTTATAATACTTTTACTTTCTGGCAACATATCGCTGTATATATTATCCAGGCAAGTGGCTATTGTATTACAATATCTAGTAGGCTCCAAAAATAAGTTTGTAAGATTGTGTGATTTAAATAAATTTAAAATATTATAACTCATAGGCGTATTAACAAGTAAATCGACATTAAAATCACCACATACTATTAGGTACTTATTAGTTTTTCCAAGTTTACATAGAACTTTGTCAATAAGTTCCTCAAATTCGCAAAAGGGTGAGGTTCCAGGTTTATACACGCATACTACTATGAATTGCTCCATTTCCACGCACGACAGTTCGACTTTACACTCTAGAGAAAGAGACACAATATCTTTCCGTTCTTTAAATTTAAGTTGTTTATTTAATAAAATCAAAGATCCCCCCCGTACTGTGGTCACCCTGCAGAATGCACTACCAACCCGGTGATTACTGAAATTGAACATGAGCTCATACGACTTACGCATATGTTCTGTAATACAAAAAATATCAATATTGTCTGAATTCATTAACAGTTCCAACTCTAACTCTTTGCCATGTGTTAAACAACCAATATTTTGATGCCCTATGTTGATATAATTTACATTTTTTGATTTGGTTTGATTTGGAGGGCATTTTTTAACGTAATTAATATTTGTAACTAAATTTAATTCAATTAATTGACTATGTCTGCTAAAGGGTAATATTGCCTCTGTTGTCGTAGAACTTAATTTAAATTACTTGGAACAGATTCCAAAGTCTTAACACTAAATCTACATTGCTCAATAAAAGCAGTTTTGTCAGCCAAGTTCTTGGCTGAAGTGTAAAAATAATTGAATAGCAAACTTGCTATTTGTCTCTTATAATGCTTTGGTAGAAAATACCTACCTTTGTTTACATAAACAATATGTTTGTTATTGTTAAAGTTACTGTCAGAAGTTGACAAATTGTATTTATATACAGTTCTCTTAAAAACAGAATTAAAGTCAATTACATGGAATTTATTATTATATTGGCTAGTTAAATTGAGTTGTAAATTTATCTTATATCTAAGAGATACACTGGTATTGTAGTTCGGCAGAATTCCGGCAGGTGAACCCAAAGATAACCTTAATAGCGCGATCTAGAAATTATAATATGAAGCAAAAATTCGACGTTGTCGGTATTGGTCATCGTAGCTCAGTGGTCAGAGCATTCCCCTATAAAGGCCAGGTTTCCACTGACGCGGATATTCATAATAAAAATACAGCGAGGCGATGCAGTGCGGAGGACAACGAGTATTGGGGTACGGAGCGGAGGACAGCGGGGCGGTACTGTGCGGAGGACAGCGGGGCGGTGCTGTGCGGAGGGCAGCGGGACGGTGCGGAGGACAGTTTTTTTCTTTTTAAACGACAACATGATGTATGGTCTTTCTGAGAGATTGAGTGTAATTGAGCGCAAAAATGCGCTATTCCAAAAGTATACTCCGCTCCGCTCCATTCCGCTCCGCTTCAGTGAAAACACTGACCACTTTTCACCGCTCTTCACCGCTCCTCTCCGCCCAGCTCCACTTCAGTGGAAACACTGACCACTTTTCACCGCTCTTCACTGCTCCTCTCCGCCCAGCTCCGCGTTAGTGGAAACGCGGCCTAGGAATGCCCGTAAGTTGGAGTCTTGACGATAACATTTCAGTTTATGTGATTTGTAATTTCTATCTAAATCAAGATATAAATTTAAACGTGGTGCTTTGGTTTACCCCAGGCTTATATTTCAGTGGTAATCAGCAAATAAATACCGAAAACCAGACAGATTAACAGGCATTAACACGCGTTACCATTGCCTCAATAAATAATTCGTAAGCAGAAAAATTTAAAAGGTTATCGCCTCTTTGCAATTTATGGCTCTGCCTATGCCTATTGGGCTTATTATATTAATCACTCATATATCTCCGAAGAGGTAGGCAGTGTCATATTATACGCCCACTTTTCGCCAGTGAAGGACGAAACCTTATATATGGATATTATATACAGTTGTTTACAGACAAACATAATGACGTTTTCTCTCATCCTATGTAGAGATGATATTTTGTATGCATAAGTAAAGCACACAAATATAGAGTAATCAAAGTGCGTCACAGTGTGAAATAAACAGTAGGATAATAAATACGTGATTCGTCTAAATACTTCTGAAAATAATTAAAGTATTTATTAAAACATACAATCACGCTTATACCCCCAAGGTATAAGCGTGATTGTATGTATATTGGATACTCATATTACTATGAATAATGAATTAGTTGAAACAGTCAATACCACAGTTTTTCTTGGGATAACTATAGATAGTAAACTGCAATGGGGTTCTCATATCACAGCCTTGGCAAGAAGACTTAGTTCGGCTGCTTATGCGGTTATAAAGATAAGGTCACTGACTGATGAAAAAACGGCACGATTAGTTTATTTTAGCTACTTTCATAGCGTTATGTCATATGGTCTGCTGCTATGGGGCTCATCTGCTGATATTGAGACAATATTCATATTACAGAAACGAGCTATACGAGCAATCTATAGACTCAGACCCCGTGACTAGCTGTAAGAACTACTTAAAGAAATTAATATTTAACAGTTGCTTCTCCTCAACCTCTTATATGTATGGAATAACAGAACTCTTCAAAAAAAATCCGACAACCATAATTTTAATACAAGAAATAAAAATAAACTGACAATGACCAAAATTAGATTTCATAAAGTTGGTAATTCGTTTATAGGCAAATGTATAAAATATTTAATAAAATTCCTTAGGATTTGGTTGACATGCCTCTTAATAAGTTTAAAATAGTAGTGAAAAAATGTTTAATGAAGAAAGGCTACTATAATGTAGACGAATATCTTAATGATAAAAATGCATGGTTACCCTAATCTTCTGTTGTTAGCCACTCGTACAATACAATATAAATTGTAACACAATGTAAACGAAACAATATTGAAAAAGAAAATGGATAATCTTCCTGAGTTTCTTGCTGGTATCTTCTCAGGAGAACCAACTTACCGAACCAGCGAAAGAATCATTTTCAAATGGTTATTTATGTACTTAATTTAGTATTTTTGAGCTGAGCGAAGCCAAGCTCTTTCTTAGGCGACTCGTGTATTTCGTTCGTGATCGAACTCCTCCTAAACGACTGGACCGATATTTTTGAAATTCGGCACGGTCATAGTGACCATCACCGTGAGTGCATATATCTGAATTCATAAAGATCAGTCCAGTCGTTTAGGTGTTCGACCCGGATCGACAAACTCAGCTCAATTATTGCAACAGCAGAATGTATTGCATACCTAGTTATAATATTGTTTGACATAAAATTGTAAAATTTTGACATTCGTATTATGTGCCTAAACTGAATAAACGAAATTGATTCTTTGATTGATTCTTTGATTCAAGGGGGTAGGCAGAGATGCATTACACACAGATTTTGAAAAAAAATCCGAGAAATGTTCTCTATAGTAGTGACAACGTCTTCAAAGCGCAAGGCCATCGCCTTAAGGCGACACCTCGGCCAGAACTAGACGGTAAGCTAAGTGCCAAATTCATTTCCTCCATTTGTACAAAAAGTATAGAATATTTGTTAAAAATTTCTTTCACAGACTTTAATACAGTTGAATATCTTTCTTGTGGTCAAGTTTCAGCATCTAATATGTTGTTGTTTATCTACACTAAACAAAAAAGATAATAGACGGTGCGACTTTGGCTTAATTTTCTATCGAGAAAATTATCAGGAAACGTGTTTTCAGCTTGTTCAGACTTTAGTTTATATGATTAAATAATGTATATCTGAAAATCATTATACCTACTTGCGCAGATTGGGATATACAATGAGTCAAAAAACACAAAAATCTTCAAGGTGCTGCCTTAAGGCCGCCACTCGCTCTAATAATCGTATTATTAGCAAAAACTGTAGTATTGAGCTGAATTTGAATCACCGACTGTTCCCTTCCGAGGAAGAACACGCTGCCAACTGACCAAGAGACCGATTTGCTGTATCAAGTCCTGCCCAAGTCTATAGTTTTTGCGATTCATATTGTAAAAAGATTTTAATAAATATTTAATATAATTTTTAAAAATATTTTAGATATTCTCACACAGCGTCATCTAGCCCAAACTAAGGTATAAGCTTGTGCTATGAGATCTAGACAACTGATAAACATCTTTGTATATATATATATATATATATATATATATATATATATATATATATATATATATATATATATATATAATTCTACTGTACGTGTGTATGTTACTGAACTCCTTCTAAACGGCTGGACCGATTTTGATGAAACCGTATTTGTGTGTGTTCAAAGGGATTCGAGAATGGTTTAGATTCACAATTTGGTTTTTTTTTTGCAGGGCAACGTCTGTCGGGTCCGCTAGTACTTATGTATATTTCTGAATGCATACATAATATACATAGAAAACACCCAAACTCCGAAAACAAACATTTGCGGATCACACATATCTCCGGAGTTGAAAGCCAATGCACTCCCGACCACGCCACTGAAGCAGTTAGCATTCTTCATTGTTTATAAAAAATCATTATTTATCAGTATTTAAATAGCTAATAGCTTCAAATTTTTATGTGTTCAACAGATTTTTAAAGTTTGAAGTAAATGAATTGATTCAAAGCACAAATTGGTTAAAAGCTACATGCTGTTATTTAAGTATTATACTGTATTTTCTACACTGTGTCAAAGGACGACGGGGTAATTGCTCGAAGGAGCTGTAGAAGACAGGCCTCCCTCCGTTATTAATGACGACCTACCCTCCCCTATTTACAAGT
Organism: Nudaria mundana; assembly: GCA_963556515.1. NCBI lineage: Eukaryota > Metazoa > Arthropoda > Insecta > Lepidoptera > Erebidae > Nudaria > Nudaria mundana. The sequence continues at coordinate 3,521,243 of OY748303.1, read as the reverse complement.
CATTAAGTGAACCCAACCCAACAGAATTCATGTTTGTAATCAAATATTGTAAGAAAACTATAATATGAATTTTTTTTTTTTTTTTTATTTTTTTTATAAAATCTGTATAAACTACAAATAGAATTTCTTCGCCATCTTGAATCGACTTGTCAGTTGCGTATGAGTAAGTACTCTGATAAAGATACAGTAACTATAGTAGTGACCAAGGATCAGACTCACGTCTTCAAAGCGCAAGGCTATCGCTTTAAGGCACCCCCTCACTCTAATAATAATATTAGACTGTTGGATCAAGGGTCAGATACAGAAGGCTGTCATCCTTGACACGGCACGCATCGTTAGGAGGTTTCTCAGTCTGTGACCTCTGCCGCCGGTAGTTTGAGCCCTGCTCCGCTACTGGTGTGGTCTGACATACAAATTTTTATAATATTTTTATGTATCTTTTTTATAGAAATATTGTGAAAATTTATAAGTTAAGTTAAGTTAAAGTACATTACCTATTCTAATTATACTTTCTAGTTACATCTTAATTCTAATATGTGTCAAAGAATTCCTCCGCCTCGTCACCGCGCCGACTGGCAATGTTCCTAGAAGGCTGGCAGCATTTCCACGTTGTATGGCAATGCTTATTCTTTGTGCCAAATAGTAACCAGCCTGGTCTTGAGAATGTACATATTTAGTTAGTTTCAATTGTATTTTATATATATATTGTAATTCTTATTGTAAATAAAGTTTGGTAACCATTGATTCATATTCGACAAATAAAAAATTAAAGTTGAATAAATGGAATATTAATCAAATAAATTGAAAGTTTAAAAAAAATTACTGACAGATCTTCCATTGGGATGGACGTCGTCCAATTGTGACATTCCAAATGTATTGAAATCCACGAGGACAGTCCAAATGGATGTCGACCTTGGCCAACTATCTAATGGTCTAATACGCTTCAATTTAAAATCTTAAATTTTCTTTTTCTTGCATACAATTTATTTTGTTCGAAATGTGTTTCTAGAATGATGGAGATTCCCAAACAAGAATTTACGCTGATGAGCAGTTGTTTGTTCGCGAGAAAATAACTTGTGAACTAGTTGAGCTTCCTCGATATTCTAATGTTAGTAAAGTTTCTTTTTCAACATATTTTTCTGTATTAGCCCGAGCACGTCCCAAACTTCTTACAAACAGACCAAACTTTGAGATTAATGACTTGTAAATAAACCTCTGTCTTGAGAGTCGACAGGACGAATATTGTTGCCATGTTTTTATATTTCCCTACAGATATTTCTTTTTTTTGACGGAGTATACAACTTCTGGTTTTCTTTTTTGGGATAATTATTGCAAAAATTTGAAAAATGAATGGCTATTTAGATATTAATCTCATTTAGGTTTTGCAAGAAATAGGTAACAGTCAACCATCGATCAAACTATAGACTATTGGCGGTTTTAAGCATCGAATACACACAAATATTTCGCGGAACACTGTTTGGTAGCCAGCAAAGCGATCGTCTGTCTCTTTGGTTTGCAACCGCATTTGCTCTCGTGTATTCAATGCTATTCTATTTTGTGAGGAATTCTCTTGAACTAACCTCCAAGGACTTGAACTATATTCCTGTTAACAAATGTTTTCGTTAATACATACTTTTACACCTCTCTCTCTGTAGGTATACAGGGAACAAGTATTTCACTTTTCACAACCTTGATACCTTATTTTTTTCACTGGTCCTTTTAACCTGGCCTTTTTTCAAGAAATCGCATCGATGAGCAGGAATGTTACACATTGTTATTCATAAAGGTTCTATTGAAAACTAGAAATCTAGATTCACGCGCCTCCGCCCGCGTTGAAGTGTTTTGTGTGGAATAATTTAGTGTCTGTAGGTACACAATTCTCACAGAAATTAGTGTGATTATTATTATAAATATCTGCTATTAGATACTTTTAAAAAATATTCTATGTGCTACTGCAGGAAATGATCTGTTATTGTGTCGATTTGTTTTAAAATTTATTCAATGGTTTACGACTCATACTTATTTCGACATCCAAATATATAGTCTTTTTGCAGGATGGTATTGGTGGTATGATATAGTAAGATTGAGTGAACATCTGTGTAATTAGGATTTAATAGGTCTAATGTATATTTAGTGAAAAAAAAGGCCCTGTAAGAAGTCGTACATCTTAATACAAAGCTCGTTACAAAATAAAGCTGAAGGTTAATTGTTAAATTAACTGCCTCTGATGAAAAAACTTAATTATTATGATGACTTATGTGTTAGTTAATGAAAGCTGTTGTTAGAAAAACACCATAGCAATCATAGTTTCCACCAAGCCGTTTTCTAATCCAGGGGTCGGCTTTCCAGCTTAACTGACTGACTACTATCTGACATCCACAACCCATGGGCGATATTGAAGTTCTGTAGTGAGACCAGTTGGATTTTGTTTTAGGACTACAACTATCCACATATATGGCAGTCGTTACGACTGTCATTGTATATATGTATTTTGGACGGTCGAGGTCCCTGCTGCCCACACTGGTGCACCGTATAGGGCCATTGACCGGATAACCCCCGCGTACAGCCCGTAGAGCCGTCCCAGGGCAGACGCAGCGCTGACAAGCCTTGGCCAAGCTGGATGAAGTGCTCGTCGAAGCGCCACCTCCCTTTTCAAGAGACCCAGATATTTCGAGTCAAAAAAATCCCTCAGGTAGCTGTTAAGATAGGGTCTCAAGGGTCAGAGCCAGGGTTTTCCCCAGCAGGCCCTGGGATGGCCAGTTTTTTTTCTTCCGCATCCAAAAAACAGCGGCACCCTGTTCCCGCCCGAGACAGGCGGAACTTCTCACGGCGGAAAACCCCTCTACTTTATCTTTTCTGCAAATTAACCAAAATAAGTCAGTCACTTCAACACTCAACCCTCACCCACTGACCTCTACGCGGGCCATTTAACCGGCTCCTAATTAGTGGTTCTTACTTAATACTATGCGGTTCAATAAACGTGACAAATTAAAACTAACTTGTGTTCAATGACCTGTGACATAACCTCGTTGGTTTCCAGAGAATAGAAGTCCTTTATGGTTACAGATTTTTTTTATTGTTCCAATTTCAAGTTTAGAACGAAATTTAAAATGTACTACCTCTTAGGGTTAACGCACTATAACGTAATTTATAGCAATCAAAATTGATTCAAAACAATTCATGGTTTGCGAAGCTATTTTTATGCTTACGATATTAATACTTATCCAAACAAATACGCTATACGTCATAAGAATTTAATTTAGAACAAATTAGTCTATCTATCTTAAGAGATATTATAGATTTAGTCAAAAAGTACACTATTTTGAAGGCGGGCGACGACGTTGGAGTGCGCACTGCGCATGCGTGAGTTGACTGCCGGCCGTCGTCTGTTAGGTCTACGAGGTGCCATACCGCGCGGCTCAGACGCGTGGTCGGTCCCTTACGGTACTGTTGTGTGCGAACTCTCATTATTACGAGTGTATTTTGTTTTGCAATTTCTCTAAAAAATTAGGTACTATTATTCTAACATGATATTGTAGTATTCTACATGATATTGTAGTATTTTTTTTTTCCGATATTCCTTTTGGCGTGTTCTTTTTAATTAAGTAGTTTACATACATAGGACCTAAATTACTAAATTTACATATCGTTGTAAATAATAGAGAATATAATAGAAGATATAATAGAGAAACTGTTGTAGGGGGGCTTTATGAACGCAATAAAACTCAAAACAAAGGTTTTTAGAACTTTTGTCTGTTTGTCTGAATGTTTGAACACGCTAACCTCAGAAACGGCTTAACCGATTTGAATTTCGGGTTTGGTTTTCAATCGCTTCATACATAAAAAAGTTATGTAGATCTAAAGTAACACGCAGGCGGAGTTGCGGGCAACAGCTAGTAACTTATAAAATAATTAATATAACTTTTATTACATATATTTCTCGATAAATGAATGCTTTAATTATTATAAACTTCAACAATTTCCTGATATTACAACCCAACAAATAAACCTTTAGATTTATAACATTGTACAGATTATATTTATTTCAAAGGCCACAATCTAAAATTGTATTGTCCCAGATCTTATCCGAGTCAATTTAAAACTGTATCTACTGCCTTGTAAATTAACTTTGCTTGCTCTGTGCGCTGCACATGGTATGGCGCACGGGGCTAACATCTTATATCGCTCATAAATCGATTGAATAAAGGCGACATTGTTAGCTGAACAATATTTGAGATAAGTATTTCTCCGCGCCATTTATGCCGTGGAAATAAAATAAATAGAAATGTTCTTTCTTTGTATATTGTAAATTTTTTACCGCCAGCTCCAGTCAGCTTGTGACCTCGGCCCGATGTTACTCGGTCGAAACGTCAGGCCCTAAATAAGGTAATTTTACGCGTTTAAGTTCCGAAATCGTAACTATTAAAATGAATTCAGAACGCGAAAGTCTCAATACAATCCTTCACACTTTGCCTTTACATCATTACTGACCGGGAAGGTTTACAGGCAGCTATGGCTGTGTTGCCTCTTTGAATGGCGATAGATTTCCTAAGTCACCCATAATCGCCTATAAAATTCTTCAACTACCAGTAATACTAACCGTTTGCACGGAAAGCCGAGGGCGTACAGACGTTACGGACGGATGAACAAGACGAAACTATAAGGGTTCCGAGACTAACTACGGAACCCTAAAAATGCAGGTAGCGTATACCCTGTCTAAAAAGTCGCGGAGTAAGTAGCGGAGTAAGCGTTGACAACAATCATTCGAGCCAATCCAACCCAGTCGTCAAAATTACTATTGGACTCCAATAGTGCTTTTGACGACCAGCGAGATCGACACCGAAACCAAATGATTGCCGCCAACGCTTACAAAGTCCAGTTCCGCCTCACACCTTTTTAGACAGGGTAAACAATATAGAGAACTAAATTAATAAATACGTATTACACGGACTTTATGGTATGCAAAAGAAAAAGTAATAAATTTTTTGAATAAAGAAGACAACGTTCCAAATTAAAAAAAATGCGCCAAAACTTGCTTTCCTTTTAATGAAGCTAATTACCAATGTAGTGGACGTATACTGGCTGCACAAAGATAGTCAACAAACAAAGAGATTTTAATTAAAATGGAACGAGGCTGTGTCTGCCACGGACGGTGGACGCACGCCTTAAGATTTTACATTTAAATTAACCGAACCGTGACTATATAAATGTCAAGTACGACATCTTAAAATATATGGAAGTTTTGCCGCTTATGCTGAGGTTTGTAGAATGTATTTCCTTTTAAGTTTTCATATTTGTGTTTATTGAAAGTGTCATAATATTAACTTATAAGCCATAGCCTAGTTTAGTGTATGCTTAGATTATAACATTACTATTATCTATGTCTATGTCTATGTTCCACTAGGCCTATGTCACTCGCCTAACAATCGCAAAAAATACGTGACGTCAGCGACAACTTCAAGTTGTAAGTCAGTAAGGGTTGTCTCTTGTTTGTGATAGGGCATTTACTATAGAGTTGATACGAGTATTGAGGCATTAACGTCATAATTTTTGTTAAATTTTGCTGGTACTTTGCTGACAACTCTAATGTTCGAATTATGTTATCTGTAAACGGAGCATGTAGAGTTAAATCAGGGGGCTGACAACTTAATTTCCACTTTCGACAGGGCACTGTGTGCTGTACAAGTGGCCCCCAATCGCGAGACGGCGCCTCAGCTTTCTATCAGACAGGGAGCAAAAAAGAAAACTGCAATAAATAAAATAAAAATATTTCAAAGACGGCATACCGCTTGTCTGTGTCTGTTTCTACACCAGTGAATAGCCTTTTGCTTGAGTGAGTATCAACGACATCTTTCAAATTACCAGATTATACCTACTTATGGCAAGTGAACAAGAACCGTTTATAAGAATTAAACAAGCACAAAACATCTCAATAAAGTTTAGTTATTCAGCCTCACTTAAAAAGTCCATTACAAACTTCTATCTAACTCAATCAAGCCGAGCCTCGAAGTAAATCGGAGTGACAACAATTACAATTATTGCCAACCTCGCAGGATGTAAATAACAGATGTAATTTATTAGTTGGCAACTCCGTAGAATCAATTATTGTAATACCATCCCTTTGTCAAAATAGCTGCAATAAAACATACGAAGTTAAACCCTAATTAAATGTTATTCATTATCTAATTATTGAGAAACAATTATGTAGAGATTTCGGTTAGATTAATTGTTTGTTGTTATGTTAGTTTGTATTAGAATTTAAGGTTTATTTTTGCTGCTGACAATGTTTTTTTACGATAAATCAACACAATGTCATGATGTGTAGGCAGATAATCTACGCCTACTTTTTAGGCTTTCCGTAGTTCAATACTCGGAACCCTTATACGAGTACTTTCGTCATGTCTGTCTGTCCGTCTGTCCTCGGCTTTCCTCGTAAACGGTGATTGTTAGAAACATGAAATTTTTCATGGATGTATTTACTATGTTGACAAGGTGCTAAAAGAAAATTATTAAAAAAATTTTTTTTGGACTACCCTCCGGCACGCGTAACCAGAATTTGTTTTTTTTTCTTGCGTCTATCTCGGAGTGTAGGGTATCATTAGATAGGTCTTTTAAAAACATTGAGAGGTTGCTAATACCATTTTTTGATTTAAGTATCCGTTTGAGAGAAATTTAGCTTTGAAGAGCATTTTTTTTGCGAAAAAAAAGAGTGTCCCCCCTTTAAAATTTAAACTGCTGGCGTGAGGAACCTGAAATAATTCATGATTGTAGTCCAAGTAATGAACTTTTAAGCAAAACTATAACGGATGGTATAACTTTGTTCTTTCAGGAGTTATGGAGGGTTCCGTAGTTACCCATAAAAGCCTCGTTATGGGTAACTACAGAACCCTATCTTGAGCATGGGACACGCGTGTCGGGACACGCACTTGGCCTGTTTTTTACTTATAACTTGGTTTTCTCGTAAAATAGACTTCGCTGGATTGGTAAGCTTGGGTAAAGTATTAGTATCGCCACGTGGTCTCACCCAGTATTCTGGGAACCTTTCTAGTCAATAATGACGCAAAGTGTTAAATCTGTACTTACTTATTTTATTATCAGTGTAAATTAAGTCTTATAACCTTGGTCACTGCTGTACAACAAACATACATATAATCACATCTATATCCCCGGAAGGGGCGGCAGATGTAAATTACAAACCTACATTTTGTCAATATTTTTGGTGATCCTGTCATTGGTAATTGCCGTCATCGGGCACTACTATTCAACCTAGGACACTTTTTACCGGCTAAAAGTCAATAACTGTTTGAAAATTTTCTAAAGTGAAACTTTATCAACTCGGATTTAATGTGATTTGAGTGATTTTTATACAGGTAATCGTACTAATAAATAACTACTTATTATCGTACCTGTTAGTTTTTGAAGTTGTAGTGTTTTCAATCAGATTCTTTTTGACTTTTACTTACGTATTTATTTATGTACTTAGTGTATTCATCAGGTAGCTTTTTAGTATCTAAGTCAGTATAAATATCGTAATACCAGTCACACGTAGCATGTATTCTGCTCGCCGTGATGAGGCTAAACAAGAAGATATCTTGAGAAAACTTGACCTGACATTGAAGGAATTAGAGGTATCCAAAACGTTGATTAAACAGTTGCATAGGGAAAGAGATGAAAATGAAAAGGAACTATTAGATAGCCTAAATAAATACGACTTCATAAAAAAGCAGATGGCTGAGATGCACACAGAGAATAAGTTAGTGTTAGATGAGCGGGGCAGATTACAAAATATTGTGACTGGGTTCAGAGAGTGTAGTGACGAGTATGAACAGGGTCTCAAGCGCATGTCAGTCTTGAAACAGGAACTGCACGAAGCCCACCACCTCATTTCCCACCTTGAGGCTGAGAAACGTGACACCATAGTATCCCATACCCATAACTTGTTTGAGGAGTTAGTTGGTAGTGTGCCCAGCCTTGTTGCTACTGAACCCAGCTTAGAACCCACAATTACTATAGATTTAACAAAGGATGATACCTTAACAGCTCATTGTTCCAATCACAAGATGGGCATAGTTGCACTCAACTATGCCCGTCTTGTGTTCAGTAGAAACAAAATTAAGAAATATGTGAAAATTAATAAATACATAAGAAAAACACAAAATGTTATTAAAAGACAAAAAAGTATGTACAAAAAAGTCAAGTATATTAATGAGAGAAGGCAACTAGGCGATGAACTTGACATGTATTCATTACTAATTGAAAATAATATCTCTGATCATAATAACAATATTTTAAAGTTAGAATCAGAAATTAATAATTTAAAAAAATCACTAGACATAATGACTGACAGGTATTGTAATGTTAAAAGTGAGTATCAGGAATACATTCTGGCCATGAAGGATCTTATGAGTCCAAATTCCACATTGACATCAAACAACCATTTAATTAGTCCTGAGCCGGTCTGTAAGTCGTCGCTGACTTCAAACATAAGCCCTTCACTTGAGTCAAACAAGAAACCCAGTAGTTCCTTCACCAAACAAAATATGATTAAATCTGAAATAGTGATGTTTTGTGATGAATTAGGGAAATCAATGGGCCAGTTACTTAGTTCATATTTAGAACAAAATGTTACTAACTATTGTATGCCGGGATTAATTTACTGTAACATTATAAAAAAAAAAAAAAATTGTAATTTAAACAGCAACTGTACACTTATAATTTTGGTGGGAGATAGGGGAAATGCAGACAGAAATGCAATTGTAAACTGTTTAGAATTATTGAGCTTATTAGATGTTAAAAACATTATTTTATACACACTTCCTTATAGCCGTGGCTTATCACAGGCCGAAAACAATCTTAAATATAAGCTAAATCAAACAATACATACATTGACATTTCATAATCCAAATAAATTCCATCTGATTGACATTAACATGTATTTAGAAAATAAATTGTTATTGACGGAAGATAAACTCTATTTGAATAGATATTATAGATAGCATCTTCGCTATCATATTTTATTAGTTATTCAGCCAAAAACTTGGCTAAACAATCTGCTTTTATTGAGCAGAAAAGTGACAATGTTTGTCTTGTGACCTTGGAATCTGTTCCAAAAAAAGGTGACAATAATTTAAACTTAGTTGTAGGACAATAGAGGAAATCCATAGCAAATTAAATTTAAGGACAAAGGAAAAGTCTATGTTCATGAATATAATTCATCAAAATATTGAAGGCTTTTCTATCAAAGAGTTAGAACTAGAATTATTTTTAATTGAAAAACGTATCCATGTACTTTGTTTAACTGAACACTGGTTAAAAAAACATGAACTCTTAGTTAATATTGATAATTATAAAATCATTAGTGCGTTTACTAGAGATTCCGCTATAAGAGGTGGGGTCTCTCATTTTAATTAATGACAAATTAAAATCAAAAGACCGAAAAGACGTAGTAGCACTCACAAGTGAGCGAAATATTGAACTATCATGTGCAGAGCTAGAACAATATATTATTATTAGCGTCTATAGACCTCCTTCTGGAGATTACTACCTGTTTGAGTCCATTATGGAGGAAGCCTTAAAAAAGGAATGTAAATGTAAGAAGACTATAGTTGTTTGTGGCGATTTTAATATTAATATTTTAGAAAACTCTCAGAACGCGCTAAGGTTCCTCAACCTTTTTAAATCTTTTAACTTACAAAATCTTTTTTGTGAACCAACTCGCACCACAGCCACATCAGCTACCTGCTTAGATAATATTTTTTCTAACAGCGATGTAGATGAGAAATCTATAATACATTTTATAAATTCAGATCATGCAGGTCAGTTAGCTAGATTTAAGTTCCAACATGTTCCATTATCAAAAAATATTGTTTGTAGACCAATCACAACTTATAGATTAGAAAAATTTAAAGAAAACATTAAGAATAAAGTACCTCTTTTGGAGTTGAATAATGATAAAAACCCGAATGATCATTACGGAGATTTGTTCGGAGTAATCAAATACGAATGTGATAACATTTTCACTAAAAAAACAATAAATGTAAATCAATTTCAAATTAAATTTAGTGATTGGGCTACGCCTGGAATCTATAAAAGTAGAAGGAAATTATACGAATTATACGAGACAAAGGCATCTTACTAATGAGCCACAAGTAATTGAACAGATTAAAAAGTACTCTAAACTATTCAAAAAAGTATGTTCAACAGCTAAATCTATTTATATACGGGCTAAAATTGAAAAATCTGATAATCAAACGAAGGCAATATGGAATGTTATTAACAAAGAAACTTGTAAAGCAAAGTCACGTGATCGATCCTTCGAGTTAAAAATGGATGATAAACATATTAATACTGATTCTGAAGTGGCCAATGCATTTGAATCTTTTTTCACAAATGTTCCAATCACCACTACAAATAAGTTAAATTCGTCAAAAAACGTAGCCAATTCTCTTCTTAAATCTAGTGTTGATAAATGTAGAATTAACTTTGATTTTCAGTATATTGACTCTGTCACTATACTTGAAACTTTTAAACAACTAAATATAAAAATACCGAGGATCTTTGGGTCATTTCAACTAATATAATAAAATCAATAGTGCCCGCTATAGCGCCTCACCTTGCATTCATATTCAATAAATGTATAGATGAAAATCAGTTTCCTAATCTTATGAAGTACAGTAAAATCATTCCTTTATTTAAAGCAGGAGACAAAAGTGATCCTTCAAATTTTAGACCTATTTCCATACTCCCAACCCTCAGTAAAATAATATTTAATCAATTGCTTTCACATTTTACAGACAATAAGTTACTTCATAACAAACAGTTTGGTTTCACTAAAGGCAGGAACACAACGGATGCAGGAGTTGCACTTGTGAAACATATATTTGATGTTTGGGAGGAAAAACAGGATGCCATTGGTATATTTTGTGATCTATCAAAAGCTTTTGATTGTGTTGATCATGAGACTTTGCTACTAAAATTAGGTTATTATGGTGTTTCGAACAACTCACTTGGCTTACTCGAGTCTTACCTCACTGGTAGAGTACAAAAAGTAAACATTAATGGCACCGACTCTTCTGGCGCCTCATTAGTCATGGGAGTACCCCATGGCTCGATATTAGGACCCCTTTTATTCTTAATATACGTAAACGATCTTCCTTATTTCACTAAAAATCTTTGTGAGATAGTATTATTTGCTGATGACACATATAGATAGAAAAAAAGTAGCACTTGACGGTGTAAATAATACCCTTTCGGAAATATTACATTGGTTCACAAGTAACAACTTGCTGCTCAATGCGAAGAAAACAAAATGTGTAAAATTTACTATGCCCAATGTTAGACAGGTGGATACTCATATTACTATGAATAATGAATTAGTTCAAATAGTCAATACACAATGGGGTCATAATACTACAATGGGGTCGTCATATCACAGCTTTGGCAGGAAGACTTAGCTCAGCTGCCTATGCGGTTCGAAAGATAAAGTCACTGACTGACGAGAAAACGGCACGATTAGTTTATTTTAGCTACTTTCATAGCGTTATGTCATATGGTCTGCTGCTGTGGGGCTCAGCTGCCGATATTGAGACAATATTCATATTACAGAAACGAGCTATACGAGCAATCTATAGACTCGGACCCCGTGACTCGCTGAAAGAACTATTTAAAGAAATTAATATTTTAACAGTTGCTTCTCAATATGTTTACGACAACATCTTATATGTACGGAAGAACATAGATCTCTTTAAAAAAAATCCGGTAACCATAATTTTAATACAAGAAATAAATATAAACTGGCAATGACAAAAGTTAGACTTCATAAAGTTGGTAATTCATTTGTTGGCAAATGTATAAAAATTTGAAATCAGAATCATTTTCTAATGGTTATTTATGTACTTACTTAATTTAGTATTTTTAAAATATTACTTGACAAAATTGTAAAATTTTGACATTCATATGTGCTCTTTATGTGCCTAAACTGAATAAATGAAATTGATTCTTTGATTCTGATTCTTGACATGTTGAATAGCAGTGCCCAGTGACGGCAGTGTAGTTTTATACACCGCTCATTTTATACACTCTTAGTATGTGTATGGGTTGCTAGTTTACACGGTTCAAAAGTCGAGTACCTTACGTAATCCCGAATTGATACAATTCGATTCCTAACATGATCGAGTTTTGTACGATTCGTGACATTTAAGTCGACGCGTGACTCCATTTTAGATGCGACACAAAGAGAAACAGATCAAAAAAACCATAACTCTTTGAACTATTAAAGTATATTGTGTACACGACAACACGACCATGGCTAAACGGGCAGACAGTGGTAGTTTAGTGTACCTCATTCACCCACATTTTGCCAGTGAAAGTTTTTTTTTTTATATTTTAGGACAATTCACACAACGCCATCTAGTCTCAAACTAAGCAGAGCTTGTGATATGAGTACTACAGGGGGTCGGCTTTCCAGTCTAACTGCGATTCGGCTGAATTTCCTCGATATTTTCCGTGAAGCGACTGCCATCTGACCTCCACAACGCATGGGCGATTTCGAAGTTCTGTAGTTAGACCGCGAGGATTTTTGATTTAGGGCTCCAACTACCCCTAACGACTGCCATAGATGTTCGTATGACAACCGGGACCGACGGCTTAACGTGCTCTCCGAGGCACGAAGAGGTCTCAGTGTCTTAAGAAATGGTCACCCATCCTAAGACCAGCCTGACGGTGAATGATGATGACATAGGAAACATCCAGACTTCGGTACAAACGTATGTGTCATCACACAAAGTTTGTCCCGACCGGGAATCGAACCCGAGACTCCGGCGTCGAAAGCGGATACACTACCGACCACGCCACCGAAGCAATTGAAGGATTTTTGACAACAAAACCATGTACTTTTTTAAATAACATTCTTTTAGAATCTAGAATCTCATTTAAAAGGCACTGAAATGTAGAAATAGATATAAATACATAAAAACCTAGACCTGAAATAGCAGTTCGGTTTTGATGTCCAAATTGGATTAAGTAATCGCATGATACGAATTTATCAAAATCTTTTCAAAATAGACAGATAACACGTCAAGGGCTAATTCCAAGACTTTTAAAGTATTAGAAAACTTATAAACAAAATGTTTATTACTCGCAATGTCTGCAATAAAATGAATGCGAACGTACATGCGAACGCGACGTAATGAAACCGCGACGTAAGTAGGTACATTCAATTTCTGCATAGATGTACTCGTATAAAAAACATCTTTGATGATTTTACGGTGGTTCGACGGCGCCTTTGGAGCGATGAAACCAGCGGGATACGTAGGTACTACGCGGACGAGAGAATAATTTTACTGTGAAAAGATTTATATGATACATTCAAATTCTAGTTGGATTCTAATTGGAAAATCAAACTATTTGGGACTGTATTGTAGTGACTATAGGGATGTAACATCGCACCTGGTTGTTGGAATTTAGATTCGAGTTTGACCGTATTTTTATTGCCATTATTAGTCATACAACGTTAAATGGCCAGCCTCTCTGAAGCAGAGGTCTGGTGTTATCCAGCATCTTTGGGGAAGCAAACTATATTAATTAGTTCCCTAACTCCTGGTAGATAGCTCTGAACCGAACATTGATATGATCGCAAGTTTAGAGATCCCAATCTATAGGAGTTTTGGTGAATTGGCGCCTCTCCTGCAAAAGTTGGCAAAACGTTCCTCCTCGATACAGAACAGTCGTCGGTGGTTCGACTCCAGCTCTAGACTATCGTTATTGCGATTGTTTTCTAAAAATTGAGATCTCACTTAACCATCGAAGAATCCATTTGTGTGGGTTAGATTACCAAATAGGTACTTAGTTCTAGTAGTTAGTTTTACGCTCGTTTCAAAGGTCTACAGCACGAAAGCTTTAACGCCCTTTACTTCGCTTTTAATTCTCGGATACTTTCGCGCCATACACAGTTTAGAGGCTCGTATATGAAGTTTATTTCCTTTTTTATTCTTTGTAATCTAAGAATTTAATATAGCCGCCATAAAGATATGACATCAGGAAAAAAACGGTCATGTTTAATTTGAATTTGAGATGCTTTGGAAACTGGGGAAGCGAAGAAATAGGTTTATTTTTTTTAATTAGCATACACAATACAAAATCACGCGTTTATTCTCGAGAGAGGAATGAGAGAAGAGGAGAGAGTATAGAGATAAATAGATGTACAGCGGCTTTATCTAGTTTATTTCTTACAAACGATCTTTATAAGAAAAGCTGTTGGCTTATGACTAAAAGAAAATATGGACGGAACACACATGACAAGGCTCTCGTCTGAGCCATATCCTTCAGTTGGTCTGTAATTATTATAAGATATAGGTAGGCGAAATGTGTATGTATATCTGTAAACTAAACTCTAGACGAGGCTCATTAAGTCATGATCTCGCCTTAAACGAGGCGTTTCTAATTGCGGAGTCGGTTCCGCAAAAATGGGGCGCGTAGTGGAATACATTGCGGTAACTTAAAATTTATGTCTCACACTCTTTAAACCGTTTTGTGTCGGAGTTGGCTGAGGTTGTTTATTATGGTGTTAGCAGACTTTCATGTTTGTTTGTGAGAATTTGGTAAATAAGGAAGCTGAGAGCACACGCTTTCACCAGCGTGGATAAGATTTGGCTTTCACGATGCTGAACAGGTATTAGCTATGTCATATACATAACATAGGTAAGTACTGTATACTATTGAGTTAAACACACACACACACACACACATATCACGCCTAATCCCCGAAGGGGTAGGCAGAGGTGCAATACACACCCACAATTTACCAGTATTTTCAGTCCCACGTAATAGCAAGCCTATTGCCGTCACTGAGCACACATATAATGGGCTATGTCCAAAATGACCGAATGAATTTAATAAAAAGTAGCAGCAATATCGTAATTTTGAAAAAAAATCTTAAGTGGCAGCCGCTATAGCACAGCCAATTAAAGTCCTGGGCGTCTCGGACTATTATTGAGTTAAAAAGCTATTCTATTCTGAAGTCACAAGTTCCTGACATTAGCTTTACATGGTTGACCAGCCAAAGAGCATGATAGTGCCGAATAAAGTAGATTGACATGTTTTCCAAAGAAAATTCTACCCATTAACACATTTTTAAAATATTCTGAGAAATCATTGTTTGATAATATCGATTGAAAGAAGTCGTCAGGTGTTTGCACACATTTTTCATTGTAAATTGAATATAAAACAAACTTTTTAATAATTTTATTAGGTCGACGAAAGAAAATGTTACTTAAAGTGAATTATCTTCAGATAAAGGGTCCAGTGAACCGTGAATCTGCGAAGGTCAGTCGTAGGGGACTAGAAGGGACAAAGGCATGTTTCTTTTAGTGAAAATATTCAAATTGACAACGCCCTCAGCAGTATTATAACGATATTGCCTTGACATTTGGCAGTCAATATACATGTTTACGGCGATATTTGCTGTCAACAAATTGTTTATGAATGTGACATTTTTGTCAGAGATAAATTTTTATGCGTTTGCTAAGAATAAGATTACAAATGTTGAAGTTTCTGAAGAATTTTATCTATTACTTGTTGTATACCTACATAAATTATGTTATGATCCTCTAATGTTCGATCGACTTTTAGGGATAAGTTGGGCGACGATCGGTTGGGCAAACGCTTTTGACACCGGAGTCTGAGGTTCCTCCGAGTCGAATCCAAAATTTATGTGATCCAAAAATTTTGTATGTATTTAGAACTATATAGGTATTCTGTTTCAGTTGTCTATATTTCATAGCACAATCTTATACTAGTATCTTATCGTAGTAGCTTAATTTGAGCTAGATGGCGTTGTGTGAGGATGTCCGAAAAAGTAATGTGTAACACAATGATCTATTGTAGGTATTATGGAAAGGGAAATCTATGAAATCTTTGCAACAAAATCTTATTCCAATATCTATTCAATACATTACATAATTCCAAATTCAAATGGGTACCATAAGAACAGAATTAGACAATAGTGCTACGCCTTAGTATAAAATGTCATTTGTCAATCAGGCCAACGACTTTGAGTTACATCGTGACATTAGGTGAATGTCATTAAATAGTGACTTTCAGTGTAAGAACGTGACTAAACTGATATTGGGCTAATCACCGCCTAGAGACTCGCTAACGATGAGAAACTCGACTGCGGTAGTGGTTATTTTATGTTTTTCTTTTTATAATTAGATTAGCGGACGCCCGCGACTTCGTTTGCTCTCAAAACGTATACATTTTCACTCCTTTTGTTACATTTTCCATTCCAGAGCTTTTACTGGTCGTGGTTTGAAGCAGTCCATAGCTTTCCTCGATAAATGAACTATTAAAACCAAAAAGAATTCTTGAATTCGAAGCAGTAGTTCCTGAAGTCTGATATTAGCCCATTCAACCAACCAACAACAAACAAACAAACTCTTCAGGTTTATTAACATTTTCCATTGCTGCTCCGATCCGCTCCGACTGGAGCAGGAATGAAAGACGTTACAAAAACTATGTTACCAAGCGGAAATATTGGGTCTCCCTTGTTTGACCGAAAGGGCTTCCCAAAAAAATTTTCGCATAATTTCATTTGCCAAATTATCTATTCACAAAAAATTGTAACGCAAACCTAATGTTTGGGAAATGAACGTTTAAACTATAACTTGTTTACCAACTAGTACTTTTAACATTTTTTATTTAGTCAAATATTTCACTTGGAATAACAGTTTTTACGCAAAATCATCGTTTCTGGCGTAGGAAGTCACAGTTTTAACCTAACCTAACCTACCCATTTTGTTTAAAGAAGAAATTAACCTAATCTAAATAGTTGAGTTCCGGGTAACCTACTAAAAACAAATTGCAATTAATATTATTTGTCTTAACAAATCATTTCACCAAACGTTTATTGTCTGAAGATTGTTTACTGTAATAAATCATTTGATTAAAGACCAAATGCCATAATGACATTATACTTGGTAATATTTTGCTAAGTAAAAATTTGACCAAATAAAAATATGCGTACGTAAATCATTCGAAATATCGCAATGGTATAAAAAAAGGTTATTAAAATTTGTTTGGGTAATGAATTTTGTCAAAATCTTTTCGGCAAAACGGCAGGCACCCGGAAATATTATTTAGTATCTCTTTGTCAAAACGTCGTCCATCTGAGCAACTGCATGCACCGCGTGATTTTGGGCTCCGGATCCATTAATAGAAGCTCTTACCACTCCATATCATCATCCACGGAGCCTTTTGCCAACCCAGTTGGGATCGGCTTTCCAGTCTAATTGCGATGAGGCCGAACTACAACCTTTTCCGGAGAGCGACTGCCATCTGACCTCCACAACCCATGAGCGATATTGAAGTTCTATAGTTAGACCGGTCGAATTTTGTTGAAGGTAATTGAGGGCTCCAAATACCCGTAACGACTTCCATAAATGTTATGTTCGTATGACAACCGGGACCGACTTATCTTAGTACCCCATATAACCTAATTTATGTCGTAAGTAGCAAGTCTAAACATTACCGATTAGCTCGCAGGCCAAAGTCTTTGGTAGAATTATAATAAATTATCGTAGCAAAATGTAGTTGTACAATAAATAACATACAGACTGGTTTGAGCAATAAATTCAATAGCAGTAAAGAAAAGGCAGAAAGCAATTTGCCCTTTACTTTATCACATAAATTGCTTCAAAACGTATGGAAAAATCTTGTGGAAGGACAGTCCCAATAATACTGGAATTATTATTTCTTCTTGAATACTATGATTATGCTTATACGAACCCGCTTAAACGACATTGACGTACTGACTGTAGGTAGTAATTAAATTCTATATAGTTACTATAAAGTTTAACATATTCTTTTTACCTATACCTATAAGTAGTTACCTAAACTTATTAAGGTATAGGTAAAAATAATATATTTGTAGATTACGTTTGTAATGAATAAACTCAAAAAATACTAGACTGACATCTAAATAAAATTCTTTCACCAGTTTGCTGGCTACTTTATCCCTAAGTATCATAGGTTGCATCTTATACAATGCAATCAGCTGTTTTTGCATCCGCTCATATCATTTCATTTCATTTCACTTCATTTCACCTCATTTCACTTCATTTCACTTCATTTCACTTCATTTCACCTCATTTCACTTCATTTTATTTCATTTCAAAACAAATTACTCCGCAGCGTCTGACTGTTCGCGAAAACTTAAAGAATACTGCACCGATTTCCATGCTGCTTTCTCTGACCGAACTCTTCGTTGTTAGCACGCCAACGCGAAAGGAATATTCGCCTGATCCTTCAAACAAATACGATCTCATCTGATAGGGTCACTCACAGGCTCAACCAGTTGCTTCGCGAATTTGGCAGCAAATTTAAATGCCATTTGTCATAGATGTTGATAAGATGTCCTAAATGAATGGAGATTTATAATTTTAATTTGATCAACGACGAGGCCCTGGCAAAATTATAATTTTTTGTTTTTTTTTTCTATAGTTCCTAATCAAAATCAAAATCAAAATATCTTTATTCATGTAGGTCACAAAGTAACACTTATGAACGTCAAAAAAAGAAAATGCTTCTACATTTACATTTACCGCCAGATTCGCAAGGCAATAGGTAGAGCCTGTAAGGAAAAAACCTGGCAAGAAAAACTCACGGCCACTCTTTTTATTCGCCAGTGACCATGTGTGAACCAAGTGAACTTAAAAATTACGGATCTCTGTTATTCACAAAAAAAGTAATAAGCGGTAATGGGATTGCCTCCTATACAATACAATTGGCGAAATGTGTTTGTATAATGTGCTTCTGCTTGCCCATTCTGGGAAAGAGGAGTGATTGAAACGTATTTGTTTGTGTAAAAAGGAGTGAAGAAATTATACCACCACCTTCCGAGTTCCTACAAAATGCGTTGTTTACGCGCCTTATAAACTGTCACTGTCATCAACCACAACTTTAAAATCTTAAATACTTAGTCCACGATAAGATTCTATTTTAGAACATGCTATAAAATTAAATATCCGGAAAGAATGAAGACGTAATCTGTAATAGAAATCTCGGGATTTATCGGCTTGTGGCTGTGGGTTTGTACTGGCTTTCAAATGAAATATAGGCTGCATAGCGGTAGTCGTTGCCTCTCTTGTTTTTTTAGTACAACCGTGGTTCGTATTGGCGCGCTTTTCGAAGTGCTTTTTACTGGTGACTTTTTTATAAAACAGGCATGGGATTTGTTACCGGGACCTTTTATTTTTTATTGACTGTGGGTTATCAATTAATTAATTGTTTTCGATGTATCTTTCTGAATACTAAAACTTTAGATATTGGTTTGTGTAACAATATTCATTTGATATAAAATATGGGACGTATATTGGGACTTTATTGCTTAAGGCCATGTGCCAATCTTATCATCATAAAAATGTAATGATTTTTATATTACATAAGTACCTACTAAAAAAACACACGGCTCATCTCAATGTACCTAAGTGGTTATAGTAGTCCATAGATAAAAGAAAAGGGTAGTGTAAATGGTACAAAAATTAGAAAGTAAAAGTAAGTGGGTTTCCGAAGCTCTTATACGCTCCATTGACCATCCGTATACCAATCCAAATGAAGTGGACGTCTGCCATAAATGACAGTTAGATGGTTCATTTGGCTAGACGTCAAATGGATTGAGTTACATGCAGAGACTTGGGATGGCGCTCGCTTCGCTCCCTTAATAGACCTACAGAGCGTGGGAAAGAGAAGTCCGGAGAACTCATCATCATTCGAACATTGCCTATGAGTAATAAAGATAGGTGATGACATACTTTTATCTATGTGTGTCAGTGCCAACAATTTTCCGTAGTTTTCCAAATAACAAAAAGATAATTTATGTTGTAAACTGGCGAAAATTTGATTTATAAAATATAAACGAATCCTTGTGTTGTTTTCAATAAAAGTGTATTTAAGAGCCATGGTGTCTTGTTGTATAAGTAATTGTAATGTAACTAAAGCCGACAATCCAAATAATTACACGTTTCACAGGTAAATACAAAATTTTCCAGCAATTCTTAAAGAACAGATATTTGTTTATGTCTTGTATTTATGAAATAAGTAAAAAGTTCTAATCATAGTACAATGGCTACCCTTGCATTGTGCAGTAATATTTTCTATTCACAATGAAGAATTAATCCTAAATAACGTAAAATAGAAGAAAGTCTTTTTACGATAGGGCTTGACCACCTGATGACGTCACGATTATCGATATATCGATAAACCATGTCAAATAGAAGTATAATGTTATACGTTCCCGCCAGTTTTTCGGAATGATTATTTTAGATTAGATTAGACAAATTTTTATTTGGATTTCATAAAACCATAACATAGTATAAAACAGAGCCTGTCTCTATGTAAGCATAGATCTTTAAAACTACGCAACGGATTTTGATGCGGTTTTCACCAATGCATAGAGTGGTTCTGAGGAAGATATATAATTTGTCAAGCAGGTGAAGCCGCGGGCGTTTGCTGTTAAACAAAGTTTTGTAAAGGTAATGAAAATACTTAAACATAAAATAATTGTTACTGGCAAATACGATAAAGAGCATTTTAAGTTTATTGATAAAATATGAATCAAGAAAATTACGATACTCTACACTGTAGAGTAAATAGTGATGACATATTTTAATATTTTTAAGGTTTCCTCTCAATTCCCAAATTCATGATTAATTGAACCTTGGCGGTACAACAACAGTATTTCGAGAGCGATAATACGAGTTATACCTGCGAGTTCAAGTGCGAATAAAAGTGTTCATTGTAAATTAGTGTGTGTTATAAACAAAGTGTTTTGTGGTAGTTTTATCGGCAGTTTAATTTCAAAGAACCCCGGCTCGTAACAGTATTTGTAACAAGTTTACCGATTTCACATTTCAATGATTTGGAATTATTCGTAAACTTTATCATTTTTGTCAAATATACTTCGCTTATTGCTCGGACACAATGATTTTTAAAACCAAACTTATTTAAAGCTACATGCGTTGACACCTTAGCACCTTCACACCTTCCAAGCACATCCGCATGTGCCGCTGCTAACCTAGCAGGTGATTACATATTTGAGCTGTTTGGGGTTGAGACACTGGGGTCATGGGGTCCGAGTGCTCGCCACCTTTATAGAGACATTGCTAAACGCTTATTCGATGCTTCTCAGAACCAGAAGGCTGGCTATTTTCTGGCCCAAAGAATATGTATCGTCATCCAACCTGGCAACACAGCCAGCATTCTGGGAACCTTCCCAGTCAGCAGTGACGCGGAGGATTTTTTAAACGATATTTTGTAATGTAAATATTTTTAGTGTATAATTACAATGTATATTGTAATATTGTAATTATTATTGTAAATAAATATTGTTAAGTACCTTTAAAGTTAAATGTGTCAAAAATGTTATCTAAAAAGAAAGTCTACCGTCGTTGATAATAGGGAAATTAACAAATTGAGGGTTTTAAGGTATGTAAGTATTAAGGGATTGTAAGTAATTGTGCTGCTAGTCGAACTTTCATTCTTTAGTTGTAAAGTTAAAACAATCATCAAAATCGGTTCACCCAATTGAATGCTGCGAAGTAACAAACATAAAAATACCGTCAAATTAAGAACCTCCTCCTGCATTCGTCTTCTAAAGCATCGTATAAAATGACGTGTGGTTCAGCGTGGAAATTCCGAATTAATATAATTTCGATTTCATCGCCACGGGAATTATTGCATATACTCGTATTAACATATCCATGGTGTTTTTTCCTACAATTTCTGGCTCTTCTGTAGTTTTGAATTCTTAAGGTTAAACTGACGTAACCTGTGGTCTTTTTTGCTATTTCGAAGGTTAATTAAGTAGGTCTTTTGTGAATAATATAGACAGAAATTATTTTTTTCTGTTGCATTATAATATAATAAGCAATGCAATATTGTTTTATTTTAAATAAAATAGCCTTAATGTTTAACGACTTAGGTACTATTTTAGCATTAAATCATGTTGTCATTGTTTGTCTAATGTGTAGCTACAATTATCCATGAGTCAACCAAAAAGTCATGAGTCAATCAAAAATGGAACTGGAACACTTTCAGTGGGAATTGGGAAGAAGAAACGGTTGGTGCCGTGGAAATCTGCTATATAAACTGAATTCTATGTAAATATGAAATTCTATGTAATTAAACCTTCAAGAAAAACTATAACAGATCAGATAACTTTGTTAGTTCAGGAGTTATAGGCTAATAACATGACTACAGATCCCTATTCTTTGCGTGACCCACGCACTTGGTCGGTTTTTTTTAACTAATGCCAGTGCGAGATTAGTGAGATTCTATTGTATTACTTAGAAATAATACTTAATTTTTTATCGATATTTTGCGTATTCCATAGTGTACACAACACTATTACACCCACACATTTGCATTTTGTTTCTGGGATCGCCTCTGAAATGTCTTTGTGTATCTTTCTACATACTATATCTATGGTTACATGCGTATTGCGAATACGGACTATGTTGTCAATACGGACGTAAGCAAAAAACAGTTTTTTAAAACTAGTCACTGGCAAGTTCCTGCAAGAGCAACCAGGTGCTATAAGAAGGAATTTGCATCGAAGTTTTTCATATGATCTCTCTCTCTCTCTAACTTCTGTTATTTTAAATTCACAACAATTCAGTCAAGATGACAATAAAAGAAGGTTAAAAAGAGAATCCCACAACACAGAAGGATGGCAATAATATACCTAAATATTTGAACATTGACATCTTAAAAACTAATACATGTATTACTATAAGTTCCACCAAGTGCCGACAATCGAAAGCATATAATATTATATCTTAAAAACTACTTTACAAAAACCAGTCCCTCCCAAACGATGATAAGATCGGTCAAAAAAATGGCAAAAAGTGGAATTTCTATCAGCAATTTTACAAAAAAAGTGACGTTGCCAGCTCCCTGATGTACCTTCCTATACCAACGCTATTATATATCTACCTTCGTACCTACATTCGTCTCTCTCCACCAAGTGTACTTACTACTTTCAGTACAAGGTATTAAATGCCACGAGTTTTAATACTCTGACTGAAAACAATGGACCTAGTGTTTTACCTTAATTGGTAAAGTCTAAAGCTTATAGGGTTGTTCCGAGGCCAGTTCTAGGTACTTACTACAATTCTTCTATTAACTTTCTATGTTATATAAATGCAACTACGGCTCAAGGGATCTTGATACACACAGGCGAAGAGGAAAAATTTGATTGTTTGAATTGAATTCGTCCTACAAAACCGATTTTGATTTTTTTTTCACTGATATGTAGCTAAATTATCCCTCAGTAACATAGGCTACTTTTTATTCTGGTAATGTGTTCCCATGGGAATCAGAAACGAGAAAAAATATCGAGCCGCGGTGATCAGAAACATAGAAACATACTTGGCATATAGTTGCCGCTTTTATGAACTGATGAGTTCATAAAAGCGGCACCAGATGTCGCGCACACCTCATTTGTCAAGCATGTTCTGATATTTGACGTCATACGTCAACGCACATATACTACAGGTATGGAAGATTAGGTGCGAGTAATATTAGTCTGGAATGACGAGGCTCTTATTACAGCCAGTTGAAAAATTACTTCGAAGATTCAGTAGTTGAAGCTCAGAACTCATGATTTTATTTTTATTAAGTTGGTAAACGAATTACACTTTAAAATAGAAACACTTTATTTACGTTATTAAGTAAAAATCTCAAGAGTTCAGTTCAGGAACTTGTGTTTCCGTGGTGTGTGTATTCATTTTCTCATAAATAGTCAATTTAGTCAACGTAGGATTGTAAAAAATACACGACAAAAATTGACACAGCAATCGACTTTAAACTACCGAAATGGGACCAAATAGTTGTCGGAATGGGACCAAATTGAAATGAGACCACTTTAGAAGTAGTAGCTTACAATTAAAATTGTGAACTCCTCCTTTTCTGGAAGTCAGTTAAAAACCCATAACATTGTAATCCCACTCGCATGATTGATGGAATGATTGTAGTTCCTAGCGATTCTAGAAGAGTGACACAAAGTTTTTATTGCCAGCTTCATCTCTTACAGGTTCTGCTTCTAAAAACTATAAAAACTCAAAGCATATTTTCCAATCGCCAGTAATTCCATTATAGTGTCAGTATTGCAGGGTTGCTGGTAATCTGAAGGTATTATATACGTGACATTGACATCCCGCTTCCAGCAATAAGAGCGGAGCAGCAATGAAAAACATTGCGAATATGGGGATTTTTTAACGACTTCTCCCTGACATGCAGGAGTCTCAATTTCATAAGAAATGGTCACCAAGCGAAACACCGTCCTGGCTAGTGTTAACGTACTCGGTTACCTAACCACTCAACCACGAGCCATTTACGTTATAGAATAGCAAACCCGAATAACATATATACACAGAAGTAGCCATATATCTATGCTTTATGATTCTGAAATACCCACTCCATTGATTTATTGTTATATATATCTCTTGTTCCCAATGGACAAACACTCACACACATACAAATTGTATTCTGCGGTTTTCTTTGTGTTTGGCGTATTGCATCTATGTTGCATTATATTCGCTCGGTATTGCATGTCGGTCGGTCATAATCCACGATGAATTTTGTCCTCAATTACTTGTATATTTGCTTTAGAAATGTATTGTTTCACAAAATACTACCCATCTATATATTGCACACAATAAATAGCAAATCATTCGATCTGTTCTATGTAATATTGTATGTAATTAAAATTGGGATCTCATAAAATTAGAAGGTTATAATAATTATGGGTGGTGCATTGGCTTGCGACTTCGAAATCTCAAGTTCGATTCAAATGTTTGTGTGATCCATAATGTTAATATGTGTTTAGAAAGATATATGTATGTTTATCCGTGCCTCGGAGAGCACCATTGCCAAGACGTAATTTTGTAGTATTAAAAAAAAACTTACCCTTAAAACTACAAAAAATTTAGTACTAAAGCAAAGTAAAATTCAACTTTTCGTATGAGCGCTCGACAAACTTCCGTCATATATCAAAGTAGCAATTCTATAAGATATACCTACTTATCTGTAAGATTCCTATTCAGTGTGCAAGCTCCTTTCACCTTTGCAGACTATATTTTGGTACACAAAGCTCAGCACAGGTGCGCCTGGGTCCTGCTCTCTCCTGCGTAATTTCCCCTCGCTGTGTAGCGAGTCTCGAGTGTGTGCCATTGAGGTTGGATAACTGTAGAGTTTAGATAGAAAATAAATAGAGTTCATCAATCATTTGTGATTTTTTTAGTTTTTTTTAAATAAAGAATATTAACAATAGCATTACTTTCTACTGGCATTATCGTTAACCGTGGTTAGGAGTGGGTCCAGATCAGTAGTGTGGAGACCGGGGATCAAACTCACGACGTTGTAAAGTCACCAGGCTAAGAACGCATAGTTAAATCGTGTTCGTAATGAATGTGTGCTAGGAGACTACCCTCACAATTCTGGACCATAATATATGCTTCAACCACTCTATATCTTTAGTATCTAGCAACGGCAATATCACGTGAGAAAAAAAAGTGACAACCACTAATATGTAGGCGTAAAATTACTATTTTGGTAAAACTATACTAATTCTGGTATGTGGTAAAGTGCTAAGAGACCCTATAAACACCTTCAAGGTCTAAGTCATCCTCAAATGCACGCGGTACACTAGCTGACAGACAGACGAGGCTCTGGCAACAACACTGAAAGTGACCAGAATCGGTAAGTAATACCTAGGCGTCCTATTACGTGGGACCAATACTAGGCAATACTTTGATGGGCGTAATGAAGGCCCTTTAAAGGACAAAAGCTTGACTTTGTGTTATTTGGTTAAAAGTGTTGTTTAAGCTCCTGTCTACCACTTCGGGGGGAAACTGGCGTGATTGTATGAAATGAAATGATTTATTTATTTGTATAGGTCACTATATGGCTCTTACAAACGTCAGTAAGTACTTAAAATAAAAAATGTCATTGCTTCTATATTTACATGTACTGCCAGATTCGCAAATCAATAAGTAGAACCGAGAGAAAGAACCTGGCAATAAAACTCTCGGTATCTATGTAGGTATGTAAATAAATATTTTTAGGCATATGATTCTATGTATGTAATGTTTTTTTTTTCGCGGCCGCTCTAACGTCCGTTGCCGGGCGTCTCTGGTTACAAGTAGAACTATTTCCAGTGGCGCCCGGCGGTCTATGTTGCACCTTTACTAGATTTAGATATGATAACTATGTACTATATTATTACAATTAAAACCGAATTCTTTATCTTGGGAAGCAAAAAAAAACAATAAGAAAATACTTAGGTTTTTTTTAAGTGAACTGTTAGAATATGCTTTATACAGCCTGTACTCGTGTACCCTCAAACCTCAATGTAAAACTTTTTCTCCAGTGTAAAGTAAAATAACTCTTCGATTACTGAAGTACAGTCTATTTTCATTTGTTAGTAAAATATGAGAATATTTAAGGCGGAGAAATTGTTTCATTGCGTTTTGGTCTCTCCGTGAGTGAGCGCTGAATAGCGAAGAATGTTTTTGTAAAGAGACACTAAACAACCTTAACAAGAAATGTGGGAAACAAGTATCTGAATAATTGGTACTAACTGAAATGTTTTCAGAAAACAACTGTTTAAAATATTACATGGAAAAACTGGTTTTCAAAAGAAAAACAAAGGTAGAGAAAAAAATTAAGTAAAACACACTGGTCCTTCACATACGACGTATGCCACGCGACGTGGGAAACAGCGACACACTGGTCCTACGTCTTACGACGTCTGACGTTTAAACGTGTGTGACAGTATAGTACGCGTGGGATGGCATGGGAACACACGAATCTGGCGCGGTGACGCATAAGACAGCGTGGTGAATGACCAGTGTGTTCGTTACCATACAAATTGTATAGGCCAGACCCTGTTCAGATGTCGTAATGCGTGGTGTGTGATGAATTTGACCGTCCCTTTAATCTTTTATTTCTACTTATACCATTTATTGCCGAACCGAAAAAGTAATGGAAAAATATAGATGGTTTTAGATAATTTAGGGATCCGTAACCAAAGGGTAAAAACGGTAGGTACCCTATTCTTAGACTTTCCACCTGTCTTTCATGTACCTACGTATCTCAAGTGATTACATGACTTAGTATTGTATTTCTATAGGTATAGAATAAAATAAATGATTCAGTGATTCTTTTATTCATTGATAAACAAAATGGTTATAATAATAGTATCTTATGTTGTGTAGATAATGGTACAGAACCGTTCAGAGCGAATTCGACTCACACTTGACTGGTTTTTATAGAAAATAAAGTAAATTCACTATCTTGCAGTAGACGTTACCTGAATAAATTGCACAGCTAATGAAATTTTTACTTTCAGAATACGTGGTCGGCAGACTCGGACTTTAATTAATTAATGCAGTCTATGATATTCTTAGTAAAAGTTTTTAAGTGTAATTTATTGTTAAGACATTATGTACAGATATGAAATAATTAAGTTGTGGGAACAATTTTACACACACACATATCACGCCTATATCCTAGAAGGGTAGGCAGAGGTGCATTATACACCCACAATTTGCCAGTATTTTTGGTCCCACGTAATAGGGGGCAGGCAGGCATATTGTCGCCACCGGGCACATTTTTAATGTATTTTGTCCAAACTGGCCGTCAAATTTAATAAAAAGTAGCAGCTATAGTGTAATTTTGAAATAATTGAAACCCGTTGCCTTGCGATGAAAGTTGATGAAAGGTCAACACAAGGTTAGCATGTATTGATGAAAGGCAATTACAGTCCTGGGCGTCTCGGACTCTACAACAATTTTAAGGGAACAATTTTCAGCAGACCAAATGCTGAAACATCACTTCTTCTATACAATTAGCGGACGATAGCGAAGGTACGCTTAGATCTTTAAAACTACGCAACGGATTTTGATGCGGTTTCTCCAATGGATTCTCAAGAAAGGTTTTTGATGCGTAATTATAAAGATCTGTGATATTGTTTTAAACTATGTTATGATGATTACGATATGTAGGCGTATAAAATGATACTCCAATTTTCGTAGTCCCATTTAGTCCCACGTAATAGGGGAGAGTTTACTACTTTTACACAAAATATTATGTTTGCTAGAGTTTGAAATAGTACACGTTAGTATTTGCCTTAAATTATCCTTCACTAGCACAGCTTATATGCAAAACAAATCAATTAAGTCTCAGATGCCGAGCTTAGCACTAGTGAGTCAGAGTTTATGAATATGACGCGTGTCAGAGACACTGAAACGCCGGCTGTGTGTACGTCATATCGAACAGGGATGGATCTAGAACGGACAATAAAATGACAACGAAAAATGACAGTAAATAAATCTCACTCTGCTTTCAGGAATTTTTTATAACCCATAGGTTTGTATTTTTACTATTTCAGAAAATGAGGATTATCTGAATTCACAAGTCAAAATAAATTGAGCATGATTTGGTTATAGTGGTTTTTCCATATTGGGTTATTGATGAATCGTGAAGAAATTTTCACACAAAATCATATAGCCCAAACTAAGCTACGAGCTTGTGACAACTGATAAACCTTATATCTACGTATATATTGTACATATTTCTAAATACGTACCTACATACTTAATACACATAACACACACCCAAACTCCGAAACATATATTTGCTTCGACCTAGGAATCGAACCCGACATCGACTCCGGTGTCAACCGCCGCCCCGCGCCGATGCCACCGAAGCAGTCAGAAGAGAAAGATATCGTTACGTGTTTACTGTTAAAATTATACCAAAGCAGGTACTTGATACTCTAGCAGGAGTCTAGTTAGACTTAAGACAGAAGACTACTAAACTGCAAACCAATTAAGACTCCGTTTCAAATATAATAATTAAAACTTCATTACTACAATAAGCTTGCACAAGAACATCTCTAATCAATTTTAAATTAGTTATAGAATCTATTTAGTTGGACTAAATAAGTTAAATCTAAAAGACAATCTTTGTTCAATAGAAAAAAAGAGGATCGGTTTATAAGTAATCGAGAATAGATTAGTATTTCGGATACACGGTACGATCCAGTAGTAGACGCCGGTATGTCTACCAACAATATGACCTAAAAAGTGGACATTTAGGACGGTTAAGGTAAAATGTCGTATTGTGTGTGATAGTCCGAGACTCCCAGGACTTAAATTGGCTGTGCCATAGGGGCTGGCACGTAAGATTTTGTTGCCTTTCACCAACATTTCATCGCAAGGCATTTTTTTTCAAAATTACAATATAGCTACTACTTTTTATTTAATTCATTCGGCCATTTTGGACATAACCCATTATAAATGTGCCCGGTGACGACAATAGGCTTGCCCCCTATTACGTGGGACTAAAAATACTGGCAAATTGTGGGTGTGTATTGCACCTCTGCCTACCCCTTCGGGAATATAGGCGTGATATGTGTGTGTGTGTGTGGGTGTATTTTCTTCTCATTATCTGTCAATTTCGATGAAAAAGTTCCTTTTTAAGTCGAATAAAATGACTGAAAATTTATTAAATACCGTCTAAATTAATGCTCGCCAAATTAATGAGACCAAATTGTTTTTTAATTAAAATTTATTTAATAAAATTGAACCTTCAATACGTCCCTGTCTCCAACCTAAGTTATATAAGTACATTTCTCAAGACTAATTTACATGTAATCTAAAGCATATTGTTATTTGATCGGAGTTTGGTGCACCTGATGAGATAATTCGGCTCTGCATTTCTATAAAACTCAATCAAAGAATCAATTTCGTTTATTCAGTTTAGGCACATAAAGAGCACATATGAATGTCAAAATTTTCCAATTTTATGTCAAGCACTATTATAAAAATACTAAATTAAGTACATAAATAACCATTAGAAAATGATCCTTCCGCTGGTTCGGTAAGTTGGTTCTCCTAAGAAGATACCAGCAAGAAACTCAGGTAGAATATCCATTTTCTTTTTTAATATTGATTTGTTTACATTTTGTTACAATTTATATTGCATTGTACGAGTGGTTAACAACAGAAATTAGGGTGACCATGTATTTTTATCATTAAGATATTCGTCTACATTATAGTAGCCTTTCTTCATGAAACATTTTTTCACTACGTCAACAACTGGATTGTGAAGTCTCTAAAATAAAGTTCTGCCCGCATGGACTAGATTTCTCGCTACCAATTCCCACGGGATTACAACCTGTATAAAAAGTATCTATGTGTTAGTTCTGGAACTGGTCTATCTATTTGCCAAAACGTTAAAACGGGTTACACGTTTTTTTTGTTAAATGGCCGTATTTAAGTCCATTGTCGGGCGTCCCAGGTACGCAATAGGGAGCACACAGGACACGATTTGCCCGTAATATTGAGTCAAAATACATTTAAACGTCTTCACACACTTTCACATGAAAAATATAAATGGCTATTTTGTGTTTTAGATATCTTTTTATATCGTCCTAAACTATTTTTTTTGCTAGTTTATTAAATGTACAGGACACACAACTTGTTCTATTTTATTATAGTACTGGTAGAAGAAAATTTATATGTATTTGAATTCGAATCTGACAAATACGTGATATACAGGATGTAACATTGAAATGGGTTAGTGTGGGAAAGTAAGTAAGAAGATCGGCCTAGAACTAAATTTTTCTTTTAAATGATAAACCACCACACTATACCTATACAGGTCCACAACATTGCATTGGAATACGTTCAGAGCTATATTTACCTGGGTCAACAAGTATCTTTTTCTAACCTGGAACAAATTCTGGAGTTATAAAGAAACCCTTAAATATAAACTTTCGATGAAACTAAAGAAGAAAATAATGGACTCATGCATATTACCCTGTCTTACTTACGGCTACCAAACATGGATCTTCAATAAAAGCACCAACAATAATATACAAGTATGCCAGAGAGCGATGGAAAGGAGCATATTAAACGAATAAGCATATAATACGAAGAAAACACAGGTAAAGAAACATGGGGCGGGGCCCCAAGAGATTAGACTACGTCCTCGCCGTCCGCCCTGGACCCCAACTTGACCACGGTAACGCAGTGGCAAGTTGGGTGACCGAACGTCGAAATCAAAACTTGAGTGGCCAACACAGAAGGAATTGTGCTTACTATGAAGCCTGAAGAGACCCCCGGTCCTGACACTGCCCTTCCCCGGGCAGTCTCAGCCGACGACATATTGCGCGAACAACGGACTTCGATGCCTTTAGATTTGGGGGCTCGCGTCGCGCCGCCTAGTTGCAGCG
The DNA here is from genome assembly GCA_963556515.1 of Nudaria mundana. NCBI lineage: Eukaryota > Metazoa > Arthropoda > Insecta > Lepidoptera > Erebidae > Nudaria > Nudaria mundana. The sequence continues at coordinate 3,489,949 of OY748303.1, read as the reverse complement.
CGACGTCGACGCCCCAAGAAAATGTTGCTGCTGGGACTGACGATGGGTCAGCTCCCAGTAGTGTGAGGGGTAAGGGCCCTTCTTCTTCGCAGAAGAGGACCCTCGAGAAGGGGGGGCTGCCGCGCGACCGGAGCACTAGTTGCTCTGGGTGGGGGTCCCTCCTCTCCAGCGATTCGGAGGAGGAGGTGCCGGTGAAGACGGTGCGCACGCGTCTCGACGCCTACAGAAAGCGCCCGCCAACACCACCCCCGTCATCTGTGCCGTCCCTGCGCAGTCGCAGGGATATCGGTGTGCCGCCCGCGCGGGAGATAATGAGTATTTTCTCCCGCATGAACGCGGCCATGCGGGGGAGTAAAAACATGTCGGGGAGGAAGAAGATTGTGGCTTCACTGGTGGATGAAGCCCAATCCTCCCTCGACAAGCTCCTCGAGCGGAGCGTCACAGAGGAGGAGGCGAAGCTCCGCAAGCAGGTTGCGAGCCTGGAGGTGGAGCTCACTGCCTCCCGAAAGGAGATGGAAGATCTCCGTCGGGAGGTCGCTGAGCTGACCAAAGCGGTCAAGGCACCTCCAGGTCCCATGCCGCCTCCTCCTCTGACGGCTGGACCAGCGCCGAAGACGGCGCCTAGGACCGCGCCCACCATGGCGCCCGGCTCGCCGCCGAAGCCTGTACCGACTACGGTGCAGGTCCTGACGGCGATCGAGAGGCGCCTCGCGGTCCTGGAGGACCGGGCGTACCGCCCTCCGCTAGCGCGTCCCGCGTTTTCATACGCGGCGGCTGTCGGCGGTGCTCCCGCTCCGGGTCCAAGCGGCACACCCGCTGTCCGCCGCCCCGCTCCGCCCCCGTCCGCTTCGGTGAGCCGGATACCGGCCGAGACCGCGGCCCAGGCGCGGAAGGCCAAGGGGCGCGGCAAGAAGAGTGGCACCCCTGCCGCCTCCTCTTCCTCTATCGTCGCTCCCGCTGCTTCCTTACACCCCTCCAGACGGGAGGGATGGGAAGTAGTGGGAGCCAAGAAGAGGAAGACGAAGGCCGCAAAGAAAGCGGCCAAAGCCGCCGCGGCGAAGGCGCCGAAGAGGCCCCGCCCTCCTCGCTCCACCGCCGTCGTCCTGACGGTGACGACGGTAGGTGTGGAGAAGGGGGTGGGGTACGCCGACGTACTGAGGACTGTGAAGTCCTCAGTCAACCTCTCGGCCCTCGATATACAGGGGGGGCTCCGGTGCAAGAAGACACGCACCGGGGCTCGCCTCCTCGAGGTCTCCGGCGCCTCCAGCGGCCCTAAAGCTGACGCCCTAGCGGCTCAGCTTAGGGACGCGCTGGACCAAGAAGCCGTCCGCGTCACCAGGCCCACCAAATGCGCCGCATTGCGCATCACGGGTCTGGATGACGCGGCCACGACGGAGGAAGTTGTCTCCGCCGTCGTGGAGGCGGGCGGCTGCCCCCGTGACCAGGTGAAGGCTGGAGATATCTCCTTCGGCTCCACTGGTCACGGGATGACAGTCGTCCAGTGCCCCGTCGCGGCGGCACTGAAAGTGGCGGACGGACGAAGCCTCCTCGTAGGGGGCTTCCTAAAGGCGCAGGTGCACCTCCTTCGTGCCCGGGAAACCAGATGTTTCCGGTGCATGGTGGTGGGGCACTTAGGAGTGCAGTGTACAGCGGAAGTCACCGTGGGCGATCGGTGCTTCCGCTGCAGCCGGCCCGGTCACAAGGCAAGTGCCTGTGACGCCCCGCCTCGCTGCTTTAGATGCGAGGCGGAGGGCAAGACCGCGGATCACCGGGTCGGCAGCACAACCTGCGCCGCCTCGAGGCCAAAACCTCGTCCGTCCGCTGAGAGCGGTGGGGGTGCCGCCCTTGCGCGGCCAGTTGTTTCGCGGCGGGATGCGGTTATGGACGTCAATTAATGTCTGACGCCCGTATCCGTATCCTGCAAGTGAATTTGAACCACTGCCGTGCTGCTCAGGATCTTCTGTACCAGAGCATCCGGCAGTGGTCCATAAACTTAGCCGTGGTCGCCGAGCCGTACTACGTCCACCCGGGAAGCCCGGTGGACGAGGACGGCTCGGCCTGTTGTATCTTTGGGGGGTCCGCCGCAGACAACTCGCGCCTTGCGATCATTGCAAGGGGCCGCGGGTGTGTTGCGGCGGACTATGATGGGTTGGCAGTCGTGGCCACCTACATCTCGCCGAACATTGACGAGTCTCAGTTTGAGCTATGGCTCACTGAGCTCGACGTCGTCTTCGCTGCGTGCCGTCCTCGCCCTGTCCTGCTCCTGGGAGACTTCAACGCCTGGAGTGAGGCGTGGGGCTCCCGGGAAACCAGGGACAAGGGGAGGCTTCTTGAGGACTGGACCAGAACACGTGGTCTGGAGGTCCTCAACCGGGGGAATGTCGCCACCTTTTGGCGGCGGGGGGGGGGAATCGATCGTGGACGTAACGTTCGCATCCCCTGACCTCGCCGCCCGTATTACAGGCTGGCGCGTGGAGGAGGGTGAGGAGACGCACTCGGATCATCGGTACATCCGGTTCGATGTCGTCCCCCCACCTGACCTCCCACAGCCGGTGGCAAATCCCCCGGATCCGCGTTGGGCACTTCACCATCTGGATCGGGAGGCTCTCCTGGAGGCATCCATCGTGCAGGCCTGGATTCCAGCGCCGGACCGGCCTGCCGATGTGGATGCCGAGGCGGAGTGGTTCAGGAGAGCCATGTCGCAAATCTGTGATGCGGCGATGCCTAGGGTTACACCCAGACCGGCCAGGAAGCAGGTGTACTGGTGGTCGCCGGAGATTGCAGAGCTGCGCGCAGCATGCATCTCCGCCCGCCGCCGGTACACCAGGTTTCGCCGGAGGCGTCGCCGCCCAGACGACGCGGCAGCCCGAGAGGCGGAGCTTTTTCAGGCATACAGGGAGGCTAAAGGTAATCTCCAGGAGACGATAAAGCGGGCCAAGACGGCGGCCCGCGAGGAGCTCCTGGAGACCCTGCAGCAGAACCCATGGGGGCGCCCGTACCTACAGGTCAGGGAGAAACTCCGACCTAGGGCGCCCCCACTGACCCAGAGTCTCCAGCCGCAGCAGCTGGAGCGGGTCATGGGCTCCCTGTTTCCGACGAGCGCGGAGGAGCACGTCCCTCCGCGCATGGCTCCGTCTCTGCCCGACGCGGATAGCACCAGCGAAGACGACGTACCCGAAGTCAGGGTGGGGGAGCTAGGTGCGGCAGTACTCCGGCTTAAACGCCGGAAAATCACTGCCCCCGGACCCGACGGCATTCCTGGCCGTGCATGGGTCCTGGCCCTCGAAGAACTCGGGCCTCGACTGATGGGGCTCTTTAGCGCATGCCTCGAAAGGGGCCAGTTTCCCAAGGTGTGGAGGACGGGGAAACTGGTCCTGATCCGTAAGGCGGGGCGGCCGGTGGACTCACCGTCCGGATACCGGCCGATCGTGTTGCTCGACGAGGTGTGTAAGCTCTTTGAGCGAATTATCGCGGAACGCCTCGTCGAGCATCTCACGAGTGTGGGGCCAGACCTGGCGGATAACCAGTTCGGTTTCCGTCGGGGACGCTCCACCGTGAGCGCGATCATGCGCGTGAAGAGCCTGACGGAGGAAGCAGTCTCGCAGGGCAAGGTGGTGGTGGCGGTGTCTCTTGACATCGCCAACGCGTTCAACACCTTGCCATGGAGCTCCGTTAGGGAGGCGCTCGTGTATCACGAAACGCCTCTCTACCTCCGTCGTATTGTCGGGGCCTATCTCTCGGAGAGGGCCATAGCTTTCCCCAGCTGGCTCGGGCCAGCTCGGCGAGATGTGTCGTGCGGTGTTCCGCAGGGGTCGGTCCTGGGGCCGCTTCTGTGGAACATCGGCTACGACTGGGTGCTGCGGGGTGCGTTGCCTAGGGGTGTCGGCGTAACGTGCTACGCCGACGATACCCTCGTCACGGCGCGGGGTGCAACGTACCAGGAGGCAGCACTCAAGGTCACGACGGGTGTTGCTCGAGTCGTGGGTCGGATACGGCAGCTGGGACTGGAGGTGGCCTTGCACAAGTCCGAGGTTCTGTGTTTTCACAGACCTCGGAACGGTCCACCCGAAGGTTCCAGCATAAATGTGGGAGGCGTTAGCATCGGCATCAAGCCCTCGATGAAGTACCTAGGGATCGTACTTGATAGCCGATGGAACTTCGGACCACATTTCCGAAGTTTGGTCCCCAAGGTGACGCAGGCATCGGTCGCGCTTTCGCGACTGATGCCCAACCTAAAGGGACCCAACGCCTCCTGCAGGAGACTGTACCTGGGGATCGTGCGGAGTATGGCCCTATACGGGGCTCCCGTATGGGCGGATAGGTTGGCGGTCAAGGGGAACGTGACTCTGTTAAACAGACCACTTAGAACCTTGGCCGTCAGAACCGTACGGGGGTACCGCACGATCTCCGGAGAGGCTGCATGTCTCCTAGCCGGGACCCCTCCATGGGACCTGGAAGCGAGAGCCCTTGCGTCATTGTTCCAATGGCGCAAGGAGGCGCTGGAGCGGGACCACAGGCCTGCGTCTCGAGAAATCGAGGACCAGCGGTCCCAACTCCGCCAGGATCTCATGGAGTCATGGAGGGTGCGACTTGAGCAACCCAAGGGGGGTGCCATCTTCATCGCGGCGGTGAGACCGATCATGGACGATTGGCTGCAGAGGCAGCATGGTGACCTCACGTACCGTGCGACGCAGATGGTTGCCGGGCATGGATGCTTCGGTAGCTATCTGTTTCGCATGCATCGTGAGGTCACACCCCGGTGTCAACACTGCGAGGTTTCCGACGACGACACCGCACTCCACACGTTGGTGGAGTGCTCAGCGTGGGCGAGTCAGCGCCGGGACCTCGTAGTGGGTCTGGGCGTGGATACCCTCTCGCTGGGGACCATGCTTCAAGCCATGGTATCCAGCGGGAGTAGGTGGAACGCGGCCGTGTCCTTCTGCGAGCAAGTCATGCTCGCGAAGGAGGCGGCCGGGAGGGAGAGGGAGCGTACCCTCCCCGCCGAGTTCCGTAGTCGGCGGCCAGGCCGCCCCAGACTACGCGACTACGCCCAAGACTATCGTCCTCCATGATCGGGGCCTGAGGACGGCGGGATCGCCACCCACCGTCCTTACAGAAGCAGGCTAGAAGGGTTGCGTGCTGCGGGGCCTTTGCCCCATAGCACGCAACCAGATTCACTCACTGACGCGGGATAAAACCCGACCCCAATGACGCGGGATTCTCGTCCCGACCAAACACCCGCAGAGACCACAGGGGTGGTCAAAGTCCGCCGGGCGCCACTGGACATACCCTCTGCTAGTAACCAGGGACGCCCGGCAACGGACGTTAGAGCGGCCGCGGCCTTGGGCCGCGGAATTAAAAAAAAAAAAAAAAAAGGTAAAGAAACATAGAAATTAGAAAAACAACAAAAGTAATGGATGCTTTAAAATATTCTTTGAAATTAAAAAGGAGTTGAGCAGGCAATGTGGCACGTATGGACGGAGCAAAATGGACACATAGGGTAACTGCTTGGAAAGGACCAACAAATAAAAAGAAAAGAGGTAGACCGAGATTGGACCAGATTAGCAACGGAAAGGACAGACAAACGTGGAGAGAAATGGAAGAGGCCTTTACCCGTTGTGGGGTCCAAATTGAGTGATGGTTATAATTATAAGAGGTAATGAAATTGATTTAAAAATGAAATCATATTAATTTGAAACAAACTAATTATTTAAAAATACTATTTAACAATGAATTGATAATTCGAGTTTGTATAGTGTGAATATTTTAATTACTATTATGCTATTACTATTAAGTACTATTATGTAATCTACCTACATTTAGTAAAATTTTTGAAAAAATTATGCTTAGTCAAATGCAAAATCACTTAAACGTTAATAAACTATTACATACTAAACCATTCGGTTTCACTCGTGGTCGGTCCGCCACTGATGCCGAAATTAAATTATTAGAGTGTATATACAGGCCTGGGATGAGTCATATGATGCTTATGGTGTATTCTGTGACTTATCTAAAGCCTTCGATTGCGTTTCAGCACCAGACTTTAAATAAGAAACTTGATCATTACGGAATCCGGGAGACGGCCTTGAATTTCGTCAATTCTTACTTAAGTGATAGGGTCCAGAAAGTAGTGATCAATGGTAAACAGTCACCTGGTTTTCCTGTAGCAATGGGGGTACCGCAGGGTTCAATTTTGGGACCTTTTCTTTTTCTAGTATATATTAATGATCTCCCTTACCTCATAAGAGACGACCACGAGGTAGTTTTGTTTGCTAATGACACTTCTTTAATATGTAAACTTAAACGTGGACAGCGCGAACTTGACGATGTAAACATTGCCCTCTCTAGGATAGTCCACTGGTTTTGTGCTAATAATTTATTATTAAATGAAAATAAAATTAAATGTGTAAGATTCACCTTACCTAATGTAAGACTTGTTAAAACCAGTCATAAGGTTAGGGATGATATAATAGAATTGGTCGATGACACTGTCTTTCTGGGCATAACGTTAGACTCCAAATTGCAATGGGGGCGTCATATCGGGAAAATTTCGGCCAGGCTTAGTTCTGCAGGCTATGCTGTCAAAAAGATCCGACAACTTACAGACATTAAAACGGCGCGTCTTGTCTACTTCAGCTACTTCCACAGTATCATGACATATGGCATACTACTGTGGGGTAACGCTGCCGACATTGAACGCATCTTTGTGTTGCAGAAGAGGGCTGTCCGGACTATCTATGGTATGGGGTCTCGGGAGTCATTAAGAGATAAGTTTAAGCATATTAACATCCTTACAGTGTATTCACAGTATTTCTTTAAACTTTCGCGTTTTGTACACATTATAAACTTAAGACTAACGGGTCTTTTACGGGTCGGGTAATAAAGAGGTATGTATATATCTCAATAATCGCGTAAAAGACCCGTTAGTCTTAAGTTTATAATATTCACAGTATATTTATGAAATTTTATTGTATACCGTCAAAGAACAAAAGTAAATTTATGAAAAATAGTGATAATCATAATCTAAACTTAAGAAATAAGGATAAACTGGCTGTTCCTAAATTTAGGCTTCATAAAGTGAGTAATTCTTTTGCGGGGAACTTTATTCGAATGTACAATACATTGCCAACTGAAATAGCAAATTTATCTGTCAATAAATTTAAAAAACTAATAAAAAGTAAATTGTGCCATAAAGCTTATTATAGTATTAATGATTTCTTAGATGACAAGGCTGCCTGGTTGTAACACGAATTGCTCCTTTCTAAATAACTCTGTATTAGATTTAAGATGAAATATTTAGAAAAAAGCCGAACTGAGTTTTTTTGAGGGCTCAGTCTCGTTGCATTTTGGAACCCTCGGTAGAGTCACACCAACTTTTGACGAATCGAAATAATTTTCTAAAACTTTGCTCCGCTCAACATTTGCAATTAGTAGGATGTATTGCATACCTAGTTATATTCGATGACATGGTGGCTAAGAACAGATCTTCGTATGTCTTATAGTTTCAGACTGACCCGTTTGAATGTTACACACTGTATAATAATTATGTTGACTTGTGTTTATGTCAGAAATATCTTCATGGTCTATTGAAGCTTGTGATTGGTAGTTATAAATAAAGGCATTGTTATGATGCCAACATATTTTATACTATGTAATACAGTCATAGCAGTATGTTAGTGTATATATGTCTTGTTACTATGTATGTCGCGAGTGTGAAGTGTGCCGAGCCTGTTGTCAGCTGCAGGGTAAGTGTTATGTTATTAAAATGTTTTTTTTTTTTGAGCCGAACTGTATGGATCACTCGGGTATCCACTAAGTATAGTACAATGTTAATCAATCGGGTATCCAAGTATAGTTATACGATGTATAGTTATACGATGTTAAGCAGCATTGGTGATCCGTAGGTAATATAAAAACCGGCCAAGTGCGAGTCGGACTAGCACACAAAAGGTTCTGTACCAAAACAACAAAAAAATCACGGTTGTTGTATGAGAGTCCCATTAAATATTTATTATATTATTTTTTTTTGTTTTTTTGCTACAGCGGCAACATACAATCATCTGTGTTAATTTCAACATTGTAACTATCACGGTTCATGATATACAGCCTGGTGATAGACGGACGGACGGTGTATGTATGTACACAGACATTGTGTCGAAAGACCGTTTAAATAATACAAGTATTATGGGAATGTTCCATAATAATTACCGTAGATAGTATGAGTCTGCGCGGACCCATTACTTTAAATAGGATGGGGGCATCTTACAAGTATAGACATACATCAATATATCCCCGAAAGGGTAGGCAGAGATGCATTTCATTGATTACACACCCACAACTTGCCAGTAATTTTTTGAGTACACCCATATTACCGTTATAGAATACGGGAACTATAGAATATTCAAAACCACTCTGTAATTCAATGTATAATTGTAATTTTCCACAGCCAGGACAGACGTTACATACCACTGCTGTCCGAGCGTTTTTATTTATATTTTAATATACACACACACATATCATACCTATATCCCCGATACGGTAGGCAGAGGTGCATTATACACCCACAATTTACCAGTAATTTAAGTCCCACGTAATAGGGGGCAAGCCTATAGCAGTCACCGGGCACACATATAATGGGTTATGTCCAAAATGGCTGAATGAGCTTAATAAAAAGTAGCAGCTATATTGTAATTTTGAAAAAAAAGTTGAAACCCTTTGTCTTACGATGAAATGTTGATGAAAGGCAACAAAATCTTACGTGCCAGCCGCTATGGCACAGCCAATTAAAGTCCTGGGATTCTCGGACTATTATAATATAATATTAATAAAAACGCTCGGACAACTGTATACAGTAGTTTATCTACACAGCTTTTGTGATTAAATATCTATATAGTTTCCAACCCTCAACTATCAGTACCGTAACAACCACTTGCGGCAAGATGGCGGACTTTGTTTCGAAATACCACCATGGCAACATCAGCCGGTGGTGTTGGATGAGCATATAAACAGTATCAGGAAAAGATGGAACATTTCTGGGACGAGAAGGCAAATGCGATCAATGGCGTTGACTAACAGGTTATTATAGATTTTTTCTGTGCGTGTGTTTACTAAACTATTCCTAAATGGATATATACTTTGGAATATTGTAGAACTTAGAATCGACATTTATATCAAGCAGCTTCACCCTTCGCATTAATTAATTTCTTAACTTACAGTGAAATATCCCGCTACATGGACACAGTACTAGCACCGTTTCTGGACACTTACCACAGAAACATCCAGAGCTCATACCAGCAGCTGACTGGCAAGATCCTGCGCAGAATCAAGGATGAGATCAACGCGGCCATCCAGAAGAAACAGCAAATATATCAAGAGCTTACACAGTTGGCGGATGAGCTGAAAGTACCAGGTTTTTATTTTGTTTTGTTTTTCCCCCAGTATTCTAGAAGCCCATCCCAGCCAAGCAAGGGGTGCTAACAATCTCAGGGAAACATACTAAAGTTTCGCCTCTTTTTACGTGGTAAATCCTCGGGGGTACTTAACTGGCGAAAATGAATGCAGTTTAAACTATTTTTAAAATCAAAATGAAGTCCCCTTTCAGTAAAATTGTGTATTTACAATATTCAAGATTCTTTCCCTCCGTGAAGCATGATATTGGGACGCTTTGTTTACAAGTACCTAATGCATTTCCATGTTGCTATTATGTAGCTATCACACTACAAAACGACATGCAGTAAGGTCGTTCGGTCGAATCAAATATTTTCAATAAACTGCAAATATATGTTTCGGAATACAAACATATTATAATTGTAATCAGTTATCTTGTACTCATAATACGATGTTTTCTTAGTCTGACATTAAATGGTTTGACTTAGTTTGACATATTATTATGATGGATTGGATGGATTTAATCGTCATATTGTATCTAGCCATGTGTGACGAAGAACGCCGCGCATCAAGAACAGTCGCAAGCAGACACGTGGCCGCAATTTACGCGTGCACAGAAGAATCTCGAGGTTCCATTGCGAAGATGGGTAAGTACGCCGAAGAAATGATCGGCATCACAAGGAATCATATGCAAGCTACCTTGGTCGAAGCTACGAAGGGTTTAGAAGTTCCTGGCTCTCAGAAGCCTGTGTTAGAAAAGTAAGTGTTTTTGTTTCTAGTGCTTTGGCAATTATTTATACTGCCCGCAAATGGTACGAGTAATAGCCTTTTCTTCTAAATGTACCAAAGTGGGTGGCGATATGTGGGCGTATTAAACACTTCTGTCTCATCCCCTTCACGTGCAATGTGCTGTTTTTAATTTATAATCTACACACAGAAGTATGTCTTTTCGCCTGAAGGCAAAGTTTTTAGGACGTTTTTTTAAGCAGCACCATTTAGCCCAAATTAAAACTTGTCTTACGGGATCTAATGGAGAAACCGATAAAACTACTTATAAACTTCTAAATACATAAATACGAGTATCTAAAGCTAGCGAAAACTTGAGAATGGCTGTACCTATTTGGCTAATGTTGGTCTTAAGATATTCGTAGAAGTTCAGGGAAGGTTTAAAAAGTTTATTTTGTTTATTTGAGGCGGTACGACGTTCGCCAGCACAGTTAATCATACATAAATAACGCAATGACTCAGAAAAAATCATCGTGTTCAACATACAAAGATTTGTTGCCTGGTTTTGGGTGGGTTTAGTACCTACCCACGACCTCCGAGTTCAGGTTAGCCACCTTCATGTGTATACGAATTGTAGAAATATTTAAGGAACGAAGTATAGGCAAACTCATTACTTCAACCTTCTATTAGGTCAAACGTGACATCCTGCCTCCAGGAGTTATCAAAAGCGGCAGTAATACTTGGTTACGAGTTGGATCTCAGTCTAACCAATGCCAGAAGACACAACGAGCAATCTTGTGAGAGACTTACAATGTGTACCACCAGGACTAGGAAAAATACGGAGGAGACGGTTAATACATTGCGGGACCAGTTATATCAATGTGTGTTCGCTTGAAGATTGTATTTTTTATGAGGCACATACATGTAATAATAAAATACACTTTACACAAATAAAAAATTGACACTCATGGGACCCTTTTACTTAGGAAATTTTACAGGTAAAAATTTCAGTAATTCATAAAATCGAACCATCGATCTCAAGGATATTTTTGATCGAAATTCATAACCATCGATCTATTAAAGCCATTATTGATCGAAGTTTATTACTTAAAATTTATATGTTTCATAAGTATGACGCTTATGTACGATGATAGGGATTCTATTGATTGAAAGAAAATAGTTTGAGCTGTTTTTGTGAAATTAATTAAAAACCTGTTTTTTTTTGGATTTTTTTTCCGTATCCTTTATTTATCTCTTTTCATGACATACAGACACATATCACGCCTATATCTCCGAAGGGGTTGGCAGAGTTGCCGCGCCGTTCCGTCAAACCCCAAGCGGTGTCATGTTACCGCACCTCCCCAGGCGACTTTAAGCCTTATTTTAATGTATTTACGTTCTACTTTTGTATGGAGAAGTTTGATAACATACGTTCTCTATAACATTTCCTTGCCATTTGAAGCATAACTTTATAATATCTGTGGTTCGATTTTTTTTTCACGGCATTGAAAGTTGATGATGTTTGGAGAGTACGTCAGTCAGCGTCAGGTCTATAGTGCGTGTATTTTGAGTGAAATACTGTGATTTATTCACGTAAGTAATGTTTTCTTATTAGAAATATGATTATTCGGTTTATAATGATTCTATTTAGGTAGTAGTTTTCAAAAAAATACATCGTTATAACTAATATATGAAGCCCCAGAAAGTTGCCGATTTCCGAGTTATTTTTGCGATGTTTGTCAGTGAATACTTTTCACAAGTATAAAAAAGTGTAAATAAAGATACTTTTTATCTCTGTAAATTCATTAGAACACGTTTTGAGAACGATTATGTGCGTAATTATATATTTCAGTGTAATAATAGCTTGACAAATTTGGTGGAAAACCGTTATAAATTGGCCCGCTGATTTTATGTTTCGGCGGGTCGAGTTTTATATGGTGTTATTATAAACACCTTGAGGTTTTTTATCAAATTATTTACGTTATTAGATAGCATAGGTCCTTGTTCTTTGAAATTCATTTGAATTTTCGTGAAATTCATTTGAATTTTCGTGAAATTCATTTGAATTTTCTTGAAATTCATTTGAATTCTTGAATTCCAAAAAATTCTTGGTTTCCAAATTTTGGACTAATTTATAATAAATAATTTGTTTGCATTATTATTCATTTTTTGGGGCTTGATCATCAAATATATATCAATAAACCTATTGCCGTTTACAGAATCGTAAAATATGGTTTGGTTGTAGAGTTATTCCTTTTTTTCTACGAGATAGTAAGACAACATCACGATGTCATCATCCGCCCATCACCCGCCCGTGCTCCCATTTTTTTAAGTTTAAAGCGCTGTTTGAAAGGTTAAACACCCACAACTTGCCAGTATTTTTGGTCCCACGTTATAGGGGGCAAGCCTATTGCCGTCAACGGGCACTCATATATATGGGTTATGTCCAAAATAGCTAAATTAGTGTATCAAAATGTAGCAGCTATATTGTAATTTTGAAAAAAGTTGAAACCCTTTGCCTTGCGATGAAATGTTGATAAAAGGCAACAAAATCTTACGTGCTAGCCGCTATGGCACAGCCAATTAAAGTCCTGGGTGTCTCGGACTCTTTTGATGATGGTAGTAAAAAAGTTATTGTCAATCGCTATCTCATGCGGGCGGATCTGCGGGCAATTATAAATCTAAAATAACTATTGAATTATTTAAATATAAATAGAATATTCAATTAAAACATTTTCTGAGTACTTAATTGGTAGCCATGGGCCGTTTGATTTGAACTAACTAATTTAAATTCATTAGTTGGTCACTGGGCGGCCATGTTGTCTAAATATTTGAATAATTAGATTTCACTTTATCGTATAACGGTTAAATAAAGGGCTACCATGATTAGAAAGGACAGTGAAGGGTCGAAGGACTCAGAACGACAAAAGCTTATAATAGAGTTGGGTGTTTTAAAGGCTTCTCATTAATATACAGTAGGAATGGGTGCTAAGGGGCTGTATCAATGTCTCCAGGGTCTACTACACGGGGTGCGCCTGCTGACAGTCTGCTGGGAATGGCAATAGTCTTATTGCCATCTTATTACGTGATATCCTGCCAACAGTGAGTGGAGAAATGTGGGTGTAATGAACGACTCTGTCTACCCCATCAGGGATATAGACGTGATTTTGTGTTGTGTTTTAAAAACGAAGAAGTTTCTGATTCAAAAAATACGAATCATTAATTTTCACATAGTATTCACATTATCAACTACAGTTTGTCTAAAAAGTCGTGACGTAGAGCTGGAGCGTTGGCAAAGTTGTCAAAAGTACTATTGGAATCCAATAGTACTTTTGACGTCCAGCTAGATCGACACCGAGACCCAAATGATTGCCGCCAACGCTTTCATTTTCCAGCTCCGCGTTATGACTTTTCAACCGACGCGACTTCCAAAGGAGGAGAAGGTTCACAATTCGACTGTATGTTTTTTTCTTCTTTTTTTATGTAGTTACCTCATATCTCTGGACTGGGTGAACCGATTTAAATTTTTTTTTTTTTTCAACCAATTTCCAAAAAAGGTGGTTTGAAGTCAGTTGCTGTGTCAATTTTTGGAAGTCTCGGTTCAAAATTACCACACGCGCAATGTCCGGCGAAACGCTTCTCGAGTTCTTATTATAAGTTCAAAAACAACTCTGACTCTGGCAGGATTGTGAATCTTCATAGTTTTTTGACTCTCTTTCACAAGACTCTTTTTCTAATCTTTACGAGACACGCTCTAGTTAGATTATCTGCTTACAGTGTGCATAAGTATCTTTGGCTGTAGGCCACTAAACTAGCAATCCGTAGACAGTTGGTAGAGTACTAGTCTACAGCATTCTCTGGCATCAAAATTCCCATCTGTATCTACGTTTAAGGGCGTCTTCAACCATTGTTTTCCATTTCTAACAATCTTCAGCCATCGTTACTGGCAAACTTGTCCCAAGTTTAAATAAATGAGGAGTCTTTAGTGACCAGTGACCACACAAGCTCATTGTTAATACAAAATCTCAAACCGACCCGACCACGTACAACAAAACTGTGTACTGTTCACCTAATATGTTTTAAGAGGGAGTTAATGTATGTACAAGTGGATCTGTTGAAGAGATTTGATATCTCGATCTAGGTGAAGGTTGCAATAAGACAAAGAGTGTAGTGCACTTGCCGACCAACGGACTACTCTGACAAAGATGAAAACCCCTTCGGTGAAACAAACATAATTCTTAAATATTGAGGTAGAAAATAAATCACAAGAACTGAAATGTCATCAGCGGGACTCGAAACTTCTGTTTTTCCCTTACAGAGGGAATGCTCTGACGAAATGAGCTACGATGACCAATACCGACAACGTCCAATCTTTTGCTTCATATCACAATTTCTATATCGTGCAATCAAGGTTAGCTATTCTGTATGCGTTGTATCTTAGCTTATTATTTTTCCTCTTATCGTAAAAACAAGTTGGTACCTAGTTAGTTACAGTATTTATAACTTAAGAATTGGTATGGGTAATTTAATAATCTGTCATTGCTGTGGATTCGTCGCCACTCCCAATAGTGAAAACCCTCAAATCACTTCTGAAATAAGCGGCTGCGGTTATTTACTAGTATGCCATATTGACAAAGCTGGTACCAATGTTCAGATGAGTTTTCCGGGTTAACCTAACTGGATCATAGGTTCCTGCATTTTTTGGTTTATCAAATAAGATAGAGCGATCATGTTAATGGTATTCTATGGAAATTTGCAACAAGACAACTATATTCCACGAAGAAACTGAATCTCACATTGAACTCTCTGTGAACAAACAAAGGAATATTCCAGCTGATTCATTCGGTTAAAATTTGAATGCACTACTTTTTTTTTTTTTTTTTTTTTAGTTCCGCGACCAAGGCCGCGGCCGCTCTAACGTCCGTTGCCGGGCGTCTCTGGTTACAGGCAGAACGTATTTCCAGTGGCGCCTTCTCTGCGGGGGTTGGGTCGGGATGAGAATCCCGCGTCGTTGGGGGTAGGGTTTTATCCCGCGTCAGTGAGTGAATCTGGTTGCGTGCTATGGGGCAAAGGCCCCGCAGCATGCAACCCTTCTAGCCTGCTTCTGTAAGGACGACGGGTGGCGATCCCGCCGTCCTCAGGCCCCGATCATGGAGGTCGATGGTCTTGGGCACGCTCCCTCTCCCTCTCGGCCGCCTACTTCGCGAGCACGACTTGCTCGCAGAAGGACACGGCCGCGTTCCACCTACTCCCGCTGGAGACCATGGCTTGAAGCATGGTCTCCAGCGAGAGGGTATCCACGCCCAGACCCACTACGAGGTCCCGGCGCTGACTCGCCCACGCTGAGCACTCCACCAACGTGTGGAGTGCGGTGTCGTCGTCGGAAACCCCGCAGTGTTGACACCGGGGTGTGACCTCACGATGGATGCGAAACAGATAGCTACCGAAGCATCCATGCCCGGTAACGATCTGCGTCGCACGATACGTGAGGTCACCATGCTGCCTCTGCAGCCAATCGTCCATGATCGGTCTCACCGCCGCGATGATGGTGGCACCCCACTTGGGTTGCTCAAGTCGCACCCTCCATGACTCCATGAGATCCTGTCGGAGTTGGGACCGCCGGTCATCGATTTCTCGAGACACAGGCCTGTGGTCCCGCTCCAGCGCCTCCTTGCGCCATTGGAACAATGACGCAAGGGCTCTCGCTTCCAGGTCCCATGGAGGGGTCCCGGCTAGGAGACATGCAGCCTCTCCGGAGATCGTGCGGTAGCCCCTTATTGTTTTGACGGCCAAGGTCCTCAACGGTCTGTTAAGGAGCGTTGAGTTATTGGCCGTCAACCGCGCCGCCCATACGGGAGCCCCGTATAGGGCCATACTCCGCACGATCCCCAGGTACAGTCTCCTGCAGGAAGCGTTGGGTCCCTTTAGGTTGGGCATCAGTCGCGAAAGCGCGACCGATGCGTGTGTCACCTTGGGGACCAAACTTCGGAAATGTGGTCCGAAGTTCCATCGGCTATCAAGTACGATCCCTAGATACTTCATCGAGGGCTTGATACCGATGCTAACGCCTCCCACATTTATGCTGGAACCTTCAGGTGGACCGTTCCGAGGTCTGTGAAAACACAGAACCTCGGACTTGTGCAAGGCCACCTCCAGTCCCAGCCGCCGTATCCGACCCACGACTTGAGCAACACCCGTCGTGACCTTGAGTGCTGCCTCCTGGTACGTTGCACCCCGCGCCGTGACGAGGGTATCGTCGGCGTAGCACGTTACGCCGACACCCTCAGGCAACGCACCCCGCAGCACCCAGTCGTAGCCGATGTTCCACAGAAGCGGCCCCAGGACCGACCCCTGTGGAACACCGCACGACACATCCCGCCGAGCTGGCCCGAGCCAGCTGGGGAAAGCTATGGCCCTCTCCGAGAGATAGCCCCGACAATACGACGGAGGTAGAGAGGCGTTTCGTGATACACGAGCGCCTCCCTAACGCAGCTCCATGGCAAGGTGTTGAACGCGTTGGCGATGTCAAGAGACACCGCCACCACCACCTTGCCCTGCGAGACTGCTTCCTCCGTCAGGCTCTTGACGCGCATGATCGCGCTCACGGTGGAGCGTCCCCGACGGAAACCGTACTGGTTGTCCGCCAGGTCTGGCCCCACCGTCGAGAGATGCTCGACGAGGCGTTCCGCGATAATTCGCTCAAAGAGCTTACACACCTCGTCGAGCAACACGATCGGCCGGTATCCGGACGGTGAGTCCACCGGCCGCCCCGCCTTACGGATCAGGACCAGCTTCCCCGTCCTCCACACCTTGGGAAACTGGCCCCTTTCGAGGCATGCGCTAAAGAGCCCCATCAGTCGAGGCCCGAGTTCTTCGAGGGCCAGGACCCATGCACGGCCAGGAATGCCGTCGGGTCCGGGGGCAGTGATTTTCCGGTGTTTAAGCCGGAGTACTGCCGCCCCTAGCTCCCCCACCCTGACTTCGGGTACGTCGTCTTCGCCGGTGCTATCCGCGTCGGGCAGAGACGGAGCCATGCGCGGAGGGACGTGCTCCTCCGCGCTCGTCGGAAACAGGGAGCCCATGACCCGCTCCAGCTGCTGCGGCTGGAGACTCTGGGTCAGTGGGGGCGCCCTAGGTCGGAGTTTCTCCCTGACCTGTAGGTACGGGCGCCCCCATGGGTTCTGCTGCAGGGTCTCCAGGAGCTCCTCGCGGGCCGCCGTCTTGGCCCGCTTTATTGTCTCCTGGAGATTACCTTTAGCCTCCCTGTAAGCCTGATAAAGCTCCGCCTCTCGGGTTGCCGCGTCATCTGGGCGGCGATGCCTCCGGCGAAACCTGGTGTACTGGCGGCGGGCGGAGATGCATGCTGCGCGCAGCTGTGCAATCTCCGGCGACCACCAGTACACCTGCTTCCTTGCCGGTCTGGGTGTAACCCTAGGCATCGCCGCATCACAGATTTGCGACATGGCTCTCCTGAACCACTCCGCCTCGGCATCCACATCGGCAGGCCGGTCCGGTACCGGAATCCAGGCCTGCACGATGGAAGCCTCCAGGAGAGCCTCCCGATCCAGATGGTGAAGTGCCCAACGCGGATCCGGGGGATTTTCTACCGGCTGTGGGAGGTCAGGTGGGGGGACGACATCGAATCGGATGTACCGATGGTCTGAGTGCGTCTCCTCACCCTCCTCCACGTGCCAGCCAGTAATACGGGCGGCGAGGGCAGAGGTCGCGAACGATACGTCCACGACCGAGCTGGTCCCCCGCCGCCAGAAGGTGGCGACATTCCCCCGGTTGAGGACCTCCAGACCACGTGTTCTGGTCCAGTCCTCAAGAAGCCTCCCCTTGTCCCTGGTTTCCCGGGAGCCCCACGCCTCACTCCAGGCGTTGAAGTCTCCCAGGAGCAGGACAGGGCGAGGACGGCACGCAGCGAAGACGACGTCGAGCTCAGTGAGCCATAGCTCAAACTGAGTCTCGTCCAGTGTCGGCGAGATGTAGGTGGCCACGACTGCCAACCCATCATATTCCGCCGCAACACACCCGCGGTCCCTTGCAATGATAGCAAGGCGCGAGTTGTCTGCGGCGGACCCCCCGAAGATAAAACAGGCCGAGCCGTCCTCGTCCACCGGGCTTCCCGGGTGGACGTAGTACGGCTCGGCGACCACGGCCAAGTTTATGGACCACTGCCGGATGCTCTGGTACAGAAGATCCTGAGCAGCGCGGCAGCGGTTCAAATTCACTTGCAGGATGCGGATATGGGCGTCAGACATTAATGGACGTCCATATCAGCATCCCGCCGAGAAACATCTGGCCGTGCAGTAGCGGCACCCCCACCGCTCTCAGCGGACGGACGAGGCTTTGGCCTCGAGGCGGCGCAGGTTGTGCTGCCGACCCGGTGGTCCGCAGTTTTGCCCTCCGCCTCGCATCTAAAGCAGCGAGGTGAATGCACTACTTATGTAAATGCTATTACTTATAAATAACCTCTCACGTTTTAGTGATAATAGTACTAATTTTAGAATTCAAACGGAGTAATATTAGCAAACGTATGATCTAAATTGCATGCGTATAACTTTGCACACTAGATGAATAAATTATTAGCGGTTACGCTTCAATCTACACGAAACCGCTGCCGAATAGAACTCGCGTTATATGTGTACCTTCTTATTATACTAGTATCTACTATAAATTGGCATAGTTTGTAAGTTGAAAGGGGTTTCAAGTCATAAAATTTTTAGAAAATTAAAAACCCCTGAGCGTTGCAATGCAATCAAAACGTTGTGAAGTTGTAAGATGTTCGAAATTTTCGCGAACAAATCCCTTTTAGAAAGTTCCCACAGCCAGGACAGGTTTTACATACCACACACATATCACGCCTATATCCCCGAAGGGGTAGGCAGAGGTGCATTACACACCCAAAATTTGTCAGTATTTTTGTCCCACGTAATAGGGGGCAAGCCTATTGCCGTCACCGGACACAATTTCTTATGTCGGTTATGTCAAAATGGCCGAATGAATATAATAAAAAGTACATAGCAGCTATATTATAATTTTGAAAAAAATTTAAACCCATAGCCTTGCGATGAAATTTTGATGTGAAGGCAACAAAATCTTACTATGACACATTGACTATGACACATTGCATATCACTAAATAGAATATCTGCTGTCGGAACATAGTAGAGTAGATATATTGATATGGCTATATAACAGGTAAGTATGACCTTAAAGGATGATTTGTCGACGATGATTCGCCGGGCGCCATTGGAAATTATTTCAGTGCTTCCCAGAGGCGCTCGGCAATGGACGTAGGAGCAGCTGCGGCCTTAGCCCGCGGAATAAAAAAGAAAAAAAAGAATATTTGGGTTGGTAGGTATATCGTGCAGGTGAGGGTAACTAAGGTCTGCTCTTTAATACCTTAAAATATTCCGTCTAATTGGTAATAGGAAGAAGCCCGCTAGCCAACAAGTATTTGCGAATTGTAGGCGTATTAGCAGCTCAGCTTAGTCTTTCAGAGAAAAGGCGTGACGGTAATGTACTAAATAATTATCGGTCTTTACAATAGCTAGGATAAAATAGGATGAAACTTGTATGCATAAAAGGCGTCTATCGGGCCCAAACAGCCCCAAAACATTTACGGTTTGATGATTTTGAATTCAACATTAACCCGGGCAAAGCTGCAAATTGCTCTGAACATTTATTATTTATTCCCCTTGACTTCGTTTGACCTTGTACTATTGGATATTACAAATGGAACCTTTTAGAACTGGGTTTAAATACTCTGATATCAAGTTAATTGATTTGAATTTGAATTGAAAAATCAACATTATATTTTTTTAGGATCTTTTGTAAATTTTATAAGTACACTAAGCATAACTATTATCAAATCTATAGTTTATAATGTAAAGAAAAACGCTTTATTTACAATAAGAATTACAATATACAAAATAAACATAATTATAGACTAAAAATATTTACATTACAAAATATCGTTTAAAAAATCCTCCGCGTCATTGCCGACTGGGAAGGTTCCCAGAATGCTGGCTGTGTTGCCACGTTGGATGGCGATACTTATTCTTTGGGCCAGAAAATAGCCAGTCTTCTGATCTTGAGAAGCATCGATTAGGCGTTTAGCAATGTCTCTATAAAGGCGGCGAGCACTCGGACCCCATGACCCCAGTGTCTCAACCCCAAACGGCTCAAATATGTAATCACCTGCTAGGTTAGCATATTTACGCCGTTTAAGGCCTTCAGCCGATGCATCAGCAGCGCCGGCACATCCGGATGTGCTTGGAAGGTGTGAAGGTACTAAGGTGTCAACGCATGTAGCGTCCCACACCAAAGGCCTTCCCATCTTCCACGGTAGCAACGACATACCGTCCGGTCTCTTTCCATCGCTTCGTGCTAAACCATTTGGTTCACGTACGGCCGGAAGACCTGCGGTGGAAAGAGCCCTACGAATTATGTCGTTTAGAATAGCGTGCCGAGGTATACGACCTGTGCTTCTGCTACAAAAAAGGCCATGGTGTCCCAGATTATCGACGGCTACTCCACAGGTGTAATGATGCGGGGATACACAAGGTGTACCCGGCCGAAAGCAAGTGGTAATGCGGAAGGTTGTGTCGTCCAACATTGTACCGATGTTGGGCGATGGGAGCGCCTGGATCCATAACCCTGACTCCCATTCTCCAACAGCTAGTAGGCGTGCACGCTCTGAAATATTGACAGAAGTGTCAATTAGTGTATTAATTCTCAATTTACAGAGCGGTGAATCCCACAGTCGCTGTGAGCCTAGGCGTGAGGGCAGGTCAGTGTCGGGGCAAGACATCCTGTTGTAGGTTTTATTATAACCTCAATGATGTAATGCTGGCCGACTCCGGTGACATATTTTATAGATCTGTATTTGATTTTAAAATGTGAATGATAGTATTTTCATGGACTTCGCTCAAATGTTTTTTACAGTGATTATTGTGTTGTAAATATACTCTGCATATTATATTTTATTGTGTTATTCTCATAACATTCAATAGGCTATGGGCAGCAATTCCTCCAACGTTCGAAATGTCTGAAAAGAATTATAATTTTGCGATAGAAAAACTCCGTGGACGAGAAAATTATGTTCAGTGGAAATTTTTGATGCAACATGCATTAGTTCTGGATAACCTTTGGCCGTGTGTAAGTGAATATGAAAAAAATGACACAACATCACAGGATCTGCGAATCAGACGCGATCAAATAGCAAAAGCAAAAATTTGTCTTAGCGTAGAAAAGTCATGTTTTTCACATTTAATATCGGCGAACACGGCTAAAGATGCCTGGAATGCACTGGCGAGTGCGTACGATAATAAAGGACTCGGTTCAAGAGTTCGCATACTCCAGAACCTGTGCGCCGTCAAAATGGAGAACTTCAGCAGCATGGAAGCTTACGTCAATGAAGTATTGTCATTAGCTCAGCAATTGGTGAATATGAACAAGGTTGTTGATGAAGAGTTTCTTGGTGCGCTGATGCTCAAAGGTTTGCCGAAGGAGTACGAGCCTATGATCATGGCACTAGAGCATTCAGGAGCTAATATTACTGCTGATTTAGTAAAATCAAAGCTCCTACAGGATCAACGTTGGACTACTCGTGGAGATTCGGATGAGTGTTTGTAATCAACAAGAAGAGGCGCTACTACGAGTGACTCCAAGACGAGAAAAGCGCTGCAACACAATGTAGAGTCGAGATCGAAGGATGTGCATGATAGAAAGAGAGAACCGTGGTGCTGGAAATGCAGACAAAAAGGGCATTTGAAGAAAGACTGTCGGAATGAAAGAAATTCTTCTGGTAATTGCGTCTTTTCGGCATATAGTACTGTAGCGGACACTGATTCTTCGTGGTATATTGACTCGGGAGCGACGAACCACATGACTGGCAAGAGAGATTTGATAACCGAGTTTAAATCTCATGGTGGTTCAGTTATTGTTGCCAGTGGAGATAAAATACAATGTACAGGTATAGGTAACGTTAAGTTGTTTAATAATTTAACATTAACTAACGTGTTGTATATACCTAAATTGTCTATGAATCTCATATCTGTATCTCAATTGATTAAGAACGGTTGTAGTATAAATTTTGATACTAATGGTTGTACACTTTCGAATTCTAGCGATATTTTAATTAACGTTAATGACGTAGGAGGTGCTTATAAACTTCAGACTTGCAGTCTAAGGGCGAATGTAACTGTTAGTACAACGACCTGGCATCAAAGACTTGGCCACTTGAGTGGCAATAATATGAAGCTTTTGAGGCAGGGTGTTGCTAATGATATTAGTTTTCAGAACGACCCATGTAAAGGCGATGCATGTGAAGTTTGTTTGAAAGGCAAACAGGCACGTTTTCCTTTCCGTAGCAATCCTGAAAAGTCTGTGGCTACGAAACGGTTGGAATTAATTCATACTGATTTGTGTGGGCCACTACCGGTAAATTCGCTTGGAGGTAAGAGGTACATCCTGACGTTTTTGGATGATCATACGAGGAAGGTGTTTGTGTATTTCCTGAAGCTGAAAAGCGAGGTGAGTCGCTACACAAAAGACTTTATTAATTTAGTAGAGACTCAAACAGGTGATAAAGTTAAAAACTTGAGATCAGATAATGGAACGGAGTACGTGAACAGGGAACTTGCGGGTTTTTTGAGAGGAAAAGGAATTGTCCACCAAGTCACGGTGCCGTACAGTGCACCACAGAATGGCTCTGCGGAAAGACTCAATCGCACTCTCATGGAAAAAGTAAGATGCCTGTTGTACACATCTAACCTAGATCACAAGTTCTGGGCTGAGGCTGCCAGTACTGCAGCATACTTAATTAATGTATCACCATCGAAAAGGCTCAGGAAAAACGCCTGAGGAGGCCTGGACTAGCAAGAAAGTAAGTCTAAAACATTTACGTGTGTTTGGTTGTGAAGCTCACGCTCACGTTAACAACGTGAAGCGCAATAAACTTCAACCAAAAAGTACACGTTGTATATTTCTTGGCTACGAAACAAATGGCTTTAGGCTGTATGATTTAGCGAAACACACAGTATTTCGTAGTCGTGATGTTGTTTTTAATGAAACCATCTTCCCAGGGTCAACTGTCAAAAAGTCTGTGGAGATGTTCTTCCCGGTGTGTGATTACGAGCCTTTTATTGAGGAAAGCCATACGAGAGAACAGCTTGCTGTGGAAAATGTAGATATAGAGGCGGAGATGCCAACGGTACCGAATGTTGACGTTCAGGTTGAGGCGGAGATGCCAGCAGTGCCTGAAGTTTGGTTCGAGGCGGACGAGCATGAGCCAAGCTTATCTACTGACACAGGCGGGGTACCACAGGAGACACAGAATAATGGACCAGCCTATAGTTAGCGGCCGAGAGTACCAGGAACAATGTCTGCACTCGAGGTAGAGTTGAACGAACCAACAACTGTCAAGGAGGCTTTGCAATCGACTGATAATAAGCTGTGGAGGCAAGCTATGCAGGATGAGATTGATTCGTTCAACAAGCATGAGGTCTGGGAGTTAGTTGACAGACCAGTAGACAAGAACATTGTTAAGAATCGTTGGCTGTTTAAGATAAAACGTGACGCTCATGGAAAAATTGTGTGTTACAGAGCTAGATTAGTTGCAAAGGGGTTTACCAAGACTTTTGGTGTTGACTACATGGATACATACTCTCCTGTTGTACGACATAGCTCGTTGAGAATGTTGCTATCTCTAGCGGTCGAGTTAGATCTGAAGATTGATCACCTTGACGTAAAAACTGCTTTCTTGAACGGAAATTTGAATGAGGAGATTTACATGTCACAGCCAGAAGGATTTATAAAACATGGCAATGAGCATAAAGTCTACAGACTCAAAAAAAGCTGTATACGGGTTGAAGCAGGCGTCTCGCGCTTGGTATGATAAGGTAAAACAAGTCTTACTGGCAGAGAGCTTCACGCAGAGCAAGCACGAGAGCTGTATCTTCAGTTATAAAGCTGGTAAGCAAATCATTATTATTGCCTTGTATGTTGACGATTTTTTCGTTTTCTATAATTGTAATCAGCTTGCTAATAAGCTGAAGAGCTCACTAAAATCACACTTCTCTATAAAGGATTTAGGTGCTGTAAAACATATTCTAGGCATCAAGGTAGATCGTACTAGTAGTGAATTAAAGTTGACTCAGAGAACGTATATCGAACAGTTGTTAGAACGTTTCGATATGAAAGATTGCAAAATTGCTAAGACGCCCATAGACGTAGGTCTGAAGTTTTATGATAGCTCAAATTATGATAGTAGACTACCAAATCAAGAGCTGATAGGCTCATTGATGTATTTCTCTGTGATCAGCAGACCTGACATTTCATTTGCTGTAAGTTTTCTTAGTCAGTATAATACATGTTATACAGCTGAACATTTTACTGCGGCCAAACGTGTATTGCGTTACTTGAAAGGCACAATGAATTTAGGTCTACTGTATAAGAAAAATATTAAACATGACAAATTTCATTTGTATGGGTTTACCGACGCCGACTGGGCTAATGGGGCGGATCGTAAGTCCTACACAGGATATATGTTTAAGTTAGGTAGCAATGTAATTTCTTGGGGTTGTTACAAACAATCTTGTATCGCACTTTCGTCTACCGAGGCGGAGTACATTGCTTTGTCTGAAGCAGCTAAAGAAGCGGTATACGCACGTGCGGTGCTTGGCGAACTTACGGGGTATTATAATGCTGTAACCCTGTATAGTGATAATCAGTCTGCAGCAAAGCTTGCATCTAACCCGGTATTCCACAAACGCACGAAGCATGTGGACATTAGGTATCACTATATTCGCGAAGCAGTTGATAATAATATTATTGAACTAAAATACTTGTCGACCGAACAGATGACTGCTGACTTGTTAACCAAGGCACTCCCTAATTTTAAGCACCAGTCATTTGTCCAGGATATGTTGGTAGTTGTCCCACATTAAGAGGGCGTGTTGTAGGTTTTATTATAACCTCAATGATGTAATGCTGGCCGACTCCGGTGACATATTTTATAGATCTGTATTTGATTTTAAAATGTGAATGATAGTATTTTTATGGACTTCGCTCAAATGTTTTTTACAGTGATTATTGTGTTGTAAATATACTCTGCATATTATATTTTATAGTGTTATTCTCATAACCTTCAACACATCCTCCAAGCATTTATGGCATCGGTCTTGCATCGTACCTCGGAATCAATCAGTGTATTTGATAAAATTTTCCTGACTCATTCTTCGGTGCTATGGACCGACGCCAGAAATGCTGGCAGACTGACATCTGTGACTCTACGAATACCTAGCCCGCCCAAGCGAAATGAAATAAAATAAAATAAAATAACGTTTATTATCTTTGAAATTTTTAGAAAATTATTTAGATTCGTCAAAAGTTGGTGTGACTCTACCGAGGGTTCCAAAATGCAACGAGACTGAGAAGAGCCCTCAAGAAACTCAGTTCGGCTTTTTTCAAAATATTTCATCTTAAATCTAATACAGAGTTATTTAGAAAGGAGCAATTCGTGTTACAACCAGGCAGCCTTGTCATCTAAGAAATCACTATGTACTATGTACTATAATAAGCTTTATGGCACAATTTACTTTTTATTAGTTTTTTAAATTTATTGACAGATAAATTTGCTATTTCGGTTGGCAATGTATTGTACATTCGAATAAAGTTCCCCGCAAAATAATTACTCACTTTATGAAGCCTAAATTTAGGAACAGCCAGTTTATCCTTATTTCTTAAGTTTAGATTATCATATATATTATTATTATTATCATATATTATCATATATATATCATTATCATATATATCATATTTAGATTATCACTATTTTTCACAAATTTACTTTTGTTCTTGTGGGTATACAATAAAATTTCATAAATATACTGTGAATACACTGTAAGGATGTTAATATGCTTAAACTTATCTCTTAATGACTCCCGAGACCCCATTCCATAGATAGTCCGGACAGCCCTCTTCTGCAACACAAATATGCATTCAATATCGGCAGCGTTACCCCACAGTAGTATGCCATATGTCATGATACTGTGGAAGTAGCTGAAGTAGACAAGACGCGTCGTTTTAATGTCTGTAAGTTGTCGGATCTTTTTGACAGCATAGGCTGCTGAACTAAGCCTGGCCGAAATTTTCCCGATATGAGGCCCCCATTGCAATTTGGAGTCTAACGTTATGCCCAGAAAGACAGTGTCATCGACCAATTCTATTATATCATCCCTAACCTTAACACTGGTTTTAACAAGTCTTACATTAGGTAAGGTGAATCTTACACATTTAGTTTTATTTTCATTTAATAATAATAACTGAACTGGAAGAGACGCTTGGACCCAGGCCCGCTCATTAATATTAATACATGTTATGAATGAATACTGATATTACATAGACTATCAATAACCTGATCAAAATTTTGAATTTTTTCCTCGATAAAAGTGGAAAAGCCATCTTCTATAATCGGGGATCCTAGGAGGCGTAAAGAAGTTTTGTCCAAAACTTTTATGTTGGGGGCCAAACAGTTGAATTTGTAGATGGTTGTTAATTTATCTGTGTTTTCAGATATAAAAATCTCACATTTATTCGGGTTCAGTTCTAAGCCAATTGACTGAAACTCGTTCTTTATTAGGGCTAAATCCTGTAAAACTGTCTCTACTGTAAAGTGCATTTAAGAAATGAAAGTACTATTATAAAACACTAGTGGTCGCCCCGTGGTAATTTGGATTTTTTCCCGTTCCCGTAGTATCGTGCACTCGGTTTGTCATCGTCGCTTCCTACTTACTTGATACTTATCGGCATATTTTGAACAATTCACACAATATCTTTATAAATTGTAGCCTATGTGTTATTCTGATGTATAAGCTATATTATTGTAAAGTTTCATTAAAATCCATTCAGTAGTTTTTACGTGAAAGAGTAACAAACATCCATCCATCCATACATACATACATACATACATACTCACAAACTTTCGCGTTTATAATATTAGTAGGATTGACACAAAAATTGACTTCAAATTACCGAAAAAGGACCACAAGGAAATTCCGAAGTGGTCCCATTTCAATTTGGTCCCATTCCGACAATTCATTCACCGAGCCTTTTCCCAACTCAGTTGGGGTCGGCTTTCCAGTCTAACTGCGATTCGGCTGAACTTCGATATTTTCCGTGAAGCGACTGCCATGTGACCTTCACAACCCATGGGCGACATCGAAGTTCTGTAGTTAAACCGGTCGGATTTTTGATTTGGGCTCCAACTACCCCTAACGACTGCCATCGATGTTAGTATGGCAACCGGGACCGACGGCTTAACGTGCACTCCGAGGCACGGAGGGGTCTCAATGTCTTAAGAAATGGTGACCCATCCTAAGACCGGCCTGAGTCGATGTTGCTTAACCTTTGCAATGTGTTAACATTGTCGGTTACCACTAGACCACGAGCCCCTCACAATCCACATTCCCATTCCGACAATTATTTGGTCCCATTTCAATTTGGTCCCATTCCGACAATTATTTGGTCCCATTTCAATTTGGTCCCATTCCGACAATTATTTGGTCCCATTTCAATTTGGTCCCTTTCCGACAATTATACAATATTTGGTCCCATTTCGGTAGATAGAAGTTGGTTGTTGTGTCAATTTTTAATGTGTATTTTTTCAATTAACTCACAGTATTATTTTATGTGTTGAAGGATATACTTATTAGTCCATTGAAATGTTACATTTGGGTGTTCAAAAGTCAGAGGAAACTATTTTATTTTTTAGATATCAAAAGGGGTTAGTGTAAAGCTAAATCCAAGTTTGTGGGGTCCCAACCCTTATACATGTAGGTATTCCGCCATCTTGAAAAAGGGTTGCAAATCGTTATCGCGCTCTATCGGGCAAACTATTCACGCACAAAAACAGACGAAAATTTGAAAACGAATTTCTTTTAAGGGGTTATAATTTTATTCGTTCTCAAATTCAAAAAGTTTTAGATTTATTTACGACAAGAATATTGTCGCAAACTTTTTGTGCGATGAACAGTTTGCCCGATAGAGCGCGATAATGATAACTTGGATTTAGCTTTACACTACCCCCCCCCCACACCCCCCCTTGATATCTAAAAAATAAAATAGCGTCCTCTGACTCTTAGCCCCAAAAATGTAACATTTCAATGGACTTATACACACTTGAGATGTTTAGGGTTGCGCTTTATAATCTCATAACCCACTTATCAATTAATTCAATATATTACTTAGTAATGTCTTTTTGCAATCTAGCTACTTACATAATCATCATTCACCGAGCCTTTTCCCAACTCAGTTGGGGTCGGATTTCCAGTCTATCTGCGATTCGGCTGAACTTCGATATTTTCCGTGAAGCGACTGCCATCTGACCTTCACCACCCATGGGCGATATCGAAGTTCTGTAGTTAGACTGGTCAGATTTTTGATTTAGGGCTCCAACCCTGACCCTCCCCTGTTAGATGAGTCCAATGAAGTCACCATCAGAAGTAATTCGCCTTACCCCTTCGAGGAAATGGAAAGATTCCATTGTTTGTTTGCAACAACTAAAAAAATTATTTCCCCTATATAAAGCTTCAATGTTAGGAGCAGAGTAGCTATGTAAAAGGTTGCAAAAACCACGTTACCACGAGGACGAAGTCGCGAGAGGCCGCTAGTGAACAATAAAGTTTGTATTATCTCGTATCGTTGTAACCCTACAATATGAATAGGTCGACTTACCAACAAAAGAACTACGGCAATACCAACATCACAAAACGACGTACTAAGAAGTAAATGTACATTATTTTCACAGAAACTTTCGTCATAAAGGCAAAAGGTGCCACATGAGTAAAGACACAGAACAGAGCGAAACCTTTCTAACAACGTGCAAAATTGTACCCAAGCAACGTATCGAATGACTGTGCTTGCGTATGTGTAAACGTTTCCAGTCTCGATGTTTAACAATGTTGGTTGTAAAATAACTTTTACTAGAGGACGCAAATATTATAATTTTCGAACAACAGACCCCGCGAGCATTAGGTGGCATTTTCCCCCCATTTCCCCCAATCAAATACAGCTCACTTATGCCAAGTTTCGTGGAGATCGGATAATTAACGTCAGCTCAATTTTAGAAATTACATAGAGAGCCAGATTCAGAAGGCAATTGGTAGAGCTAACAATGAAAACTCACAGCCTCTTTTCCACTCATCAGTAACTACATACATTCATAGTATACACACAACGTATCTAGTTGCTGCAACTAATACACCACGTTTGAAGTTACTTCTCATAAGCGGCCAGTGTCCACGCATTTCTTATGCCCGTGTGCTTGTAGCGGTGCGATCGATTTCAGCGTTTGTATGAAGCGTTCGCTCTGTTTCGTCTTTTTACTCACATGTGAAGGTACGTAAGAAATAAAATATTCGTATGAAGGTTGAGATAGTGTTCTCGTTGCCCATAACTCTTAGCAAGATGGAGGGCCGGCTGTTCTCTGGAGGCTTACGGGAGTACGCATTTATGAGGAGATGATATTTTTATAACAAATTCGTTTCGAGATGCGGTTTTGAATGCGTTGAGTTTGCGGTTTTATGTGAGGGTTTTGAATAGTATGTATGATATGAATATGAATGTTAGTTATTTTACGGATGTATTTTGTATTTTTATTGAGGCTGAATAGGGATACGTCTGGGCTAAATCGACTGTCAGGATTGCAGAGATTGTAGGATGTAACATCGGTCCTGGTTGTTGGGTAGATTCGGTTTACAGTATGGTTATTGATTATCTATGTTATGTATACAGTAGCCGGTAACGGCAATAGGCTTCCCTCCGTTACGTGACAGCAATAATATTATTGGCTAAAGGTGTAATTCATCTCTGCCAACAATAAAAAAAGCTAAATATAAAAAAAAATTGATTCAAAATAGAACAGATTTGTGTAAAATACTCTAAAAAGACAGTGACAGTCACTCAGTGTATTGGCTACTCTTTTAATAGAATTCAAGATTAACTTCAAAAAAATTTATGCATTTTGTTACTGATTCTACTAGAACCCTTTCTATCGCTTGCTTAGTTCTTATAGTTTCAAAATAGTTCTTTCTATGAATATCGCTTTCTCCGCTTCCAAGGCAAGAGTAAGTCTATGGCAAGACGGTTTCTCGATGCCCACTTTCATCCCACCGGCAGAGAAACTACCTCCCGGACACAAACTCCCCTGACCAACCTGGAAGGCGCTTAATAGGCTGCGGACTCAGGTTGGCAGATCCAAAGACAATCTATCCAGATGGGGATACATTGACTCTAGTGAGAGTCAATGTGATTGTGGTCTGGCACATCAAACAATGAACCAAATGATCTCGTGTCCGAGTTGCCCGGAGACGAGATCATTTGGAGACCTGTAATTTAGAGGACTTATACTTAGACTTGTAATTTAGAGGACCTATACGAGGCCAGGCCAAATGCGATAGCACTGGGCCAAGGCGATTTAATAAAAAATATAAGTGTTGTTCATCGACACGAAAAGAAGATACGTGGTAAGATCCATCCCACATAAACATTGCATGTAAAGTAACGCTAAGACGAGTAGGTACGTATTGATTGCACTGTAAAAAAGTAAGTTACGTCATAAGAAGTACGTATTGATTGTACTTTAAAAGAGTTGCCAGATCTTATAGAGAGTCAAGCTCCTAACTCAACACATATTAATCTAACACTTTCCCTTATCTAAGCGTAAAGTGGTCTGTTTGCAACCTAGTTTTAAGTTCTCTACAAGTTCTACAACTAGTGGTTTGGCTGTTTTGTTACTGAAGTTTCAGTGAAAGTAACAGATGATTCAAAATAGCACAGATGTGTAAAAATGTCTAACAGATAATCCAGTCTATTGGCACCTCTTTTAATAGCATGCACAATTATTTCCAACATAATGGGTAAAGTTACAAGTTGTGGTCGTGACCGCACATTGCACGTTGCGCAGTGATAAACAGTTCACGAGCTAGCAGTAATAAAGTTGGTCGGTAAACTATTTTGCAATATACGTTTATAGGTAACTTTACCCTGGATGAGGTGTAGGGTAAGTTGTAGATATTAATCACACACATATTTTCACGGCTTATATCCACTGAAGGGGTTAACAGAGGTGTTGAATACACCCAGTATGCGTCAGTCTGGTTTGTCTCACAAAAGTTCGGTGAGCCTATTGCCCTGTCCAGGCACTTCGGAAACTACCCGCAGGACCATCGACCTCCATGAGCGGGGCTTGAGGACGACGGACTAGCACCCCAACGTCATTACAGAAGCAGGCTAGAAGGACAGCGTGCTGTGGGGCCTCACCTCGCGCACGTTTTCACTCACCGACGCGGGATAAAACCCGACCACCACGCAGCGACCACACAGGTGGCCAAGGTCCGCCGGGCACCACTGGAAAATTCTTTTAGTGCTTACCAGAGGTGCTCGGCAATGGGCGTAGGTGCGGCGGCGGACTATGGCCGCGATGTTAATATTATGCTACTGCTGTTATTAATTTTTTTAAGTGTATGCCTTAGCGTTCATTGCTGGGCACCTATGCAGCCTCTGTCAAGGTTGGGTGTTATCCAGCATCTTTGGGGGGCTGGGTTTTATCATATGTCAGTGAGTAAGGGCATGCGTGGAAGGTTAGCTTCACAGCACACCCACAATAGTTCCATATATTTACAGGTCAATGTTAGTTAACTACTTCGGTGGTGTGGTCGGTAGTGCATCGGCTTTCGACCCCGGAGTCTCGGGTTCGATTCCCGGGTCTATCTATTTGTGTGATTCACAAATGTTCGTTTCGGAGTTTGGGTGGTTTTCATATATATTATATTATGTATGTATTTGGAAATATATAAGTATGTTTATCAGATGCCTAAATCCCATAGCACAAGCTTATAGCTTAGTTTGGGCTAGATAACGTTAGGGGGGAATGTCCAAAAATATTTATTTATGCTTACATCAACATTACCTACTACTAGTGGACTACCTCGGTGGCACAATGGTACTATGTACGGACTGCCACGCTCGAGGTCTCGGGTTCGATTCCCGGGTCTGGTGGATAATGTATAATTCTCTTTAGAATTTTACCCAGATAATTATCCCAGAGTCTGGAACTTGTGCCCGGTAAATGGCAATAGGCTCGCCCCCTATTACATGGGACCTAACATAGCTGGCGAGATGTGGGTGTGTTTGCACACCTCTGCCTACTCCTTCGGGGAAAAAAGGCGTGATGCTATGTATGTATGTTACATCAACATAATAGTTTTAAGCTAAACTCTCAATGCAAAAGAGTAGGTTCATTTTTCAACATATTTGCATTATTATGCTAGTCGAATGCACACAGTGTGAGAGCTGAATTAATGTACTTTTTATAAGCTGAAGTGAGGAGCTGAACACTGAAGCGTGGTCCTAGAATACATTACCATAATATCACCTGGATCTTTTTACTTCGAAGGAATACCTTAACTCTTATGCTGCATCACTAATCTTTGAAATTAGACAATTATATGTCCTACAAAATTCGTAGTTTCGTAAAGTCTAAAACATATTTTGAAGATACAAAATCGGTAGAACACGAAGTCCATGACGGAGGGCAGCCCACAAATAAAACATTACGTCATTTCATTTGTTTTATTTTTTAATACTCGATATTCTGTGAAGACAACATATCTACAAGTAGTGCAAGTCGTGCACCTGCTTATCAACCGACAAGGCCTTGGTAAACACAATTATATATTTCTACAATACATATTTACTAGGTATATCTTTACTGTACTATCTATTGGATTAATAAACAGCGACATCCACAGGGACCTAAACATGGATGACGTAGATACAATTATACAAAAATATGCTGCAGCTCACCAAAACAGACTTCACCATCACGTGAACGTCGAGGCTATACAGCTGCTTGACGTCACAGAATTATTTAGAAGACTTAAACGGACTAAACCATTCGAGTTAATTCGTGACAAACTAAATAAATGTAGTGAAAAGTGCTGCGATATGAACACATGAACAAAGTGTCTTCGCCTTAACAGACTCTAAGTAAAGTGTTATTGGACACGTTCTTAGTTATTGTTTACATAGCATTTTAGGTGAAAATAAGTTACTCATTAGTCAATAGCCTAGATTGTAATATAATTAATGTATTGTTAGTATAATACATTAAGAATAAAAATAAAAATCTATTGGATTCATTTAATCAATAACTTTTCGCAGCATTAACTCAATAGTCCGAAAAACTTAAATAATGCTAACTAACTAACAAAAACTAGCTTATAAACTATAGTAAATTCAGTGCAATCCGTCTTCGAGTTTCAATATAATTATGTAAGTCGAACGGCACCTTTTCAATTGGTCCCACAAACTTCGACGGCCAAGTTTCTTGTGGTGATTTTATAACTTCCAACGATTGTACGTTCGAGCTACCATCGCTGGATTATGTTAAAAAGACCAAGAAGCAAGGCTAACTTTGAATTTGGTTAACTCTATTTTGAGAAATTGAGCGGATTATTTCAGAGTTATACGGCGTAGAACAACAATTTAGTAATTTCGGACGTTAAGTTAAATGACAGAATATACAGTACTTACTTAATTGCATCATACAAACAAATAATAAAAATGCTAAGGTCGAAGAACGGCTTTCCGCCGTTCTCCGACGCTCCTGATCCTCCCAGATTGAACCGGAGCGCGTCTTTCTCTTACAAAGACAACGCTATAGCAACAAAATCAGCGATGACCTGTACGATGTCTTATAACTTTGAACTTCTGCGTCATAATATTCCTTACAATTAACTACCTAACCCATTTTGCATTTTGAGGCATCTACCGGTAGAATTACGAACTTCACATTACATAGTGCCTGTAGCTATTTATTTGAAAACGACGTCAAATAAATAGCTATAAGCGGTATGTATTATGCCTATATTCGTTTTAATAAGTCCCTAAGGGCCGTATTAAAACAAAATTATATTCAGCGGTGGACCTTACATTTTATTAGAAACCATTAAAATAATACTCAAGTGGATATAATGTAACCCTCGTTTTTATGTAAACGAGACAAGAACCTGTGTCCTTATAATGTGACCCCTTTCATTTGGGACATGACCAGAGAAATGTTTACAATAAGTACAATAATAGAAATTATTTGGACGTTGAGGAAATTAAATTAGCGACCTTTTTGCTTGGAAACGAATATACCTTCGGATAGGTAAGTATGTACAACTTTCTTAATAAAACATTTTCGTCAATACATTTCCTTGGCGGATAGTCAGCTGGATACCCTCATTTCGAGGCTATCCAGCCCCCTGACACCACAGACATAGTTAGAAGATTGAAAAGGACTAAGCCTTTTGAGTTAGTATAGTGAAATTAATGTTACGGAGTGCAGTGAGTGCTACCCTTGAAGAACACAAGAACGAAACTGTCTTTCCATTATAATAGAGGTTATAAGAAAAGTGCCAATGGACACATTATTTACATTTTAAGTTTTATCAATTACTTATCAGCCTCAAGGCACAGGATAGGGAATAGAACTTACATACCCAAGGCTAGATTGTAATTGTTATGAGGAAAAAAATCAGTTACATCGTAATTAAAAAAAATGAAAACCTTTGCTTCTGTTTGGTAAAAATAGAATAAGTATTTAATTAAACGCTAACCTTAATAGTGCGATCTAGAAATTATGAATATGATATGAAGAAAAATTCGATGTTGTCAGTACCTATTGGTCACCGTAGTTCAGTGGTCAGAGCATTCCCCTTGTTAGGGAAAGGCCGTGGGTTCGAGTCCTGCCGATGATTTCAGTTTTTGTGATTTACTTGCTTTGTATTATTGCTTTGAAATGCAAAAAAAGTATTTAATTCTATTGTACTGTGCCGTGGTCCGTTGAACGGACGACCTGCTTGTGACTCCTGCGAGTAATGCCATGTTGCATAAACATACTTGTTCTCTGTGCAAAAAGTAACCAGCCTTCCTGGTCTTGAGAAGTGTCGATGAAAAGTATTGATCTTTAACATTATTTATTGTTTACTAGCTGCCCCGGCGAACTCCAAACCGCCTGAAAATTTTCTTTCAAACTTTTTCTAAACTTCTAAAATTCATTTAAGACCAAAGTTAAGCAAAATCGGTTCAGACTATTTGAGTTTTAGCGAGACAAACGTACGGCGATTAATTTTTATTTATCAGAAGAAAAAGATAGATAGATAGATAGATGTACCTCAAGATGGATCAACATTTTACTGACTGAGGGAGCGAAGCAACCGAAGGCTCCGTTTCAACTTGCAGACTGGGGAGAATTTATTTCGTCTGTACCCATCTACGGGTTCTGTCAGATCATGTTTGAGGCCGTATTTATCAACCGACTTGCATGAAAATTTACACACACACTCCTTGCTTACAATGAATAACATTTAATGATATTTTTTGGATTGGATGACAAATGAAAGAGTAATAAAGAAAATTGAAGAAGCAACTTAATTTTGAAAGCCGCTCCCGAAGTCTACGGTTCACAGAACCACTAATGTTGTATTGTCACACTTAATCCGCTTACACTATTTAGTTTTCAACACATAATAATGCGGACAATACAGATATTTTCCGGCTCAGTTGCTTAAGAAAGGTTGGAACAATATATATCTATATGTATGTATATATCTTATCGTTTGTCCCTGATGTCTACTTGACCGGATA
Organism: Nudaria mundana; assembly: GCA_963556515.1. Lineage (NCBI taxonomy): Eukaryota > Metazoa > Arthropoda > Insecta > Lepidoptera > Erebidae > Nudaria > Nudaria mundana. The sequence continues at coordinate 3,454,133 of OY748303.1, read as the reverse complement.
TAATACTCTTGGTAACAAATAGGATGGAAGAGAAGCAAGTAAATCTATTACATTTGATACCACCAAATGGTATATCTTTTCTTTCTGTGTATCCTCATATGTTTCGGTCCTTATCTAAGAATTTTCTTATTCTTTAGGGTGTTTTATAGAATGGTAATGATGTAGAAAGGGTGCGAGGATGTTCAAGTATAAAGGATTTCATCCTTGAGTTATCTTTGACATTTGTGAGCAGTTTTTGTCTACGTCTACTATTAGCTTAATTTATTCTGAACAATCTGACGATTTCGTTTGATACAAATTTTAAACTTTGTATTTACTAGCAGACGCCTGCGACCACGCCTCCCACAGGTTTCCCACATACCTATAGTCACTTGTATTGATCAGTGAAGTTATATTCAAAATCGGTTCAGTACATCCAGAGATTGCCCCTAACAATCTCAAAAATTTTATATCTTTATAATATTACTAGCGGACGCCCGCGGCTACGCCTGCTTGACAAATTATATACACAAAAACACTCCTCGAAAATCCATCTATCCATTGGTGAGAACCATATCAAAATCCGTTGCGTAGTTTTAAAGATCTAAGCATACATACGGACGGAAGCGACATTATTTTATAATATGTATAGTAATAGTGAGAGTATAGTCATACTTTATAACTCCAATTAATAAGACAAAACACAACAAAAGTATAACTATTTTTTTTTTTTTTTTTTTTTTTTTTTTTTAGTTCCGCGACCAAGGCCGCGGCCGCTCCAACGTCCGTTGCCGGGCGTCTCTGGTTACAGGCAGAACGTATTTCCAGTGGCGCCCGGCGGACTTTGACCACCTCTGTGGTCTCTGCGGGGGTTGGGTCGGGATGAGAATCCCGCGTCGTTGGGGGTAGGGTTTTATCCCGCGTCAGTGAGTGAATCTGGTTGCGTGCTATGGGGCAAAGGCCCCGCAGCACGCAACCCTTCTAGCCTGCTTCTGTAAGGACGACAGGTGGCGATCCCGCCGTCCTCAGGCCCCGATCATGGAGGTCGATGGTCTTGGGCGTAGATGAGTCTGCGGCGGCCTCGCCGCTGACTACGGAACTCGGCGGGGAGGGCACGCTCCCTCTCCCTCTCGGCCGCCTCCTTCGCGAGCACGACTTGCTCGCAGAAGGACACGGCCGCATTCCACCTACTCCCGCTGGAGACCATGGCTTGAAGCATGGTCTCCAGCGAGAGGGTATCCACGCCCAGACCCACTACGAGGTCCCGGCGCTGACTCGCCCACGCTGAGCACTCCACCAACGTGTGGAGTGCGGTGTCGTCGTCGGAAACCTCGCAGTGTTGACACCGGGGTGTGACCTCACGATGGATGCGAAACAGATAGCCACCGAAGCATCCATGCCCGGTAACGATCTGCGTCGCACGATACGTGAGGTCACCATGCTGCCTCTGCAGCCAATCGTCCATGATCGGTCTCACCGCCGCGATGATGGTGGCACCCCACTTGGGTTGCTCAAGTCGCACCCTCCATGACTCCATGAGATCCTGTCGGAGTTGGGACCGCCGGTCATCGATTTCTCGAGACGCAGGCCTGTGGTCCCGCTCCAGCGCCTCCTTGCGCCATTGGAACAATGACGCAAGGGCTCTCGCTTCCAGGTCCCATGGAGGGGTCCCGGCTAGGAGACATGCAGCCTCTCCGGAGATCGTGCGGTAGCCCCTTATTGTTTTGACGGCCAAGGTCCTCAACGGTCTGTTAAGGAGCGTTGAGTTATTGGCCGTCAACCGCGCCGCCCATACGGGAGCCCCGTATAGGGCCATACTCCGCACGATCCCCAGGTACAGTCTCCTGCAGGAAGCGTTGGGTCCCTTTAGGTTGGGCATCAGTCGCGAAAGCGCGACCGATGCGTGTGTCACCTTGGGGACCAAACTTCGGAAATGTGGTCCGAAGTTCCATCGGCTATCAAGTACGATCCCTAGATACTTCATCGAGGGCTTGATGCCGATGCTAACGCCTCCCACATTTATGCTGGAACCTTCAGGTGGACCGTTCCGAGGTCTGTGAAAACACAGAACCTCGGACTTGTGCAAGGCCACCTCCAGTCCCAGCCGCCGTATCCGACCCACGACTTGAGCAACACCCGTCGTGACTTTGAGTGCTGCCTCCTGGTACGTTGCACCCCGCGCCGTGACGAGGGTATCGTCGGCGTAGCACGTTACGCCGACACCCTCAGGCAACGCACCCCGCAGCACCCAGTCGTAGCCGATGTTCCACAGAAGCGGCCCCAGGACCGACCCCTGCGGAACACCGCACGACACATCCCGCCGAGCTGGCCCGAGCCAGCTGGGGAAAGCTATGGCCCTCTCCGAGAGATAGGCCCCGACAATACGACGGAGGTAGAGAGGCGTTTCGTGATACACGAGCGCCTCCCTAACGCAGCTCCATGGCAAGGTGTTGAACGCGTTGGCGATGTCAAGAGACACCGCCACCACCACCTTGCCCTGCGAGACTGCTTCCTCCGTCAGGCTCTTGACGCGCATGATCGCGCTCACGGTGGAGCGTCCCCGACGGAAACCGTACTGGTTGTCCGCCAAGTCTGGCCCCACCGTCGAGAGATGCTCGACGAGGCGTTCCGCGATAATTCGCTCAAAGAGCTTACACACCTCGTCGAGCAACACGATCGGCCGGTATCCGGACGGTGAGTCCACCGGCCGCCCCGCCTTACGGATCAGGACCAGCTTCCCCGTCCTCCACACCTTGGGAAACTGGCCCCTTTCGAGGCATGCGCTAAAGAGCCCCATCAGTCGAGGCCCGAGTTCCTCGAGGGCCAGGACCCATGCACGGCCAGGAATGCCGTCGGGTCCGGGGGCAGTGATTTTCCGGCGTTTAAGCCGGAGTACTGCCGCCCCTAGCTCCCCCACCCTGACTTCGGGTACGTCGTCTTCGCCGGTGCTATCCGCGTCGGGCAGAGACGGAGCCATGCGCGGAGGGACATGCTCCTCCGCGCTCGTCGGAAACAGGGAGCCCATGACCCGCTCCAGCTGCTGCGGCTGGAGACTCTGGGTCAGTGGGGGCGCCCTAGGTCGGAGTTTTTCCCTGACCTGTAGGTACGGGCGCCCCCATGGGTTCTGCTGCAGGGTCTCCAGGAGCTCCTCGCGGGCCGCCGTCTTGGCCCGCTTTATTGTCTCCTGGAGATTACCTTTAGCCTCCCTGTAAGCCTGATAAAGCTCCGCCTCTCGGGTTGCCGCGTCGTCTGGGCGGCGATGCCTCCGGCGAAACCTGGTGTACTGGCGGCGGGCGGAGATGCATGCTGCGCGCAGCTGTGCAATCTCCGGCGACCACCAGTACACCTGCTTCCTGGCCGGTCTGGGTGTAACCCTAGGCATCGCCGCATCACAGATTTGCGACATGGCTCTCCTGAACCACTCCGCCTCGGCATCCACATCGGCAGGCCGGTCCGGTGCCGGAATCCAGGCCTGCACGATGGAAGCCTCCAGGAGAGCCTCCCGATCCAGATGGTGAAGTGCCCAACGCGGATCCGGGGGATTTTCTACCGGCTGTGGGAGGTCAGGTGGGGGGACGACATCGAATCGGATGTACCGATGGTCTGAGTGCGTCTCCTCACCCTCCTCCACGTGCCAGCCAGTAATACGGGCGGCGAGGGCAGAGGTCGCGAACGATACGTCCACGACCGAGCTGGTCCCCCGCCGCCAGAAGGTGGCGACATTCCCCCGGTTGAGGACCTCCAGACCACGTGTTCTGGTCCAGTCCTCAAGAAGCCTCCCCTTGTCCCTGGTTTCCCGGGAGCCCCACGCCTCACTCCAGGCGTTGAAGTCTCCCAGGAGCAGGACAGGGCGAGGACGGCACGCAGCGAAGACGACGTCGAGCTCAGTGAGCCATAGCTCAAACTGAGTCTCGTCCAGTGTCGGCGAGATGTAGGTGGCCACGACTGCCAACCCATCATATTCCGCCGCAACACACCCGCGGCCCCTTGCAATGATAGCAAGGCGCGAGTTGTCTGCGGCAGACCCCCCGAAGATAAAACAGGCCGAGCCGTCCTCGTCCACCGGGCTTCCCGGGTGGACGTAGTACGGCTCGGCGACCACGGCCAAGTTTATGGACCACTGCCGGATGCTCTGGTACAGAAGATCCTGAGCAGCGCGGCAGCGGTTCAAATTCACTTGCAGGATGCGGATATGGGCGTCAGACATTAATGGACGTCCATATCAGCATCCCGCCGAGAAACATCTGGCCGTGCAGTAGCGGCACCCCCACCGCTCTCAGCGGACGGACGAGGCTTTGGCCTCGAGGCGGCGCAGGTTGTGCTGCCGACCCGGTGGTCCGCAGTTTTGCCCTCCGCCTCGCATCTAAAGCAGCGAGGCGGGGCATCACAGGCACTTGCCTTGTGACCGGGCCGGCTGCAGCGGAAGCACCGATCGCCCACGGTGACTTCCGCTGTGCACTGCACTCCGACGTGCCCCACCACCATGCACCGGAAACATCTGGTTTCCCGGGCACGAAGGAGGTGCACCTGCGCCTTTAGGAAGCCCCCTACGAGGAGGCTTCGTCCGTCCGTCACTTTCAGTGCCGCCGCGACGGGGCACTGGACGACTGTCATCCCATGACCAGTGGAGCCGAAGGAGATGTCTCCCGCCTTCACCTGGTCACGGGGGCAGCCGCCCGCCTCCACGACGGCGGAGATTACTTCCTCCGTCGTGGCCGCGTCATCCAGACCCGTGATGCGCAATGCAGCGCATTTGGTGGGCCTGGTGACGCGGACGGCTTCTGCGTCCAGCGCGTCCCTAAGCTACGCTGCTAGGGCGTCAGCTTTAGGGCCGCTGGAGGCGCCGGAGACCTCGAGGAGGCGAGCCCCGGTGCGTGTCGTCTTGCACCGGAGACCCCCCTGGATATCGAGGGCTGAGAGGTTGACTGAGGACTTCACGGTCCTCAGGACATCAGCGTACCCCACACCCCTCTCCACACCCTCCGTCGTCACCGTAAGGACGACGGCTGTGGAGCGAGGAGCGCGGGGCCTCTTCGGCGCCTTCGCCGCGGCGGCTTTGGCCACTTTCTTGGCCGCTTTCTTGGCGGCCTTCGTCTTCCTCTTCTTGGCCCCCACTACCTCCCATCCCTCCCGTCCGGAGGGATGTAAAGGAGCAGCGGGAGCGTTAGAGGAAGAGGAGGCGGCAGGGGTGCCGCTCTTCTTGCCGCGCCCCTTCGCCTTCCGCGCCTGGGCCGCGGTCTCGGCCGGCAACCGGTACGCTGGAGCGGACTGGGGCGGAGCGGGGCGGTGGACAGCGGGTGTGCCGCTTGGTCCTGGAGCGGGAGAACCGCCAACAGCCGCCGCGTATGAGAACGCGGGACGTGCTAGCGGAGGGCGGTACGCCCGGTCCTCCAGGACCGCGAGGCGCCTCTCGATCGCCGTCAGGACCTGTACCATAGTCGGCACAGGCTGTGGCGGCGATCCGGGCGCCGTGTTGGGCGCCGTGGTGGGCGCCATGGTGGGCGCCTTAGTGGGCGCCTTGGTGGGCGCCTTGGTGGACGCCGTGGTTGGCGCCGTGGCGGGCGCCTTGGTGGGCGCCGTGGTGGGCGCCGTGGGTGGCGCCGTCTTCGGCGCTGGTCCAGCCGTCGGAGGAGGAGGCGGCAGCATGGGACCGGGAGGCGCCTTGACCACCTTGGTCAAGTCAGCGACCTCCCGCCACAGGTCATCCATCTGCTTCCTGGAAGCAGCGAGCTCCGCCTCCAGGCTCGTCACCTGCTTCCGGAGCCTCGCCTCCTCCTTGGTGACGCTCCGCGCGAGGAGCTTGTTGAGGGAAGATTGGGCTTCATCCACCAGTGAAGCCACAATCTTCTTCCTCCCCGCCACGTTCCTGTTGCCCCGCATGGCCGCGTTCATGCGGGCAAAAACGCTCATAAGCTCCCGCGCGGGCGGCCCACCGATTTCCCGGCGACTTCGCTGGGACAGTTGGACCGAGGACGGAGGAGGAGTTGGCGGCCGCCTTCTGTACGCGTCTAGACGCGTACGCACCGTCTTCACCGGCACCTCCTCCTCCGAATCACTGGAGAGGAGGGACCCCCACCCGGAGCAGCTGGTGCTACGGTCGCGCGGCGGCCCCCCCTTCTCCTCGAGGGTCCTCTTCTTCGTCCCAGAAGAGCGGCCCTTCTTCTTCACACTGCTGGGAGCTGACCCATCGTCAGTCCCAGCAGCATCAGTTCCTTGGGGCGTCGACATCGCGCTGCAACTAGGCGGCGCGGTGCGAGCCCCCAAATCCATAGGCATCAGTATCAAGTTTGAGTGCGCAATGTCGTCGGTTGACACTGCCCGTGAAAGGGCAATGTCGGGACCGGAGGTATCTTCGATGTTATCCATAGCAGGAAAATCGCAAAAAATTTGGCCAATCACAAGTTCAGACTAAATAAAAGTATAACTATAATCTAAAACTATAAAATATAGTAACAAAAAGGATTGGCATTGAAGATTATTTATTGAAAATTTTTCCACAGTCTCATTGAATTGACACAATTATAATTTCTATCCAAGTCACCTTAAACAGAAAAATCTCAATATTTACTCGCTGCACTAAGTTTTGAAAACTCATTTCATCAAAAACATCTTCAGTGAACGTGAAAACCCGTGGAAAGTAGACAATTTAACACTTATTAAGATTTCTATCATCGGTATACTTGTGAACAGGTTTATCAGTGGAGTTTTATATACTTTCTGACACTTCGTATCTGGGAAGTGTCTTGAGTATTCGAATAATTTATCTATGAGATTTCCCGAAGGGATTGCAAGACCAACGAAATAAAATCTTTCGGTTCCTTTTCTTGAAATAAAATGTCCGGAATTTAAGTGACGCGTAAGTATTGTTTTAAGTAAAGATAGTGTTTTTTAGGGTTTCGTACCCAAAGGGTAAAACGGGACCCTATTACTATGGTTCCGCTGTCCGTCCGTCTGTCACCATCTCATACACCGTGATAGTTAGAAAGTTGACATTTTCACAGATGATTTACTTCCTGTTGCCGCCCTTTACGGATTTACGGAACCCTTCGTGCGCGAGCCCGTCTCGCACTTGGCCAGGTTTTCTTTCTAAGTGTTAAGATGGATGTGTGTTGTAACAAGAATGGATGAAGTAAGTAACGAGTACATTAGAGGAAGTTTGAAAGTTGCGCCAATAAATGAAAAAGTGAGAAGAAAAAACGTCCATTAAAATACACCTAATGTAAAAAGCTGGTTGAAAGGCTCGAAAGAGGATAGTTATGACATGGAAGGTAGTGACTGAGGAGATGACGTCTGAGAGGGAAGTGTGGACGAGGAACTCCATAACCACTTTGTAATTCAAACAAAAAATCCAATAGCCAGGATGTTGCATACCACTTACGTATAAAACACTAGCTAATCGCCGCAGCTCCGCCCGCTTGATTTAGTTTACTCGTTCCCGGTTCCCGTGGGAACACATTACCGGGATAAAAAGTAGCCTATGTTACTCAGGGTGACTTTACAACGGTGAAATAATTTTTGAAATCGGCACAGTAGTTTTTGAGTTTATTCATTACAAACATACACACAAAAATACAAATCTTTCCTCTTCATAATAGTAGTGTAGATATAGAACAATTGGTACTTAGGTATAGATGTAACTTCCACCAAGCCAATCGACAGTATAATAGTCTAAGATCTATTTAATCAACAAATTAAACAGCCTGGTAGGTAGGTATTGGAGCCACTAAGATTTCCTGACCAACTTGAATTCTAAACTTTGTCGAGTTGGCTACTTTAGTTCACTTCAGACTCCGTCCGAGTGGTAATTAGCCAGATTTTTCTTACACTATTAGGTATCTAGTATCTACAACTTAAGCTTGTTATAATTGGTTCAGTTAACTTTGTTGAAAATAGTTTTAATGACTACGTCTGTGGTGTAATTGATTTGCCTCAGAGATTACAGATGCAATGTTCATTTCGGTTATAAAATTGATGTAAACTGTTAATATTTGTTGAAGGTTTCATAATTTTTTGTGATAGTATGTCAAGTTTGTATAGTGCGTAGCTACAAGAGTATAAGTTGTCTTGGTTTTAACCGACTTCGAAAAAGGAGGAAGTTCTCAATTCCACAGTATTTTTTTTATAATAAATTACCTACCTTCTGTCTTCGAATGATTTTTTTTAATTGAAAACTTTAGCTTCCCGTTTGGTCCCATTTCAATTTGGTCCCATTCTGGTACTTTAAAGTCGGTTTTTGCCAAAATTATTAGTTTTTAAAGTGTTAATAATCTGCGAAACCCAACTGATTCTGACCTGCACACAATGCACCTGCTGATATACGGACGAATATTATATCCAAAACTCTGGTTTCTCTCGATTATACATACGTGGAACTTCGCTTTACTTGTGAAGAATTTGTTGCTTCAACACTGCGCTAGTATGATCTAACCCTTAGAGGAGAAACAAACAAGAAACGTGCACAATCCAAGCGAAATCCTCGGATTAAACAATTAAAATGTCACAGCAAATTACCAGCAACTAATATAAACTTCACGAACAATAGCTAACAAAAAGCTCCGTTATAACCAGTCTAGCCTTAGGAAATAAACGCAATTATATCTAACATGTACCAAAAGGAGAAATTGTAACATTAATTTCCTTAATTTTGCTAGAACGTTGCGGTCAGCAGCTGACATATTGTATGTCTACATTTTGTGGCCAACCCGGAGCATTTACTCTGTACCCTAACGTGCGATTTGTTAGCACGTTCAGCGACATCTGTTGTGAAACGCTTGCAAATTTTGTGGCATAATTCTTTAGATTTCTTCGTGAATAGGAATGTTTAGTACTTCCTTGTGAGGTATTGCGGACATTATGACTACCTTACTTCTATTTCTAAGATATGGAATAGTCACAATTGATTATACGATGTTCGCTCGGATGGCAAGTAACCAAATAAATCAAAATACTAGAGGATACCTAATAAATATAACCTCAGAATATACCTCAGATACTCGTACCTTATATATTGAACCGTGAAGGGATGGGAACTAACAGCTAACGGGAATATTTGCTCATCAGCCGGCTGTCGCGGAGTATTCTCTATAGTCTTCAGACAAGACATACCTATGAGCTTATTTACATAACCGGAGCTAACATGGATATACAACTATATAGATATGACTCTAAAGTCTAGTATTTTAAAACAGTTTTATATTAAATTGGCTTTCTTAAATTTACTATTTAATGTACATACATAATAATAACCACGTCTGTTTCCTGAAGAGGTAGACAGGTGCTTGTTATGCGCCCACATTTAGCCTGTAACTTCACTGATGCTACGTAATAGGGTGATTGAGTCCGTTAATTGGCAGGTGCACGCACCACTTGCAGGATATCTTGCTGGAACCACTTTACAACCTATTTTTATGTTTTTAAACTAAACACTGTCATTCATAGCATTATATAGATAAGTAATGAGACTAAAACTCGCTCGTGTACAATTTTGTGTGTCATATATTTGTGCATCTGAAAACTTGGTGCTTGCAACAGTGCTTAATTATTGGTTGTTGAAGATCACATACCTACAGAGCAATTTTGTGAGAGCAACAAAATTACTGGCAAAGTTTAGATGTGTAATGCACCTCTGCCTACACCTTTGGGGACATAGGCATGATATATGTCTAAAAGGCTTTTTTTTTTTAATCCGCGCCGCGACCGCTCGTACTTCCGTTGCCGAGCGTCTCGGGTTCACACGCATAAGGTATTTCCAGTGGCGCCCAGCGGACTTTGACCACCTCTGTGGTCTCTACGGGGGTTTAGTCGGGATGAGAATCCCACGTCGTTAGGGTAAGGTGTTATCCCGCGTCGGTGAGTGAATCGCAGCACGCAACCCTTCTAGCCTGCTTCTGTAAGGACGGCGGGTGGCGATCCCGCCGTCCTCAGGCCCCGTATGTATAGACATTTCATGAAATAACCTTTAGAACTTAGGCTTCTATAAGCCTAAGTTCTAAAGGTTATTTATATATAAAGGTTATTATACTTATAAAATTACTAGCGGAAGCCCGCGAGTTTGGGTGTTTTCTATGTATAATATTTAATATAGAAATATATAAGTATGTTTATCAGTCGTCTAGATCCCATAGCACAAGCTTATATTAGGTTAATTTGGGCTAGATGACGTTGTGTGAGAATGTCCAAAATATTTATTTATTTATTATTTATATTATTTATTACGAGTATTTATATTTAAATAAATGTGAAGAAAAATAGAAAATCTGCTTATTTAGTCGCCAACTTACTGATTCAATATCAGTCGTTAGTAATCATCTTATACTTTATTCCATTATCTTGGCTCTTCCAGTATATTTAAATACATAACTCGAAGTTTTAACGACCCAGCCATACTGATATTTTGGACCGAGTACGCAAAACTCGGAATTAGTTTCATGACTCAATTTCAACGTCACACACACAAATCGGAAGGCTAAATTAAATGTGTTACATTTCCATTTGGAAGGTCTAATTATTCAGTTTTGTACCGAATTCTGGTTATAGTTTCTGTCGGTATTAAATTAGGAACTGTTATGTTATATTATTGATTTGGTACGAAGAAATTTAAGTTTGATTAAAATTTATTCAATAGAAATGTTTAATTACGAGTAGAATCCTACTAATGTTATAACATAACATAACACAACATAGCATCACGCCTTTTTCCCCGAAGGAGTAGGCAGAGGTGTGCAGCAAACACACCCACATCTCGCCAGCTATGTTAGGTCCCATGTAATAGGGGGCGAGCCTATTGCCATTTTACGGGCACAAGTTCCAGACTCTGGGATAATTATCTGGATAAAATTCTAAAGAGAATTATACATTATCCACCAGACCCGGGAATCGAACCCGAGACCTCGAGTGTGGCAGTCCGTACATAGTACCATTGTGCCACCGAGGTAGTCAATATTATAAACGCGAAAGTTTGTGAGTATGTATGTATGGATGTATGGATGTTTGTTACTCTTTCACGTAAAAACGGATTTTAATGAAACTTTACATTAATATAGCTTATACATCAGAATAACACATAGGCTACAATTTATAAAGATATTGTGTTATTTGTTCAAAATATGACGATAAGTGTCAAGTAAGTAGGAAGCGACGATGACAAACAGAGTGCTACTACTACTACTACGGGAACGGGAAAAAATCCAATTTACCACGCGGACGAAGTCGCGGGTGACCACTAGTATGAATAATTTTAAAGCGCTTAATCGATGCTTTTCAGGACCAGATTGTGTGATGTGTGTTGTTAACACTATTATTGGTACCAAACCTCAAAACTCAATTTATTAATATAGGTTATAAAATAATACTTATTAACGTCCAGCACATGTGTATAAGAATTTACATTTAAAGCCAGATTCGCAAAGCAACGGGTGTAGCCAAAGAGAAAAGAAACCTGCCAATAAAAACTCCCGGCCACTCTTGACTTACTAGACGCGTGCAAATTTTACTTATAAGCAAACACGTTCCAACCACGAATTTTGCTGTTCTCTCTGAGACAGTCTTGATAATGCCTCGTTTAGAGGCGAAACAATTGTCGACGTTTTGTTGTCCTTTTGATTCTGCGAAAAATTAATGCTATTAATTAATGCTAAAAAGTTTTTTCTTAAAAAAAAAAAAAAAAATTTTACTTACCATTGTTTTGTCATGGATTTTCGCCAAGTAACGCCTGTTTCTATCCAATATTTGAAGTCTAATTTGACCAAAATCTATATTTTATCATGCTACGGAATTTTATCAAGATAATTCTAGCTTCTTCTTTCTTTAAAAACGTGGCTCTATCGATGTTCATCGATGATTTCGCCAATGTCAAGGTAATGCTTAATTAGTTGATAGTCCCGCACAGAAGAACTAGTTATACCTAACTAGCTCCAGGTGCAGGACAAGAACCGTTGTTCGGTATGAGAGTGTCTGGAAATCCGATTTTTGCGGAGCGCCAGAGGTAACCTAAAAAGTCACCTGCCACGCGCTCAGCAAAAATCTTCTTCTTTCTTTGGCCTCGCCTTTTCCCGTTACGCGGGGTCGGCTTTCCTGGTACTGCGGCGCCACTCATTCCGCTGGTATGCGTCGTCATCTGAAAGCCCCAACTGCTTCATGTCCTTACGGACATTCGTCATCCACGTAGTTGGGGGCCTTCCCCTCCCTCTCTCCTTTGTAGCCATGGAAAGGCACTTCTTCACGACATGGTCGTCTGGCCTTCGCTGTATATGACCGTACCATCTCAGCCTAGACTCGGTGATTTTTTCTGCAATTGGTGCAACCTTAAAGGTACCTCTTATGTGTTCATTGCGTACCCTGTCTCTAAGTGTAACTCCGCCCGCCCAGCGCAGCATTCGCATCTCGGTCGTGTGTAGCTTCTGCACATGGCTTTTCCTCGCAGCCCATACCTCGCTGCCGTAAAGGAGAGCTGGTCTAACAGCTGTTTTATAGACCTTGCCTTTTGTTTTAATTGGCATTTTGCTATCGCACAGTACTCCTGTAAGAGCACGCCATTTACTCCACCCACAGGTTGTCCGATGAGCTATATCCGCTTCAATGGATCCATCCACCGAGATAACGGAGCCCAAGTACTTGAAAGTGTTTACTCTAGGTAGAGCTGTGCCATCTAGCCTGACGTCCGCGTGCGCTGAGTTATCCGGATCGAAGTTAAAGACCATGTACTCTGTCTTAGTTCTACTGATGCGCAACCCATTCGACTCAAGTGCCTCCCTCCATTGCTCCAAATTGTCTTGTACATCTTGAAAGTTATTGGATATTAGTGCTACGTCGTCGGCATATAAAAGGTTCCACGGAGTGGGTTTTTGTATTTTTGCGGTAAGAAAATCCATCACGATGTTGAATATCAAAGGGCTCATGGCGCTTCCTTGATGAACACCCACTCTAATATCGAAGCTGTCTGATGACCCAGCTGCACTTCGCACATATGTCTGGATATCTTTATACATGTCTGCAATTAGTCTTATGTACATTTCTGGTACATTTTTTGCTCTCAGTGCCTGCCATATTATGGACCTTGGTACACGGTCGAAGGCTTTTTCGAGATCGATAAATACTATCCATATGTTTTGCTTATTAACTTGAGCTTTTTCGATGATTGTACGTACCGCATGGATGGTATCAGTAGTTCCCCTACCAGCCACCAATCCAAACTGATTTTCTGTCAGAGTGATATGCTTTAAAAGACGCTCGCTTAAAACCCTCTCCCATATTTTGAGAGTATGTGAGGTGAGTTTTATACCTCTGAAGTTTCCACATTCACGTACATCTCCCTTGTTTTTGTAAAATGGTACTAGTGTGCTTTTCCGCCAAGAGTCGGGCATGGTTTCGCTTGTAATGATATTGTTGAACAAACTAGTAAGTCACACTTCACCGTCCTGTTTAAGGAGCTTCCAAAGTTCTACTGGAATGTCGTCTGGTCCGGTAGCTTTACGGTTCTTCATTTTGGAAATTGCTTTTCGGACTTCCGCTACGGAAACCTCATTTATCAGTCCTTGCGTCTCCGGTTGTTCTGATTCCGGTTGGCGTGGAAATTCTTCATTCAGTAGACTGTTGTAGTATTCATACCATCTCCCACATATTTCTTTATCAGTCGTTAACAGCGTACCTTCCTTATTCTTTATGTATTTTGTAGCAATGAAGTCTTTAGTATTCGTATGTCTTTGTTTTGCTATTTTGTAAATTTCGTTGTCGGTTGCCTCTTCCAAGCGCTTATACAGATCTTGTACAGCTCTTTCTTTCTCTATTGCGATAGTTCTTTTAGAGAATTTTTTAGCCTCTTTGTATTTTTCCTTATCCTCGTCAGACTTAGTTTCTTGCCAGATCTTAAATAGGCGTTTCTTTTCGTCTACGCTTTTTTTGGTGCGATTGTTCCACCAGCGAGTTTCTTTTAGGTTATGAAGGGCTCCTTTGCTGATTCCTAGCACTTTCTTGGCTGTTTTAAGACAAAAATCTTCAAAGTTTGACCATACAGTCGAGGGGGTGTCGTCTTGAGGTACACTTTTACTGAAATAGTCAGCCATATCATTCCGCAGGTTGCATCCCTTTTGTGAGTGGAGCTCATGCCATTTAATTTGTGCAACTTTAGGTTTCTTAATATTTATAAATCTACGTAGCCTCAAAGCTGCTAAGAGTAGTCGATGCTGCAACGTTAGAGGTTCGCCAGGGATAACCTTGCAATCTTTAATCTGTCTTAGGTTTCACTTATCCGCTAGTATGTAATCTATTTGTGTTTTAGTGTTCCCACTTTTATATGTAATTAAATGTTCATCCTTCTTTTTGAAAAAAGTGTTTACTACTGCCAAGTTATGTGATGTTGCGAATTCTAAAATTGTCTCTCCTTCCTTATTTAATTTTCCGAATCCATAGCCACCGTGCTGCTCCTCGAAACCACACACGTCTACGCCTACGTGCCCGTTAAGATCCCCACATACAAGTGTGTGTTCGGTTTTGGGTATAGTCATTTGGTGCGCACGCAGGTCTTCTCAAAATTCAAGTTTGTCTGCTTCCGGGCAGTTAACCTGTGGTGCGTAGACAGAAATGATATTAAGACATGGTTGATTTTCCAGGGCAAGTTCAACAGCTATCACTCGATCACTAATCCTTTTTATGTCTACTACATTTTGGCTGAGATGGTGGTCTAATACAACTCCTACTCCATTTCTAGTGTTTTCCTTTCCATAATATATGAGTTTATATCCCTTCCCTATTTGCCGTGATTTTGCACCTCTCCATTTTGTTTCTTGAACGCAACAGATATTTATGCGACGTCTTTCGATAATAGCGCTGAGTTCAGCACTGCGTCCTGTCCTGTCCTGTCCTGTTACCAAACTTCAAACGTCTAATCGACGCTTTTTAGGAACAGAACAGGCTGGTTACCTCTTAACTTCTACGAATATTTTAATATTTCATGCAAATGTATATTTTATATTTATTTTATTATGACTCGGAGGATTTTCTAAAACGATCTTTTGGAAATATTGTAGGTAAGTACAATTTGTTAATTATTTATTTCTGTAAATAGACCGAATAAACACTAAAATACTGTACAAACAAACAAAAAACAAAGTTTTTATTTATGTAGCGGTATAATTTAAGCACAGAAAATAACTTAGGTTACAATTGACTCCAGCGGGAGTAGGTGGAACGCGGCCGTGTCCTTCTGCGAGCAAGTCGTGCTCGCGAAGGAGGCGGCCGAGAGGGAGAGGGAGCGTACCCTCCCCGCCGAGTTCCGTAGTCAGCGGCGAGGGCGCCGCAGACTCATCTACGCCCAAGACCATCGACCTCCATGATCGGGGCCTGAGGACGGCGGGATCGCCACCCGTCGTCCTTACAGAAGCAGGCTAGAAGGGTTGCGTGCTACGATTCACTCACCGACGCGGGTTAACACCTTACCCTAACGACGTGGGATTCTCATCCCGACCCAACCCCCGCAGAGACCACAGAGGTGGTCAAAGTCCGCCGGGCGCCACTGGAAATACGTTCTGCTTGTAACCAGAGACGCCCGGCAACGGACGTTAAAAAGAAAAAAGTTACAATTGAACAAATCACACACACTTCTTTGTGTAGAGGATTAAAAAATGTCATACTTTATTTAAAAGGTATTCTTTCTACTTTAATACTTCGAACAGGACTAGAATTTTAAATTCAAAAGTTGGGCGTCTCTGGTTCACACGCAGAAGGTATTTCCAGTGGCGCCCGGCGGAATCCAATAGCCTAACAGGGGTTCCCAAACTTATTTTGTCTACTGCCCACTTTGATAATAAATATTTTTTTAGCGCCCCCATTTTTTTTGGAAAAAATAAATCTCTTTAAGAATACTAGACACAGGAATTTGCAATTTTTTGAGATGTATGTTGTGTATTTTATTACCAAGAAATAAAAGCCAACAAGTAGTGTTGTGTATTTTATACCAGTCTAAAGTGGCGACTTTTGACAATACTTCAAAGTTTTTCTGGGTCTTACCGCCCCCCTTTAGGCCTGCAGCGCCCACAAGGGGACGCCCACTTTGGGAAATGCTGGCCTAGACTAATGTAAGTTACGTCACAGAATAGGGAATACTTACATACCTGCGTACCTAGCTGCAATAAGTCTGGGCATTTTAAAACGAAATTTCTATCCTAAATATAAATTAAGTCATCTTTTTGTATGGTTATGCCACCATCAGTCTCCTCGGTTAGCATAACTAGGTACTAATATTATTGAAATTCGCAAGAATTTGAGTTCAATTCAAAGTGGATATGAAGGCATCTACGAGTGAAAATGTGGAAATATATTTGGTTTAATGTCATGTTGGTGCACTGAATGTCTTCAGCATTCGTAAAGTTTTCGGTACTGTCCCATTTGGGTGGTGACTGGTGAGTGAAGGCTTAGAGAGGTTTAGAATTATCTATCATCGATAATTTGGGGATAATACACAATAAAACAGATATTTAAAGTTTGTAAGATATGTTTGTTAGCTTTCTACTCTGGTTCTTAATCTGATTTTGGAAATTGTCTATGTTAAAAAGTTATCTATACCAATTTATTTAATACTAGCTGTTGCCCGCAGCTCCACCTGCGTGTTACTTTAGATCTACATAACTTTTTTATCTATGAACCGATTGAAAACCAATGCTTAAATGTTAAGTTGAATAAACCACAACGCATTACTGAAAACCGCAAATTCAAATCAAAAATTCAAATCGGTTAAGCCGTTTCTGAGATTAGCGTGTTCAAACATTCAGACAAACAGACAAAACTCCATTGTTTTGGGTTTTATTGCTTTCATAAAGCCCTACAACAGTTTCTCTATTATATCTTCTATTATATTCTCTATTATGCCATACAAATTGATCTTAAGATACGAAATATTATTTATTATCTTCGTCGTGTGTGATAGTCCATTGAATTGTATGGCGCGTGATATTGTATCTTAAGATGAAATACTATAGTATCTTAGTCGTGTGCAGCTGACGGTGACTCCACTGCGGGTGACGTAACCTACGACAAACTTATTATTTGCGGTTGGTACAGTAATCGGGTCTAGGGATCAAACCGCAAAATTAAGTTTGTTTTTTATTGTATATACTTTTCCGAGATAAAAAGTAAGCCAGTAGGTGCCCAGGATATTAAAGAATAATTATACCAAGTTTCATCGTAATCGAACCGGTAGTTATTGCGTGATGCCTGAACAAACTAAATTATATACTAATTATAAACTAAATAAATTTAGGGTGCAAAGGGGCCCTTCTTACATCTATCGGACCCCAGCGACCTCACCTGCTAGTGGCGCACCTGCTGATTAACGGACGAGGTTCGTATATTACGGTACCCATGTGGTGGCTTCGGCCCCTACGTGGATACCAGGTGGTACAACAGTGTTGGTCCGGGGGGGTACCACCGTGCAGCTGTGCTAAAGCCCCCCAAGTAACCCAGCCAAGGCTGGGTTGCGTTAGGGGTTCAGCAGCTGCACTGCCGGGCCCAGGGCGATGTATGGTGCGGCAGGCAGGGGTCCAGTGGGGGCGAAGCGGAGTCTAGTGTGGGTGGTGTGGGTCGATTCGCCGGCCAGACCCTTAGCAACGGCGTTGCCGCGGCCGCCCGCAACATAGTCATGGGGCCCGCCTGGGACCAACCACCCCAGGAGGCTGCCCCACATGTTGCGCATAATCCTAATGTGGGGTCGCCGCTCCGGGTGGTAACCGGTGTGGGGTAGCGGCGGCCTTGCATCAGGGGGGTTTGGGAGCCCTTCCGTCCGGCGGGTCGGCTCCGACCTAGCCACACGGTTCTAGACGAAGCTAGCCTCTGCACTTTGTCACTTACTGCCGCACCAAATGACGCCCTGTCTTCACGCTTCCCTATATCTCATCATGACAGTGCAACAAAGTTATAAACGGTACACAGCGGCCTCTAGAAACCCCACAAAGTCGATTCCTTTTGAGGTGGAGTTCGCGAATATCCGCGGACTCCATGCGAACCTCGATACCGTCCACCATCACCTAGAGACGGCACGGCCTTCTGTGATGTTCCTTACGGAGACACAGATACGCCGCCCTGACGACACGTCTTACCTCAGTTACCCGGGTTATGTCATTGAGGAACAATTCCGCGACAAAGCCGGAGTGTGCGTATTCGTTAGGGCGGATGTCTGCTGGCGCCGGTTGCGCTGTCTAGAGAACCCCTCCTACTCCGTCCTTTGGCTGCACGTGGATCATGGCTCTATGAGCCAGATCTACGTGTGCGTCTACCGCTCCCACACAGGGGACACGGGGACAACAAGGCTTTTCGAATACCTCAGCGAAATGGCTGACGATGCGCAGGTGCGGTTCCCGAACGCTGACCTGGTTTTCCTGGGGGACTTTAACGGTCATCACGTTGAGTGGCTGGGGTCCCTTAGGACCGATCATGCCGTACGATCCGCCCATGCATTCGCTCTCTCCCACGGGCTGACCCAGATGGTACAGGGGATCACCCGGATACCTGACAGGTCAGACCACACGCCCGCCTTGCTGGATCTACTGCTGACGAGTCGCCCAGCCGAGTACAGTGTGTCGGTACGCGCCCCACTGGGCACTTCCGACCACTGTGTGGTGCACGCCAGCTTCCAAGTGCCACCGCCTGCTCGTGCTGAACAAATGACTCGACGACTATGGCACTACTCGTCGGCAGACTGGGACGGTCTCCGCGATTACTTTGCGTCCGTCCCGTGGAGCCAACGCTGCTTTGTAGGGAAGGCGCCTTCGGATAGCGCTGCTGCCGTTGCTGGCGAGATCAGTCTAGGGATAGAATATTATATCCCTTTCACTGATGTCGTCAGCATCCGCAAAGCTCGCCCCTGGTTCGGGCGTGAATGTGAACCTGTCCAGAAAAAACAGTCGGCGTATCGCGCCTGGGTCAGGGCTCGGGCGGCACGTGACCCGAATGTGAACCGCCTCAAAGCAGCGTACAATAGGGCCACTAGGTTCAGCAAGAGGGCCTTCAAGAGAGCGGATGCCCAGCGCGTCGCGCGGCTTGGTCAGGAGCTCACATCCCACCCCACGGGCAGCCGTGGATACTGGCAACTGGCCAAAGCCGTACAGTCAAATTTTTGCCAACCCTCGCTGCCACCACTGCGTTTTCCTGATGGATCACTGGCTCACAAAGCCCAAGAGAAGGCGGACATGCTCGCAGACCTCTTTGCGGCTAATTCCCGCGTCGATGACCGTGGCCTGCAGCCCCCCGCCATCGCCAACTGTGGCCACACTATGACTGATATTGTTATCAGGCAATATGATGTACGGGCAGTGCTGCGGTCGCTCGACACGCGGAAAGCCAGTGGCCCTGACGGCATTCCGGCGGTGGTGTTACGAAAATGTGCCGCTGAGTTGTCTCCAGTACTAACGCGTCTGTACTGCCTGTCATACTCTACAGGGCTCGTGCCGGAGGTCTGGAAAGAGGCGAACGTACAACCGATCCCCAAGAAAGGGGATCGCTCCGATCCAGGCAACTATCGATCCATAGCTGTCACCTCAGTCATTTGCAAGGTGCTTGAGCTCCTTATCAATAAGCAGCTCATGCGATACCTGGAGGATCACTCGCTAATCAATGATCGGCAATATGGCTTCAGGCCAAAACGATCAACGGGTGACCTCCTGGCATTCGTCACGCATGTATGGGGTGGGGCTATGGAAAAGTACGGCGAGTCCTTGGCTATTAGCCTGGACATCGCCAAAGCTTTCGATAGGGTCTGGCATGCTTCGCTCCTTTCCAAGCTTCCGGCATATGGTCTACCTCCTCAACTGTGCAGCTGGATTGCCAGCTTTTTAAACGAGCGCCGAGTTCGGGTCCTCTGCGATGGCCAGGCTTCTCGCTTCTTGCAAGTGAATGCCGGGGTACCGCAGGGGTCCGTACTATCACCAACTCTCTTTCTTCTGCATATCAATGATATGCTATCCCTCGGGAACATTCATTGCTATGCTGATGACAGCACACTGCACGGGAGTTACTCGGTTCGTCCGACGGCGGGGCGATCTGAGATTGAGGAGGAGAGACGACGACTCGTGGCTGATCTCGACCGTAACCTCGACGGTATCTCCCAATGGGGTGCCGAGTTCAATGCCCGCAAAACACAGGCGTGTGCATTTACAGCGAAAAAATCCCCTTTCCTTCCCCTACCCACTCTTCAGAATGCAACATTACCAATGAAGGATAATCTAGACATCCTTGGCATAGACGTACGTCGAGAGCTCAATAACACTAAATACATTGAGAGATGTATTGGGCTAGCTTCGCGGAAACTAGGAATACTGAACAAGGTAAAGCGATTCTTTACACCGCACCAGAGGTGTCTGCTGTACAAAACGCAGATTAGACCCTGCGTCGAATAATGCTCTCACCTCTGGGACGGCTCCGCGAAGTATTTGCTGGACGCACTCGACGCTATGCAGCGACGCGCTGTTCGCATTATAGATTGTCCGGAGGTAACGGGAAGCCTTGAGCCGCTAGCCCAGCGCCGAACAATTGCTTCCTTGGCCGCGTTCTACCGTATTTACCACGGTGAGTGTTCTGAAGAGCTCTTCAATCTGATCCCACCCTCTCCCTTCCGATCCCGAACAACGTGTGCCGGGCAGAGATGTCACTCTCGTACCGTGGAAACCGTCTTCGCGAGAACTGAGCGTTTTAAACGTTCGTTTCTCTGCCGCACGATGGTGGCTTGGAACGCCCTGCCCACGCACGTGTTTCCTCCAACATATAACCCTGGGTTCTTTAAGCGAAGCGTGAAGAGGCACATTACTGGGTCGTCAAGTTGAGGGTCACTCTCTATAGTATTCCTATGTACTGTGAGAGTTGCCCACAATCACCAGACGTCACCACAGCTTACCATCAGGCGGGTGGCGTCAATTTGTCGACCTAAATATAAAAAAAAAAAAAAAAAAACAGACAGACAGACAAACATTTTTTTAATCACATTTTTGGGTTCGATGTCGGTCTAGTAACACCCCCTGCCATTTATTTTTTTGATATTTTCAATGTACAGAATTTTCACTTCCATAGATTTATTATAAGTATAGATATAGATTTATATTTCAGACATTCTAACACATTGTCATTTTACTCAAACTAAGAAAAAAGCTTGTGCTATGGGATATATTTTTAAATACATACCTACATAATATAGAAAACATCCAAACTCCGAAACAAACATTTGTGGATCACACAAATCAAATACTAAATACACAAAAAGAAGCGGAGCAGAATGAAAAAACTCAGATAAAACTGCGGGCACAGCTAGTCTATTACTTGATGTTCCTGATATTCATATTTCAAAAGTTTTTTTAATAATGCTAACATTCCAATATGACATAGTTCCAAGTTCTTTCATTGAAATATAATATGGAGCCAAACAAAATTTCCCAAAGAAGAACGCACTTAGCTAG
This sequence comes from Nudaria mundana, assembly GCA_963556515.1. Lineage (NCBI taxonomy): Eukaryota > Metazoa > Arthropoda > Insecta > Lepidoptera > Erebidae > Nudaria > Nudaria mundana. The sequence continues at coordinate 3,432,723 of OY748303.1, read as the reverse complement.
GCGGGTTTATACAAATTGGATCTCACTCTAGTGTCCAATTTGACGTTCAGCAACTTAGCGCTCTCAAACCATAACAAGTCCGTGTAGCGGGCTTACTGGACCAAACCAGTGGCTTGAAGAGCACCAGTACGCTCTAGAAACCGTTGCAATATCTGGAAAATGAGAGACGGAAATTATAATAATTTAAAGGAAAAATGGCTACTACAGTTATAGTAATTAATAAATCAGAGGCTGTTTTGAATAATTATTAGATAGAAAGGAATGAAGCCAGAGGCAATCCCTTTAAAGTCATGGAACGTTCCTCAAGGGAATACTAGGGGTTTTCCAGCAATAAAGCAGACAAATATACAACATGCAGTTTACTCGGTACAAATCGGCGTGCCAACTTCCGCGGGGCGGCAACGTGGTGAAAGAAGAATACCGCACTTAAAATAAAGGTTACCCGTAAGGTGACTTTTGTGGACATCATCACGTTACATTATAGGTTATACATATTTTTTATGTGACCTAATTAGGCTAAGCAGAGTTTGTTCTATAAGATTATTGACCCAGTAGATGGTGACACTGTCTAAAGATAACTACCTACAGGTCGCGTCACATAAAAAGAACGATGACCTTTAATCTGCGCAGTAGAGAATTTATGGATCTATACTGCGGTAACCGCTAGTAAGAGCGATAGTACCGATGTGCAAACACACGTTCCCACTCTCCTCCAGCGTCCTCTTTACGTGAATACCAGTATACTGATCTATGACGTCGTGAGTTCAAATCTCACCCAGGACAAAACTTTGTGTGATGAGCTTCTTATACGTGTTCATGAAGAGAAAGAAGTAGATATATTTTTGAGTTATTTTAATCCCATAACACAACCTCCGTTATCAATATCTGTGGTTTGCACAAATATTAATTCACGCACTGAAATAAATAAATAGCAATCAAATTGAGACCATCCTCCAATTAATAAGAGTCAATTAATAAAGAGTGAAAGTGTACTACAACCAGGCATCATCTCAAACCTCTAATCGCCATCTAAGTACATAATTAATACCCTTCGACCGTCGAATAACAATTTTGCCACATCTAGCTACATTTAGTCTCAGTAGAAATGATAAATTATTCCGTTTGCGTGCTGTTTTAGAAATAAACTCGCAGTTAGTCGCTTATAACTCTCCTTAGTCACTACCGGTACCCTAATTGGTAGCTTGTCGTCGTACATTGTACGTACCTTTGATTTTGCGACTCCTACCATACAGTTAGGTTCGTAAAACGCTAGCGACTGTCGAGTTACATTCTCTATTACAATATTTACAAATATAACACGAAGATTGCATGCATGGTAAATACATTACCCTACTTCGGTTGTTTATTTAGTTGAGTGCCAATAATTTATTTGGGACTCCTATGCACTTACGAACCATGATCAAAATATAGGCATTCATGTTATTAAACACCCCTTTCCACATTATAATAGGTATTACATACCTATATAGTGCACTTGAGAATATTTCGTAGCGTGATTTTTTGGTTATCCAACACAAAAAAGAGGTTTTTGTTCGGAGATTTTAGTTCCTAAGATTAGCGCAACCAAACCAATTCTTCAGCTTTATAATATTAAAGAGCTTAATACAAACAGGACTCTATATCTATATATATAAAAGAAAGTCGTGTTTGTTACAACACTTATAACTCGAGAACGGCTGGACCGATTGCCATGGTTTTTGATTTGTTGGATTTGTTTCCGTCACGAATAGCAGAATACATCTTAAAAACAATGAAATAGATGCTGATTTGTTTATTACATGTAAAACATTAGGTGTACAATCCTGTCAAATAGTGTAACAACTGTTTTTTTTTTGGAGCATAAGTTCTCAGCAACCAGGCCATAAGGCCTGGTTGCTGAGAACTTTAAGCAAAAAATTTATTTTTTTATGAAGACATCATGTGTGCGTTCAGAAATTAATTTTTTGTAAAATGTCTACAAAGTTCAGGTAGTGTTATATTTGTTTGTTTTAGCCGTTAATTTTCGAAAATTATTTATTAATTATTTAATTTTTCATTCCAGAAAATAATACCTAAGATTTATTCTACAGTAAAAACATAAAATCATCGGAAAGGAACAAAATAAAAAAGAATAAAAAATCAGTTGGTAAAGTTATAAGAATAAGGAAAAAAAATCTACAGCTTAACAAAAGTGTAAATGTCTTTTTATAGGTCTATGTCTCGAAAGTTGTCACTGTTATTATATTTGGTGGTTTTATGCGAGTGCACATTTTAATAACAATGCCGCGTCCTAGAAGATCTAATCTTTCCCAGCGAAACCGTAATGCAATTAGGCAACGGAATATCGCGAGTCAATTATCTAATGGAGAACGAGAAATTGCACGAGAACAGCGTCGCGTTAGTATGGAGCCAAGAAGGGCCTTAATTTGTGCTTCTCAAACACAAGAGCAAAGAGAGGCAGCCCGTGAAACGGCTAGGTTAGAAACGAGAAATCGTCGAGCTTATCGTACAGATGAACAGAGGAATAATCTTCGAAGTGCAAGAAGAAATGGTTCAAGTATTGATTTGAATCGAGCAGCGTTTCTATGATTGCACCATCGACTACAGCTTGCATCGTTTAGTTTGCATTGGTCCAATGGACGTTGTTTGCCAGCATTGTGGAGCATTGAAGTTTGCTGGTGAAACGCCTGGTTTGTGCTGCCTTAGTGGTAAAGTGAAATTGCCATTATTGGTCCCGCCACCAGAGCCATTGTGCTCCCTGCTTTATGGCGAAACACTAGAATCACGACATTTTCTAGCGAACACTCAAAAATACAATGTCTGTTTCCAAATGACTTCATTTGGGGCGGAAATTATCGAAGAACACGGATATAATCCGACATTTAAGGTAATTTACGTTAAAAACTTTATTTTCTATCATTGTAAAAAAAATCTGGAATGTAGTTTGTTAGATTTCTGTATTTGTCTCTGAAATAAAAATGGCATGTTATTATTTGAAAATAAAAGTGTTTGTAAAAAAAGTGTTTGTAAATCTAACTATAACTATGGTTTTGACTTTACAGATTCAAGGCCAGATTTGCCATCGCATTGGATCATTGCAACCTATAGAAGATGCACAGCATAAATTCTTGCAAATATACTTCATGGGCAATATGGAAGAACAACTTAACCGGCGTCAAGGGATCAACACAGCTACGAAAAGAGCAATTCTCCAAGATCTGCAGCAAATGCTTCATGAACATCATGCATTGGTCAGGCTGTTCAAGACTACTTTAGAGCGCATGCCAAGTGATGACTATAAAGTTGTGATCAGAGCAGATAAAAGACCAGCTGGAACACATGAACGCACATTTAATGCTCCAACAATCGATGAAGTGGCAATCCTGATTGTTGGTGAAAACTTGGAAACACGTGATATTGTACTTACACGACGCAATACTGGGCAACTACAAAGAATATATGAAACACACCGTTCATATGACGCGTTACAATACCCGCTGATGTTTTGGCAAGGAGACGATGGATATCACTTTAATATCAAAATGATTAATCCATTGAATGGTAAGATCAATATTGTTGTTTTAATTTTAACTTGATATACATTTTATTCTGTTTGCTTTTAGTACTCAAAAAAAGTTGTAATTTCTAATTTAGTAGAGAGTAGCTGTAAGAGTCGTTAACCTATTACGGGTTCTAAAATACAATTTTTACTGCATTTGTTTTAGGTGAGGAAACTACCAAGAAGGTTAGTTCGATGAATTATTACGCATATCGTTTGATGATTCGTGAAAATTCTGACAATTATTTGTTACGATTTCGTCGACTGCTTCAACAATATTGCGTTGACATGTACGTTAAAATCGAAACGGAGCGCCTTTTTTTTTTTTTTTTTTTTTTTTTCGGTTCTCGCGAAGACGGTTTCCACGGTATGAGGGTGACATCTCTGGCCGGCACGCGTTGTTCGGGATCGGAAGGGAGAGGGTGGGATCAGGTTGAAGAGCTCTTCAGAACACTCACCGTGGTAAATACGGTAGAACGCGGCCAAGGAAGCAATTGTTCGGCGCTGGGCTAGCGGCTCAAGGCTTCCCGTTACCTCCGGACAGTCTATAATGCGAACAGCGCGTGGCTGCATAGCGTCGAGTGCGTCCAGCAAATACTTCGCGGAGCCGTCCCAGAGGTGAGAGCAGTATTCAACGCAGGGTCTAATCTGCGTTTTGTACAGCAGACACCTCTGGTGCGGTGTAAAGAATCGCTTTACCTTGTTCAGTATTCCTAGTTTCCGCGAAGTTAGCCCAATACATCTCTCAATGTATTTTGTGTTATTGAGCTCTCGACGAACGTCTATGCCAAGGATGTCTAGATTGTCCTTCATTGGTAATATTGCATTCTGAAGAGTGGGTAGGGGAAGGAAAGGGGATTTTTTCGCTGTAAATGCACACGCCTGTGTTTTGTGGGCATTGAACTCGACCAAGTTCTCGGCACCCCATTGGGAGATACTGTCGAGGTTTCGGTCGAGATCACCCACGAGATGTCGTCTCTGCTCCTCTATCACAGATCGCCCCGCCGTCGGACGAACCGAGTAACTCCCGTGCAATGTACTGTCATCTGCATAGCAATGAATGTTCCCGAGGGAAAGCATATCATTGATATGCAGAAGAAAGAGAGTTGGTGACAGTACGGACCCCTGCGGTACCCCGGCATTCACTTGCAAGAAGCGAGAAGCCTGGCCATCGCAGAGGACCCGCACTCGGCGCTCGTTTAAAAAACTGGCAATCCAGCTGCACAGTTGAGGAGGTAGACCATATGCCGGAAGCTTGGAAAGGAGCGAAGCATGCCAGACCCTATCGAAAGCTTTGGCGATGTCCAGGCTAATAGCCAAGGACTCGCCGAACTTTTCCATAGCCTCACCCCATACATGCGTGACGAATGCCAGGAGGTCACCCGTTGATCGTTTTGGCCTGAAGCCATATTGCCGATCGCGCTGGGCATCCGCTCTCTTGAAGGCCCTCTTGCTGAACCTAGTGGCCCGATTGTACGCTGCTTTGAGGCGGTTCACGTTCGGGTCACGTGCCGCCCGAGCCCTGACCCAAGCGCGATATGCCGACTGTTTTTTCTGGACAGCCTCGGCACATTCACGCCCGAACCAGGGGCGAGCTTTGCGGATGCTGGCGACATCAGTGAAAGGGATATAATATTCTATCCCTAGACTGATCTCGCCAGCAATGGCAGCAGCGCTATCCGAAGGCGCCTTCCCTACAAAGCAGCGCTGGCTCCACGGGACGGACGCAAAGTAATCGCGGAGACCGTCCCAGTCTGCCGACGAGTAGTGCCATAGTCGTCGAGTCATTTGTTCAGCACGAGCAGGTGGTGGCACTTGGAAGCTGGCGTGCACCACACAGTGGTCGGAAGTGCCCAGTGGGGCGCGTACCGACACACTGTACTCGGCTGGGCGACTCGTCAGCAGTAGATCCAGCAAGGCGGGCGTGTGGTCTGACCTGTCAGGTATCCGGGTGATCCCCCGTACCATCTTGGTCAGCCCGTGGGAGAGAGCGCATGCATGGGCGGTTCGTCCCGCATGATCGGTCCTAAGGGACCCCAGCCACTCAACGTGATGACCGTTAAAGTCCCCCAAGAAAACCAGGTCAGCGTTCGGGAACCGCACCTGCGCATCGTCAGCCATCTCGCTGAGGTATTCGAAAAGCCTTGTTGTCCCAGTGTCCCCTGTGTGGGAGCGGTAGACGCACACGTAGATCTGGCTCATGGAGCCATGATCCACGTGCAGCCAAAGGACGGAGTAGGAGGGGTTCTCCAGACAGCGCAACCGGCGGCAGCAAACATCCGCCCTAACGAACACGCACACCCCGGCTTTATCGCGGAATTGTTCCTCAATGATATAGCCCGGGTAACAGAGGTACGACGTGTCGTCAGGGCGGCGTATCTGTGTCTCCGTTAGGAACATCACAGAAGGCCGTGCCGACTCCAGGTGATGGTGGACGGTATCGAGGTTTGCATGGAGTCCGCGGATATTCGCGAACTCCACCTCAAACGAAGTCAACTTTGTGGGGTTTCTAGGGGCCGCTGTGTACCGTCTATTATATTGTTGCACTGTCATTGTGAAATATGGGGAAGCGTGAAGACAGGGCGATATTTGGTGCGGCAGTAAGTGACAAAGTGCAGAGGCTAGCTTCGTCTAGAACCGTGTGGTTAGGTCGGAGCCGACCCGCCGGACGGAAGGGCTCCCAAACCCCCCTGATGCAAGGCCGCCGCTACCCCACGCCGGTTACCACCCGGAGCGGCGACCCCACAACTGGATTATGCGCAACATGTGGGGCAGCCTACTGGGGTGGTTGGTCCCAGGCGGGCCCCATGACTATGTTGCGGGCGGCCGCGGCAACGCCGTTGCTAAGGGTCTCCCTGGCCGGCGAATCGACCCACACCACCCACACTAGACTCCGCTTCGCCCCCACTGGACCCCTGCCTGCCGCACCATACACCGCCCCGGGCCCGGCAGTGCAGCTGCTGAACCCCTAACGCAACCCAGCCTGGGCTGGGTTACTTGGGGGGCTTTAGCACAGCTGCACGGTGGTACCCCCCCGGACCAACACTGTTGTACCACCTGGTATCCACGTAGGGGCCAAAGCCACCACATGGGTACCGTAATATACGAACCTCGTCCGTTAATCAGCAGGTGCGCCACTAGCAGGTGAGGTCGCTGGGGCCCGATAGATGTAAGAAGGGCCCCTTTGCACCCAACCTGCTTGCCTGACTTTCATTCGGTTGAATCAAGCTAAATTGCGTTCGGAAGAGTATATCCATTTACGCGATGCAATTAGCACAGAAGGAGATTCCGAAAATGTTGGTCGATTGACTATTTTACCGGCGACATACATAGGTAGCCCGCGTCATTTGCATGAATATGCGCAAGATGCAATGACATATGTTCGTAATTATGGTCGGCCAGATCTATTCATTACATTTACATGTAATCCGAAATGGATAGAAATTATTCAATTGCTGCTTCCCGGACAAACATCAAGTGATCGACACGACATCACCGCACGTGTTTTCAGGCAAAAAATTCGGTCACTAATGAATTACATTGTTAAGCAACACGTCTTTGGGAATACTCGATGCTGGATGTATTCAATCGAATGGCAAAAACGAGGCCTACCGCATGCTCACATTCTGATTTGGTTAGTCGAAAGAATTCGGCCGGATCAAATAGATGACATCATACGTGCGGAGATTCCTGCTCCTGAAACCGATCCAGACCTACATGATGTTGTAGTCACGAATATGATTTATGGACCGTGTGGCACCGTATCAACCGACAATCACCGTGCATGGTCGACGGCAAGTGTTCCAAACGGTATCCACGAAAATTGACGGCAGAGACCATTACAGGCAACGATGGTTATCCATTGCATTGGCGTCGATCGCCCGATGATAATGGTAGAACTATCACAACTAAAGTGAAAGGAAACGATTTCGTAGTTGACAACAGTTGGATTGTTCCATATTCGCCACTTCTTTCCAAAACATTCAAAGCACATTGTAATGTTGAGTATTGCAATTCGGTCAAGTCAATTAAATACATTTGCAAATATGTCACGAAAGGGAGCGACATGGCGGTTTTTGGTATCCAAACATCCAATACCAACGATGAAATCACGCGCTATCAAGTTGGTAGATATGTGAACTGCAATGAAGCAATTTGGCGTATATTTTCATTCCCTATTCACGAACGTCATCCCACTGTTTTACATTTGGGGGTGCATCTAGAGAACGGTCAGAGAGTATATTTAACAGCGTAGAATGCTGCTCAACGTGCCGAAACACCTCCAGCGACAACACTGACCAGTTTCTTTGAGATTTGTCAAAGCGATCCGTTCGCACGAACTTTGCTTTACTCAGAAATGCCACGTTATTACACTTGGAACGCTACATCGAAGAAATTTCAACGTCGGAAGCAAGGCGATGCAGTTCCTGGTCATCCAGATATGCGTTCTACTGATGCTCTTGGTCGTATTTACACAGTTCATCCGAAGAATGATGAATGTTTCTATTTGCGGTTGTTGCTGGTACATGTTCTAGGGCCAACATCATTTGAATCACTACGAACTGTTAATGGTATCGTGTGCCCCATATTTCGTGCAGCATGTCAAGAGCTAAATTTGCTTGAAAACGATACTCATTGGGACACGACAATCGCTGAAGCAATTATTTCTGCATCTCCAAGTCAGATACGCACATTATTTGCTATCATCATTTCAACATGCTTCCCATCGAACCCACGTGACCTGTGGAACAAATACAAAGATAACATGTCAGAAGATATTTTACATCGAATTCGCGTCAGCTCAAGAAATTCCGATCTTGAGGTGAATGAGGAGATCCATAACCAGACTTTGCTCTTGATCGAAGATATGTGTTACCTCATGTGCGGCAGTTTGTTATTTAGGTTAGGAATGCCAGCGCCAGATCGCGGAATGAATGACGCATTTAATAGAGAATTGGAACGTGAACGTGAACGTGAATATGATCCACATGAACTAATCCAATCAGTTCAAACGAATGTACCTCTGTTGAATTATGATACACTGATTAATGCAATTGATGATGGAAATGGCGGCTTATTTTTTTTGGATGCCCCCGGTGGAACTGGGAAGACATTCCTCATGTCATTGATTTTGGCCACTGTACGTGCGAGATCCGAAATTGCGGTAGCAATTGCTACTTCTGGAATAGCGGCCACATTGTTAGACGGATGCCGTACGGCTCACTCAGCGTTAAAATTGCCATTAAACCTTCAAACTACTGAACAACCGACATGTAACATTTCGAAACACTCCGCAATGGCCAAAGTTTTAGTAGCATCAAAAATCATCATATGGGACGAATGCACAATGGCGCACAAACGCGCATTGGAAGCACTAGACCGAACATTAAAAGATCTGCGCAATGACTCGAGATGTTTTGGTGGTGCAATGATTTTATTATCTGGCGATTTCCGACAAACACTACCAGTCATTCCAAGATCTACTGCTGCCGACGAAATAAACACTTGCCTCAAAGCATCAAATCTGTGGCGATATGTAAAGAAACTTCAACTGTCTGTAAATATGAGAGTTGCATTGTTGAACGATCTATCTGTTGATGATTTCTCGAAGCAATTGCTGACTATCGGTAATGGCCGTGTTCCTGTTGACAAATCGAGCGGTTTGATTTCATTTCCTCCAATTTTTTGCAATTTCGTATCATCAAAAGACGAGCTTATCAACAAAGTATTCCCGGATATCATTGCTAACCACAAAAATACTAAATGGTTAAGTGAGCGAGCAATTTTGGCCGCTAAAAATAAAGATGTAGATGACCTCAATTTTATAATTCAAAATCAAATCGTAGGTACTCTGTATTCATTCAAATCTATCGACTGTGTAACAAACGAAGAAGAAGCCACTAATTATCCAACTGAATTTTTAAACTCCTTGGATGTGCCTGGTTTACCACCGCACAATTTAAAACTTAAAGTTGGCTCGGTAGTCATCATGCTTAGAAATTTAAACCAACCAAAACTGTGTAATGGAACGCGTTTGGTGATAAGAAAACTGATGAGCAATGTGATTCACGCGTCGATACTTAAAGGAAAATTTAAAGATGAGGAAGTTCTTATTCCAAGGATTCCGATGATCCCAACGGATATGCCCTTTGAGTTTAAACGAATTCAATTCCCGATTCATCTTGCCTTCGCCATGACGATCAACAAATCACAGGGCCAATCCTTGACTATTTGTGGCCTCAATCTAGAAAATGCATTTTTTTTTTTTTTTTTTTTTTTTATATTTGGTTCGCCAAATTGACGCCGCCCACCTGGTGGTAAGTCGTGACGACGTCTAGCGATTGTGGGCCACTCTCACAGCACACATTACTATTGAGAGTGGCCCTCAACTTGACGACCTACTGATGTGCCTCTTCACGCTCCGCTTAAAGAACCCAGGATTATATGTGGGAGGAAACACGTGCACAGGCAGGGCGTTCCAGGCCACTATCGTTCGGCAGAGAAACGAACGTTTAAAACGTTCGGTTCTCGCGAACATGCTATCCACTGTGTGGGGGTGGCATCTCTGCCCGGCACGAGTCGTTCGGGATCGGAAGGAAGAGGGTGGGATCAGATTGAAGAGCTCTTCAGAACACTCGCCGTGGTAAATACGGTAGAATGCGGCCAAGGAAGCTATTGTTCGGCGCTGAACTAGCGGCTCAAGGCTTCCCGTTACCTCCGGACAATCTATAATACGGATAGCCCGTCGCTGCATAGCGTCGAGAGCGTCCAGCAGATACTTCGCGGAGCCGTCCCAGAGGTGAGAGCAGTATTCGACGCAGGGTCTAATCTGCGTCTTGTCAGCAGACACCTCTGGTCCGGTGTAAAGAATCTCTTTACCTTATTCAGTATTCCTAGTTTCCGCGAAGCTAGCCCTATACATCTTTCGATGTAGTTTTTATTATTGAGCTCTCGACGAACGTCTATGCCAAGGATATCAAGGTTGTCCTTCATTGGTAATAATGCATTCTGAAGAGAGGGTAGGGGAAGGAAAGGGGATTTCTTCGCAGTAAATGCACACGCCTGTGTTTTGCGGGCATTGAACTCGACCAGGTTCTCGGTACCCCATTGAGAGATACTGTCGAGGTTACGGTCGAGATCAGCCACGAGTCGTCGTCTCTCCTCCTCAATCTCAGATCGCCCCGCCGTCGGACGAACCGAGTAACTCCCGTGCAGTGTGCTGTCATCTGCATAGCAATGAATGTTCCCGAGGGATAGCATATCGTTGATATGCAGAAGAAAGAGAGTTGGTGATAGTACGGACCCCTGCGGTACCCCGGCATTCACTTGCAAGAAGCGAGAAGCCTGGCCATCGCAGAGGACCCGCACTCGGCGCTCGTTTAAAAAGCTGGCAATCCAGCTGCACAGTTGAGGAGGTAGACCATATGCCGGAAGCTTGGAAAGTAGCGAAGCATGCCAGACCCTATCGAAGGCTTTGGCGATGTCCAGGCTAATAGCCAAGGACTCGCCGTGCCTTTCCATAGCCCCACCCCAGACATGCGTTACGAATGCCAGAAGATCACCCGTTGATCGCTTTGGCCTGAAGCCGTATTGTCGATCATTGATTAGCGAGTGATCCTCTAGGAATTGCATGAGCTGCTTATTTATAAGGAGCTCAAGCACCTTGCAAATGACTGAGGTGACAGCTATGGGTCGATAGTTGCCTGGATCGGACCGATCCCCTTTCTTGGGGATCGGTTGTACGTTCGCCTCCTTCCAGACCTCCGGCACGAGCCCTGAAGAGTATGACAGGCGGTACAGACGCGTTAATACTGGAGACAACTCAGCTGCACATTTTCGTAGCACCACCGCCGGAATGCCGTCAGGGCCACTGGCTTTCCGCGTGTCGAGTGACCGTAGCACTGCCCGTACATCACATTGCCTGATAACAATATCAGGCATTGTGTGGCCACAGTTGGCGATGGCGGGGGGCTGCAGGCCACGGTCGTCGACCCGGGAATTAGCCGCAAAGAGGTCTGCGAGCATATCCGCTTTCTCTTGGGCTTTGTGAGCCAGTGTTCCATCTGGGTAACGCAGCGGTGGCAGCGAGGGCTGACAAAAGTTAGATTGCACGGCTTTGGCCAGTTGCCAGAATCCACGGCTGCCCGTGGGATGGGAAGTGAGCTCCTGACCAAGCCGCACGACGCGCTGGGCATCCGCTCTCTTAAAGGCCCTCTTACTCGACTTTGTGGCCCGGTTGTACGCTGCTTTGAGGTGGCCCACGTTTGGGTCGCGCACAGCCCGGGCCCTGATCCAGGCGCGATATGCCGACTGTTTTTGTCGAACAGCTTTGGCACAATCTCGCCCGAACCAGGGACGGGCTCTGCGGATACTGGCGACATCAGTGAAAGGGATGTAATAATCCATCCCTAAACTGATCTCGCCAGCAATAGCAGAAGCACTATCCGAAGGAGCCTTTCCTACAAAGCAGCGCTGGCTCCAGGGGACGGACGCATAATAATCGCGTAGACCGTCCCAATCCGCTGACGAGTAGTGCAATAGTCGTCGTGACGTTTGTACAGGACGTGCAGGAGGTGACACCTTCATGCCAGCGTGAACAACACAGTGGTCGGAACTACCCAGTGGGGCTCCTACCGAAACACTGTACTGGGCTGGGCGACTCGTCAGCAGTAGATCCAGCAGAGCGGGCGCGTGATCTGACCTGTCTGGTATCCGGGTGATCCCGCATACCATCTGGGTCAGACCGTGGGAGAGAGCGAACGCATGGGCGGCTCTACCCGCATGATCAGTCCCGGCGGCAGCAAACTTCCTCGATGACATAGCCGGGGTAACACAGGTAAGACGTGTCGTCAGGGCGGCGTATTTGTGTCTCCGTGAGGAACATCACAGCGGGCCGTGCCGTCTCAAGGTGGTGGTGGACGGTATCGAGGTTCGCATGGAGTCCACGGACGTTAGTGAACTCCACCTCGAAATGTGAAGTTGTGGGGTTTCCTAGGGCCGCTGTGTAACGTTTATTTCTTTTTTGTTGCACTGCCATTGTAGATTTTGAAGAAGATGTTTTTCTCATGGTCAATTATACGTGGCATGCTCACGTGTCGGCAAACCATCCGCTTTATTTGTTCTTGCGCCTGACCAAAAAACAAAGAATGTCGTTTACCACAAAGTACTTGAATGAAAATCCTATTAATGAATTAATCCGAGTTTTATTTTTTTTTTCCAATCTGCACAACATAGTTTTCAATCATTTTTTTCTGACATGAGTGTGAAGTTTATTATTTTTTATTTTTTTTTATTTTTATTCTCATTCTTTATGTATGTTTTCATCATCATTCATCATAATAAAATACTTTTTTGTTTCTATCTATATAAATATATTATTTTGTATCATTGTTTTACGTTCATCAGAGCCTAAATTAGTTCAGCTAAAAAGTAACACGACATTCATTGACTGTTAGGCGGTACGAAGTTCGCGGGGTCAGCTAGTAGCGTAATAAAATGAGGTATGTTTTTGAATGCAAGCAGTTTTTTTTAAATTAGGTTTTACTGTTGTAGTACAGTCGAAAATCCGTAGTTACGTTGTATATTGAATAAATAACCGGGGTTAAGATGCCCTGGGAATGTTTGAATGGTAACCAATGAGGACCAGTACTCTCAGTACACGAAACTCAGTAGGTATTAACTTGAATTCTTTATAATGTTTACGGTTTACAGAAGCTACGTTTCAACAAAATTTGTAATTATTAGTAACATTTATTTACAATACCTTATATTTATTTACAATAAGAATTACAATATATGAGTACATAATTATAAACTAAAAATATTTACATTACGAAATATCTTTAAAAAAATCCTCCGCGTGATTGCCGACTGGGAAGGTTCCCAGAATGCTGGCTGTGTTGCCACGTTGGATGTCGATACTTATTCTTTGGGCCAGAAAATAGCCAGCATTCTGTTCCTGAGAAGCATCGATTAAGCGTTTAGCAATGTTGCTATAAAAGCGGCAAGCACTCGGACCCCATAACTGCTTGTAGAGGTGCACTAGAACATAAGTTTTGTGATCCACTCTCTTCTTACACACAGATACGCCCACATGACGCCAGTTAATTTGTTGGTCCCACGTGATAGGTCTAGTCGGTCGGTCAGCAGGTGCACCGCGTACAGATGAGTTGGGCAATGGATGGATAATAGAGCCCTTTTTATTTGTTGTAATGCTCTATTTTCCAGTTGTTTTGCACTATTTCCAAGGCATTTCAAGTGACGCAGACGTGACTACGCCCAGAAGCATCGACCTCCATGATCGGGGCCTGAGGACGATGGATTAGCAACCCACCGTCCTTACAGAAGCAGGCTAGAAGGGCTGCATGATGTGGGGCTTCACCCCACACACGCCTTCACTCACCGACGAGGGATAAAACCCGACCCCGAAGATGCGGGGTAACACCCCACCACCACGCAGAGGCCACACAGGTGCCCAAGGTCCGCCGGGCGCCACTGGGAGGGAATTCTCTCAGTGTCTACCGGAGGCGCTCGGCAATGGACGTAGGTGCGGCCCCAGGCTCGGGCCGCGGATTTTAATGATTTTAAAGGAAATTAAATTAATATTTTTGGACGTTCTCACACAACGTCATCTAGCCCAAACTAAGCCATAAGTCTGTGTTATGGGATCTAGACAACTGATAAACATACTAATATATTTCTAAATATTGAGATTATGTATTTAATGTTTTATTAATGCATAAAACCTTATGTACTCATAATATTAGTATGATATACTGGCACCAGCTATTTGAATGATATTCTAATTTATATCATGTCATTAAGAAAATTTGCATGCTATGTCAGTTGCTCAAAACAACTCACTTTAGACAGTACGATTGTAAACCAATATTATTAACAATAAAGTTCCTTAAAAGTGTCTCATTGTATTTCTACATGCGAAACCCTGCTAGGATCCTCCCCCACAATGGTTATGGGCCCAGGTACGATCTAGGATCGAATCGAGAGCGAAAAGGAAGAATTTACGTTATTAATCGTAAGTAGAAAATGAATATGAGTACTGTGAAAATTGAGCAACTCAATAATCGTAATTACGAGACCTGGAAGATTCAGGTGGAAGCTATTTTGGTAAAAAATTATGCCTGGGGTTACGTCGATGGTAGTATCCCAAAACCAGCAGAGCCTGGAGAGGTGAGGCTACGGGAGAGTAAGGATGCAAAAGCTAAGTCAGACCTCATTCTGTCGATTAGCCCAAGCAAATTACGTCACCTACGAGGATGTACGACGTCGCGGGATGTATGGTTGAAGTTGAGAGCCATTCATGCCTCTAAAGGACCCGCGAAGAAGGCTACATTGTTAAAACAGCTGTTGCTACATAAATTAGAGGAAGGCGGTGACATAAGAGAACACGTTTTACGATTCTTCGATGTAAGGAGGCAACTAGCAGACTTGGACATCGAAATGCATGACGATCTAATTTCAATTTATGCTGCTGTACAGTTTACCGTCTAGTTTCGATAACTTTAGATGTGCTATAGAGTCTAGAGATACGTTGTCAGATCCGGAGACGCTCAAGATTAAGATATTGGAGGAAGGACATTCCAGAGTCCGGAAAGAATGTGTAGATAGGGCACTTCTTGTAACAGGAAAGAAATATTTTAAGTCAAAGAGTGGTACAGAGCAAGGAAATTCAAAATTTAGATTCAAATGTTTTAAATGTCACCAATTTGGTCATAAATCCTCTGAATGTGTAAAGAAGAACAAGGAACAATGTGTTGGTAGTGCAAAGTGTGCATCAAATGATAATAGTGTTGATATAGCAACTGTCGATACCAATTTAGTTACATTTAACTGTATTTCAGATGATAGAGCGACAACGACAACGAGAATGGGCGTTGGATCATCGACAGTGGGTGTACGTCACATTTGTGCAACGATGCAAGTAAATTTGGAAACACATTGTTACCTTTGTCGGGTAAGCTAAATTTAGCGACGAAGACGAGCACAAATGTACAAGGTAAGGGTACGGTGAGATTATTTACATGTAATAATGGTTCTGAAACTGTGGTTCAATTGCCCAACACTTTGTTTGTTCCGGATTTGCGGTATAACCTGATTTCAGTAGCAAGAATTATGGATCAAGGATTTAGTGTCACGTTTAAGGGTGACATAGCTAGTGTACAAGATAGGTATGATAATATTAAACTGATCGCAAATCGTAAAGGTACAACAGTGTGGTACCGTGTCAGCGATTTCAGAAAGAAAGGTTGATGTATGGTTGTGGCATAAACGGTTAGGACATTTAAATGCGAAAGATCTCATCAAACTTTTGAAAAAATCTGGCATGAATGTAGGAATGTCAGATGTGGTTGAATTATATGATTGTGATATATGTGCACGTGGAAAAATGAGTATGCTGCCATTTTAGAGAACAAATGGACCATGTGAGGAAACATTAAAATAATTTACTCTGACGTGGTCGGGCCAATAAAGCATACGGCAATAAATGGAGCGAAATATTTCGTCACGTTTATCGACGATCACACGAGATGGTGTGAGGTATATTTGTTGAAAAAGAAAAGTGAAGTCTTTACAACTTTTAAAATATACAAGAATCAGGTCGAGAATCTTACGGGACGGAAGATTAAATATCTGCAAAGTGACAACGGAGGAGAGTATTTGAACGGAGATTTCGACGAGTATTTGAAAAACGAGGGGATAGCAAGAAGATTGACCATTCCTGGCACACCGAAACAAAATGGAGTAGCTGAAAGAATGAATAGGACGCTGGTGGAGATGGCAAGATGCATGATGATCTCGTCAGGACTTTCTCCTGGTTTCTGGGGCGATGCAGTATTGACAGCATGTCACCTCAGAAATCGTTGTCCAACAAAAAGTCTCAACGGTGAAATATATTTTGAGAAATGGAGTGAACGATCGGTAAGCTTAAATTACTTACACCAATTTTGAGCTAAAGTTCGCGTTTTGGACAAAACAGTAGGAAAAGACAAGTTTGATCCACGCAGTAACGAAGGTATCTCGTAGGCTCTCCTAGCGATCGTAACGGATACAAAATATGGATGCCGTTGGAAAGAAAATGTATCGTGTCACGAGATGTGAAGTTCCATGAAAACATAAGTCAAGAAAATGAAAAAGGAAATATGAAGATGGATCCTTTTGAAATACAAGAAGAAAGACCAGTTGTTGATCAGAAACAACCGTTGACGATTGACGTCGAGTTTCATGCCAAACAAATGGAACAAAATTCCAGCCATGTTATTCCTGATCGTGCAGACGAATGCAGGGAACATGTTCCTGAACACGACGAAGAAAACAGAAGTCAAGAGGAATGTGAAATAATACCCTCAAATGATCCTCTTCAACCAACATATATATCTGAACTGGAAGTCGTCACTGGCCCATCGTATCATGTGCATGTCCATCATAAGATTATGACCATGCTGATAGAGGGAGGGCAATGAAAAGAGGTCCAGGCAGACCGCGACTAGAGAGAGGTCATGTTGGACGGCCCAGAAAAATATATAACATGGTTGAAGTGGAACCGCAGAGTTCTATGGAAGAATGCGTAGCGCCAGAAATTCCAATGGAAGTAGGCGAGCAATCAACAGAGGAGTTCGAGGACTGTCAGGATTTTGCTGGAATTACTGAAGTGACGTAAAAGCAAGCTCTATCCAGAAACGAAAGCAAAGGATGGAAAGACGCAATTATTTCGGAAGTTCGTAGTCTAATCAAGAATGATACTTTCGATGTAGTACATAAACCTATGGGCAAAAACGTTGTGGGATGTCGATACATATTGACAACGAAGCTCAACGTGGATAAAACTGAGAAGAAGAAAGCGAGACTGGTGGTGAAAGGGTTTAGCCAACGCTATGGCATTGATTACGAGAATACCTTCGCACCCGTCGCTAGGCTTGACACAATAAGATTGTTGGTTGCACTAGCAGCTGAACTCGATCTTGAAGTTCATCAGTTGGACATCAATACTGCTTATTTAAATGGTTTGTTAGAGGAGAGCATTTACATGAAAGTACCTGAACTTTTAGAAGAATGTTTACAAGATCTTATACGGATCGAACAGAACGGTTCACCTATACATGAACGAGCCAGTAAGATGTTGAACGACTTGAATGCTAGGGGCGAAGTATGCCTAATAAAGAGGTCGCTATACGGACTCAAACAAGCAACTGAAACGAATGGGATTGATTCAGTCATTAAATGAGCCATGTCTTTATATTAAAGATATTGACCACGATACGAAACTCTTTGTTCTAGTCTATGTCGACGACATATTGGTCGCATCGCAAAAAGGAGGTTGTATCGAAAATTTTAAAAGAGAGCTGGCAGCTGAATTTGACTTGAAAGATTATGGCGTTATATGCTCGGAATTGAAATTGACAGAATTGACAGTGGCATTAAATTGTCACAACAAAAATATATAATGATATTTTAAATAAATCTAATAAATGGTTCAACGGCAAATAAAAATTGCCAAAGTACCAATACTGGTACTATATAATGGTACCACGGTGAACAAAGGGAATAAATGTAGTTCGGTGTGTACCCCAATGGAAGTTAAAAACCAATTATTAAGTTCTACCGAGAAGTATAATGAGTGTGAACGATATCCATATCGGGAATTGATTGGTTCTCTTATGTACTTATCTACGGGAACGAGACCCGATATTACAAATAGTGTGGCCAAGTTAAGCCAATTTCTTGATAGTCCAACTGAACAATGTTGGAACGCTGCGAAACGAGTACTACGTTACTTAAAGCATACCAAGACGCATGGACTTGTGTTCACGAAAACAGGTAATTCACTAAAAGGTTAATCAGATAGTGATTGGGGCGCGTGTATTATTGATAGGCGTTCTTACTCCGGTAATGTTTTTATGTTAGGAGGCGGATGCGTGTCGTGGAAATCACAAAAACAGAAGTGTGTGGCAACTTCTACGTGTGAAGCCATATATGCGAGCTTGTCGTCCTCGATGAAAGAAGGCATGTACCTTAATAGCTTGCTGACTGAAATCGGGTTAAGTAAGTTTGCACAATTGACCTTACATGTAGATAATCAGGGGGCGCTGTGTCTGGCTGGTGATCCAATGTACCATTCTCGGAGTAAACATATAGATATCAGGTATCACTTTATCAGAACTGTATTAAAGAACAATAAGAGTATTGAGTTGAAGTACTTACCGAGAGACTCGATGCTCGCGGATGTATTAACGAAGGCTTTGCTAAGCACTACGAGTGCATGAGTGGTCTAGGCATTGTTGCTTAGTTAATTGTTTATTTTGTTAAGGTTGTTCTTTGATATAATTTCAATTTGGATGTGTTTTGTTTTATGCCTTTTATTTTAATATGCACATTAAGGGGGCGTATTGAGATTATGTATTTAATGTTTTATTAATGCATAAAACCTTATGTACTCATAATATTAGTATGATATACTGGCACCAGCTATTTGAATGATATTCTAATTTATATCATGTCATTAAGAAAATTTGCATGCTATGTCAGTTGCTCAAAAGAACTTACTTTAGACAGTACGATTGTAAACCAATATTATTAACAATAAAGTTCCTTAAAAGTGTCTCATTGTATTTCTACACGCGGAACTCTGCTAGGATCCTCCCCCACACTAAATACATACATACTATACGTAGAGAGCACCCAAACTCCGAAACAAACATTTGTGGATCACACAAATTTTTGATTCGACCCGGGAATCGAACCCGAGGCTTCGGAGTCGAAAGCCGATGCACTGAAGCAGTTATTTAAAAATCTATTTTGTAAGTAGAATTAAAATTTTCTTAAGTAGAATTATAATTTTCTTCCACCTTCTCGAAAGCTGAATTAATTAAAGATGAGATATTTTCAATTTCCACATATCATTATTATACCTACGCCTAAACTCAATAGGATTGGGAAAGGCTTTTCAAAAACTTCGGTTAGGGTTACCATGTTTTTAAAATACTGCTGGATAATTTGTTTGGCTTGGTTCCACCCACCCTTGGCTCCACCCACGTGAGCCACTAGGTTGTTCGTTTTTAACGACACCTAGTTCCCGAGATGAATAGTATCCTTCACCTTTTATCAACAGTTATTTAGGCAGTTTTATCAACATCTGTTCAAAATTTTTAAAGCAATGCGTATAATGCTATAGATTTGTAATATTTACAATCGTATTGCGTAAATGAAAGTTCAGTTTCTTTTAACATACCAACCTGCCGACCAACAGGTAAAAACTCTGACTAGTATAAAATTTACTATCTAATGGGAAAATGATCGCCACCTTCTTTTTCTTCTTTTTTTAAAAACGTGGCTCCATCGATATTCATCGATGATTTCGCCAATGTCAAGGTAATGCTTGATTAATTGATAGTTCCGCACAGAAGAACTAGTTATTTCTAACTAGCTCCAGGTGCAAGACAAGAAACGTTGTTCGGTATGTGAGTATCTGGGAACCCGATTTTTGCAGAGCGCCAGAGGTAACCTAAAAAGCCACCAGCCACGCGCTCAGTAAAAATCGAACTCCGGCTATAATGAATTAGTACCTATTATAATGAATTATCAGATAAATAAATTAATCATTGGATAATTTACAACAACCCACATTTTTCAGTCATTTTGTGAGACCGAGATAATAAGGTGAGATATTGCCTATTCGGAAAACATATTATGGTATATTTGAACCGGAATCTCGTCTGTCAGCAGGTGCAACGCGTATATATGAGGATGACCTGGCCCCGGCGTACATGATGGGGTTCTTTAGCACCCTTTAACTACATTGTTCATGATAATCTCCTGTTTTAAAATTGTAATACTTGAATATTAATCCGGGTTTATTCAAACAAATCTTGGTCACCCAAATTAACCCTTTCACGGTGACTAAGCACGCAAACCCGTACATCGACCTCGGCTCCAATATAATTAATCACTGGTCTCTATTGACAGAGGATCATTTGGACCCCATGGACCCTTACGAGTGGAATCCATACACCTAATACCTGACCGCTGGCATTCCTGAAAGCGGTACACGCTGCCAAAAGGCGATGGAATGTAAACCGTTAAATTGATTTACTTGGCCACTTTTATGATGTTATGCTGACGATTTCCACAATTTGACTGTGATAGAAACCTTACTTTTTAATTACATACTCTGGGTCTCCCTTGTTTGACCGAAAGGAATTTGACAAATGTTCACTTCACAAAAAATTTTTCGCATAATTTCATTTGCCAAATTATTACATAGTAAAAAATCTATTCACAAAAAATTGTAACGCAAGCCTAATGTTTGGGAAATGAACGTTTAAACTATAACTTGTTTACCAACTAGTACTTTTAAGATTTTTTATTTAGTCAAATATTTCAGTTGGAATAACAGTATTTACGCAAAATCATCGTTTCTGGCAGGTCTGGAGGTCACAGTTTTAACCTAACCTAACCTACCCATTTTGTTTAAAGAAAAAATTAACCTAATCTAAATAGTTCAGTTCCGGGTAACCTACTAAAAACAATCTCTGGCACTCGCCGGCCGCTGCCGCGGCACCGTTCGCTTCGCTCGCTCGGCTTGTGCGTAGGAGGTCACAGTTTTAACCCAACCTAACCTACCCATTTTGTTTAAAGAAGAAATTAACCTAATCTAAATAGTTGAGTTCCGGGTAACCTCGGCTCCAATATAATTAATCATTGGTCCCTATTGACAGAGGATCATTTGGACCCCATGGACCCTTACGAGTGGAATCCATACACCTAATAAATAAAAATAATAAAAAAATCTTTGTTTACTTATATTTTTCTTATGATACTCGTATTAGTATTGTCTCCATAAGATTGTTTTTATGTTTTCTCACTAAATTAATTAAATATTGGTGTACAATAAAGATTATTCTATTCTATTCTAACCTACTAAAAACAAATTACAATTAATATTTTTTGTCTTATCAAATAATTTCACCAAACGTTTATTGTCTGAAGATTGTTTGCTGTAATAAATCATTTGATTAAAGACCAAATGCCATTATGACATTATACTTGGTAATATTTTGCCAATTAAAAATTTGAACAAATAAAAATATGCGTACTAAAATCATTCGAAATATTGCTATGGTATAAAAAAAGGTTGCTAAAATTTGTTTGGTTAATTAAATTTTGTCAAAATCTTTTCGGCAAAACGGAAGGCACCCACATACTCTACATACGTTCTAATATGACAAAATTGAAGGCAAAAAATTACTCTCGAAAACATCGAGTTAACATCGGTGTAACATTCAAATGGTTCAGTGTAGGAAAGTAAAGTGCAACAAACTACATTCACAGATTAAAAAAAATACCCTTACTTTACAATGGTCACCTAGCTCTAAGATTTTTATTTAATAAAAAAAATGTATTTAATTAAACACTATAACTTTTTTAAGAAGTTGCTCGTGTTTAGATAACTCGCTGGATACAAGGTCGGCAACCGGTAACTACAAACCAATTACTAGTATTTCTGGTGACGCCACGTTTAAACGTGTCCTGGTAGTGATTGGCAAAATGTGAACGTTACGAACTACTGTCTACCCTTCTGAAAAAGACTTATATTTGTGTATGTGAGAGAGTATTATCGCTAAGCCCCTCAAATAACCCAAAATACTGTGGTGAGGCGTGGGGTACCTAGGTCGATTGATGGAGATCCATCTCATGACTTAAAACAGTCGATAAAAAAGGCAAAGGAAAATACTAAATCATAAACATGTCTACGTAAAAGTAATCAGCAGTGTTTCTCCAAGAGTAATGTGCGCCTCGAAAGATAATACTTCTCTGCGGATGAGAGAAAATTAAAATTCATAAATCTGTGAAACTGTGGGCAACGGCATTAAACGTGAGAACCGCCATTTAATATTGTTTATTATTTCGAGGAGTGTGAGTTGATGGATTGAAGGATTATGGCCCATTTTATTTCATTTGAAATGAAAACTCACGCGGGAAGGAAAATAACTCACAGAAACTCAATGTTTAATCTATACATTATACAAATAAAAAAAATAAAGTACCCATCTGTTTGTATTTTGAAATCAACAGCTTTTGAAAGTATAATTATGTAATTTGAAAGTGTATAAGTACTATTATATACAGAACTGACATAAAATTACAATACTTATTTCTGAATTGGGGACAGTTTCAGGGAACTATTTGAATAATACTTTGACGGGCAGATAGCTGATGTTATGAGGAGTAAGTTAAGCTACTTTTGATTCCGGGAATGTATTCCCGTGGGTATAGGGAACTTGAGAACTATTCCAAGCAGGCAAACCGGTATGAGCTAGTTGTCACTTGTATGGAGGTACCTATTTGTTATATTTTTGATTTTAGGTTTTCAGGTCGAATGTATTTTACAGTTTTAAACACGTAAATGTTTACCCTCTTCAAATTACATATATACAAAATTATTATTTTAAGTTATTTACCTAAAGTTAACAAAATACAGTGCTATAAACTCAATGTCCTTTCAAGCTAAAACGTTTATAATATCAAGCGAATGACTACAAAGAGTTGTAGAACGTTTCAGAAAGTACGAATGGCTGACATGCGAGACTGCCTCGAAGCGCATTTTCTATTGTGGATAAACTTTGCGTCTGTCACGAGGCGACAACGCTGCCTCGTTTTAATGGGACATTTTGATTTTATGTCTTAAACTTTAGATGGTTTGGGACACCAAAATTGTTGGGTGGGTATTGTAATTATTATTTTCCGCGTGTCCCAGAAGTTGTTTCGGTATTATCGCTAATGTTTGTTTTTGTGTAATAAGTTTTGGGAATTTGTACGTATTTTTGAGTACTTTTTGTTTCATACTTAGCTTTGTGGACTATTAACGTAATCTGATTGCAATTTCAAAGTATTTTTTACGATGATTGTATGTTTTTTATAGCACAGTTATAAATACTTTTGAAACAAATTTCTTAAGCCTCAGATAATATTCTGTACCTTAGAGCCATCGCAAACTAGGCGACATGTCGCCGCGTCTACTCGCAGCGTCTTGTTGCGGCGTTGTCGTTTGCATTTGGCGTCTTGTCGTCGCGACTAGACGCGGAGCTGTCGCTAGCGTCGGCGACTAGTCGTTACGACAGACGTCGTGCAGGAAGCGATAATTAGTAGTGGAGTATTCGAGAGAGACGGTTGTTGTTCATCTTGTGAGTGGATATGGAGCCTCTAGTTGCACTGTCGCGCGACTGTCGTCGTGTGTGCGCGTGCGCAGCGCGTCTAGACGCGGCGACAAGTAGCGAGCGCGTGCGACTCGCCTAGCTTGTCGTCGCGACTCCGCGACTCTGTCGCCAAGTGTGCGAAGCTTTGAACAACATTATATGAAATTGACGGCCGCAGCCTGTCGTCGCGTCTAGTCGCCGAGCTGTCGCTGTCACGTGTCGCCTAGTGTGCGCCTAGACTTATAGTTCCCTGAGCTCTTTTATATCTTTGGTTTTATATTTCTGTAGTTTGACCAAGTGGTAAGTGACAGCCTTTAGTACTATTTCTTATAATAGGCACTCGTATTACAGTACCTACAGTTCTAAAATGTTACTTAAAGTGCCTGTTAAACTGCAATGGCCTTGCAAATGTAAGTATAATAAGGTTTATGTCTACTCCTTTTAGACTAGTTACGTGATTTTGTATCTATTGTACATTTAACTATGAATTTATTGGCCTTTGTGCAGTAGTAGGTTTCAATTAGTAGTGTGGGGATCATTTCATAGGCTAGAAAAACTCTGACCGAAGTCTTAGAAGACTATCTCCTATAATCCAACTTCATGGTATCCATAAAGCGGTTAGTGGATAAGAGATAAGTAGCAACATTCGAATGCTTTGCATATCGATGTGTAAGTTTTGACAGACTGCGGGATAAACAGGCTTTTGTAGAACTTGCATTCACATTGTATTGATATAAGTTACGTCTTGACTTTGTGCAGTTATGAATATTTCAAAGTAGCTTATGTTCAAGAGAGTCTTAGGCGTAAGTCTATCTGGTATTATTCTTCTCGTCTCCCCCCTATCTAATGGTAAATAGTCACTGTTACCCATAATTATGGTCGTGGTGGTATGGAGGGGCTCGTGGTCTAGTGAGGGGCTCGTGGTCTAGTTGCAGCCGACAATGTTAACACATTGCAAAGGTTAAGCAATATCGAGTCAGGCCGGTCTTAGGATGGGTGATCATTTCTTAAGACACTGAGACCCCTCCGTGCCTCGGAGAGCACGTTAAGCCGTCGGTTCCGGTTGTCATACAAACATCTATGGCAGCCGTTAGGGGTAGTTGGAGCCCTAAATCAAAAATCCGACCGGTCTAACTACAGAACTTCGATATCGCCCATAGGTTGTGGAGGTCAGATGGCAGTCGCTTCACGGTTAGAATCACAGTTAGACTGGAAAACCGACCCCAACTCAGTTGGGAAAAGGCTCCTTAAGCATCTGCCATCTATCTGCTATAAATAACATGAAAAAAATTAAGCTCTGTCTGTATGTTACAAATAGTTTGCTGACACCGAAAACACTTTCCATTCATCATCTGCTGAGTCTCATACCAACCTAGTTGGGGTTGGATTTCCATTCTAATTACGATGCGGCTGAACTTTCAATATTTTTCGTACAGCAACTGCCATCTGACCTCCAGACCCGTACTGACTGCCATCGATGTTCGTGTGACAACCGGAACCGATGGCTTAACGTGCTCTCCAAGGCAAGGATAAGCATACTTATATATTTTTAAATACATACTAAATATACATAGAAAATACCCAAACTTCGAAACAAACATTTGTGGATCACACAAATATTTGATTCGACCTGGGACCTATACACATACCAATATGCCACCGAGCGACGCAGTGTACTGAGAAAACGTTTCCTGAACTAATTACAGAAGCATTGACTTGAAAAATTGAAGGAATGTAACAATTATTTTGAAATTACAGGTTTCATGTAGCGTGGCGATTTGGTGATAGTTTTTGGTAACGTTACCAAGATCGAACCGAAGTCTTGGAGTCACGGAAGAAGCCAGAAGTCTTCCAATAAGTTCACCAACAATATACTCGTATTAAACAATCTGAGCGTGTCGCCAACTACGTTATATTTTATTTGGTTTCATAAAAGGCACAAAGGAGGCTTTACATCGCATTGTCCTCTCTTTTTATTAATCGCTGTCCATTTTGTTTATTTTATATTTTTGTTGCGTATCAACACCTCGGTAACGAAAGAGTAATTTTCAACTGAATCACAAAGGGATAAGGATTACTTTTATTTAGGGCAGTTATTATATTTATTTATTTTGTTACTGAAATCAAATGGTTGGAGTAAATTATGTTGGGGTAAATCTCTGTGTACCTTTGACTGAGGTAATGGAAATATTTCCGTTGGTATTCGTTATAATAACAATTTAATGAAAGATTTTTTATTTATGTTTTAAGATTCGTCTTTGATTGTGTTTTTTTTTATTAAAATATAAACTCGGTATTGTCTTGAGTTCATCAAGAAGAAATCTTTTACAAAGAGAAGGCAATAGACAAAATAGGTATGTACACATGCCTTGAAAATAATGTACAACAAGCAAGCTTATCGCCAAAGAGCAATGTCTGCTATATAAAGAGCCATGAGCAATCTCATTCTTAACACGCAACGCAAACGTTTCAAAAGTAGTTTTTAAACTTTTTAAACTTTCTAAATATGCTTTTGAGACCTACCAAATAATCGTACGCAAATTAAAACTCGTAAACTCCGCTCAAAAATATTTATAACTATTGACACTATGCACCTCACACTTTTTTTACAATAATATACATTTATTTCTTATTTAGACTATTCTTAATTCAAACTTATTAAAATTTATTATCTACTTTTTAGTTGGAAAGCGTGTTTTTTTAGTTTTTTAAACTATTATTTTTATATTTGATCATTTTAAATTTCGAAGTTCTACCTTCATTCAGAAACCATAGAGTTACTACGTCAACAAGGCACTAATCATCTTTGTGACATGAATAAATTACCGAACGTCAATACAAAGTCACGTTCAGAAATCAGTTGTCAAACTCAAGTGTTTGACAGCTTTGTAGCATTGTCAGTGATTCGATCATTAATCTCAGACAACGATCATTTCTCAAGGGAGTACGGATCACAATAAAATTATTATTGCAGGTTATTTTTGAAGCCCGCTACTTGGTTTTTTTCATGTCAAGTAAGGCTCTGTATCAAAGAATCAAAGAATCAATTTCGTTTATTCAGTTTAGGCACGAAAGAGCACATATGAATGTCAAAATTTTACAATTTCATGTCAAGCAATATTATAAAAATACTAAATTAAGTACATAAATAACCATTTGAAAATGATTCTTTCGCTGGTTCGGTAAGTTGGTTCTCATGAGAAGATACCAGCAAGAAACTCAGGTAGATTATACATTTTCTTTTTTTGTATAGGTACATTTAGTATTACATACTTACAAAATTTACGATTTTTGCTCATAACTGATATCTATAGGTAGGCATTGTATGGGTACCTGATGTTCCAGTTGGATTGTAAGAACCGTGGTATCAGTGATGTCTGAGTTGTATGTGACACTGATACGTGGGTTTATAGAAAATTTATAAAAAATATTTTGTACTTACTGATTTTATTTTATGTTATTTTCATTTATTTAGGAAAAAACAGTTATTTACTTACATAATTTCATGTTACATGGGCGTACTTAAAAACCTAAAGTTCCATGCTATTTTCATAGTCAATTGCATTGTATATTGGTGGGTGATAATTATACTAGGTATGCAATGCATTATGCTGTTGCAATAATTGAGCTGAGTTTGTCGATCCGGGTCGAACTCCTAAACGACTGGACGATCTTTATGAATTCCGATATATGCACTCACGGCGATGGTCACTATGACCGTGCCAAATTTCAAAAAGATCGGTCCAGTCGTTTAGGAGGAGTTCGATCACGAGTCACCTAAGAAAGACAACAATATGAATAGTCGTAAAAGTCGTTAAGCAAACAATCGGTGACAAGAACTACTTTACAAAACACACTTCTGATTATAAAACTTACAAACCAAAATTAAGACAAAAATAAAGCATTCACTGATATGTGTGAATCGACCTTAACCTTAACTGAGCTACAAAGACCACGTTGATCCATTTATGTATAAAAAAGATCGCAATTTCATTAACATTAACGTATAGTGTTAATTTCAGAATATTTTGGGATATAGGTCGCAGGAAATGATTAAAAGGTTTTATAAAGTAAAAATAGTTTTCCATAAAACGTTTCGAGGTCAAACAGATGAAAGGAAAATAAAGTGTCAACATAATCAATCGACAGGATACTCAATCGAAGTACAATAGAGTTGTGGTCCAGGGGCGATTCGATTGATGTCGACCGCTCCCGTGGGACCGACTTTATTGATTGCACTGTGCAGCCTCCTATATGGGCAATGGTGAGTGATTTTAATGCTTTTGTGTCTGTAAATTCATTGTGTTCTTTTTTCAAAATCATCAGTTTTTTATTTTCAAAATGGCGATAATAACTTTCAAGTCAAATAATGTAGGTACCCACCTTATTTTTATTAAGAAAAACCTTACAGAAATATGTACAGTGCGTTTTAGAATCACGCCTGTATCCTCGAGGGAGTAGGCAGAGTCAATCGTTACACCCACATTTGGCTTGTCATTATTGGTCCCACGTAGTAGAGCCTTACTTAAGTAAATGTTCATACAATCAATAAAATTGTTTTAAAGATTCACTGAACATTTAGGTAAATGTTATTCACCGCAGTAAGTAATTGAATTCATGAACTAATTCTGCTGCAAATTAATCAAATACAATATAAAATCAATGCTTATCAAATTATATTAAATTATCGCTATGAATCTTTGGCGTGTAGCCAAAACCTGTCTCGTAATTCGGCGCTCTAAGATCTTATCAAGGGTTCTGCTTTGTTCGTGCTTAATTTGGATAGAGAGGCCGTACTTGGTGTCCAATCTAGTGAATATAGGTTAATTGCAGTATGTAAGGCTTGAGTCGTAAAACAGATAGCTGTTAATTCTTAAAAAGTTATTGGTTAATTTGCTTAAGAGTTGTTTGTTAGATTGAAAGGACTTTCAGTTACTTTATCTTTGAATAGCATTGAAGAAACCGGTAAGTAACATCAAGTTATGACCTGAAATTAACTTGAGGAGAACAAGGCGATTACTTGGGACCTCGTGATAGAACAGTAACAAATATTTAACTATTGGATCATCATAACATAGTATAGAACTATAGAACAAAGTCGTTTCCGTTCCCTATTTCGTGAGTGTTGATGAATATTATAGACTAAGAGGTGATATTCATCATCATTATCATTTCAGCCGATGGACGCCCACTGCTGGGGATAAGCCTCCCCCAACGAACGCCACAACATTCGGTCCTGCGCTTTCCGCATCCAGTGGCTTCCCGCGACCTTTACGATGCCGTCAGACTACCTTGTGACAGGCCTCTGCGTCTCCCAGTACGCGGTCGCCACTCGAAGACTTTTGGCCCCATCGGCCATCGGTTCTACGAGCGATGTGTCCTGCCCACTGCCAATTGAGCTTGGCGACTTTTTGGGCTATGTCAGTGACCCTGGTCCTCTTTCGGATCTTGTCGTTACGAATTCGATCGCGAAGTGACACTCTGAGCATAGCCCTTTCCTTTCAAGAGGTGATATTATGTGTTAACTGCCATCTAAATATGGCTAAGTGGGCTTGCTTTGTAAACATTACTAAGTACTTAGCTGTATCTTAAGAAAACACTATTATAATGTACCATACCATTTATAGCAAAAAAAGAATTATGAATTATGAATAAGGGCCAAAGTGCAAAAAGACAGCTTTACAGGAGAGCCTTCCAAAGTTTTAATTTGCTATTATTTCTGATTGATAAAACCGAAGTTTACGAAACTTTGCTTGTTTGTTAAGACAACTATCCTCCATATTTATAATACAATATTTTATTTATACGTTCATCCGTTTTTTTTGTACTGTTTATTGGTCCTTTTGCGTTAGTTTTTGTTAAAATTGTTCAATAATTATCTAAATATCTAACTATATCTTATTATAATTAATGAATTATCTACTACTTCAATTGTAAATTAATTCCATGAGTGAAAAAATTAATAAGATTTACTTAAGCAAATTAGCATAATGCACGTATAATGGCCAATGTGCCACATTAGTCTTTGTACTTTTGAATTATTTCGCTCCCAAACAGATTTTTTTTTTAATGGCTCACATGATTCATTATATATCGATAAAATGCGTTTACAATAAAAAATATGAATTGTTAGTTTGGCCCTTATACATAGGACCCATCGATGTATGCTTAGATCTTTAAAACTACGCAACGGATTTTTGATGCATGTTTCACCAATGGATAGAGTGGTTCTCGAGGCCTTCCTCGAAACCACCAAGCAGACGATACCGCTGGTGTCCGCTAGTATTCTGATAAAAGGCTTTCTTATCAAATGAATACATTAGCGCTATAAATAACCCTCCTATTCCACAAACCCGCCGTCTATGGCTCGCATATTTCAGTAGTTCTTATCAAATAGCACGAAGGCGTAAGCTTGAGGCGATAGCATCTAGGAAATCTATGTCTGTCTTGCAAATAGGGCATTGAATGATTATTAGCAATGCTATGTTTTTAGTCTGTAAAAATAAATACTTATTTACAATAGGGATTGCAATAAAATGTAATGTACTAAAAATATTTACAATATTTATAAAATTTCGTGTAAAGATTCCTCCGCGTCATTGCTGACTGGTAACATTCCCAGTTGCTACGATTTACTTCACATGTCAGGGCTGCGGAAGGATAATATGCTATATAGATAAGTAACGCCTGTTTCTATCCAATATTTGATAATATGCTGGTCACGAATCGGCTTATTTAGCCACCAAAAGCTTAGTCTCGCAGAAATTGCACTTTTTACTAATCTATTATAGACGTAAAGACCGTAGTAGTACCATAAACATACATACAAAAGCCGCCCCGACAATAACCCATTTAAGCACTAAAGTCAGTACAGAAAGTTACCACTGCAATTCAGTATTCTATTTGTAGAAAACCAGACGTGGAAATATCTTCGTCATTTTCTATTATGGGAGACCGCTTTGTATGCCCGTTTTAAGGTCAAAGTTATGAGCTGTTTCACCACGTCTCGTGTTATATTATCGTTGGCCCACATACTCAAAAAGTTTCATTTTGCTATTATCCGACCAACGCTTTCCATTTTGGTAGCGGTACAAGTCATAAATGAAAAATAATCGTAATATGAGGGATCAAAATTGAATAATTATTTTTCGTTTCTTTTATCTTAAAAACAGTTGAGTGAAGATCGCAAATCGGCTCGCGTGACTTGGAGTGCAATGAGGGCGACACTAAACGTATTTCTTTTTTAAATTCCGCGAGACCGCGGTCAATCCAATGTCCATTGCTGCGGGCGTCTCTAGTGAAACTAGAAAGTATTTCCAGTGGCCGACACTATACGTGGGAGAGCAACGATTGGAGCAAGTGACTCAGGCTAATTTAACTCAGGCGCGATTTATTTAGTCACAGTTGATTGTCTGACTAGATGAGAAAAAACGGATACACCAACTAAATGCAATACTCAATACATTTATGCCAATACTTTCGTCTGCTTATACGATTCAAGAACTAGGTGCATATGCCATAACTATCCTGGGTTTTTGCAGCTATACCGCGAAGTTAAACGAAGGTAACGTTGTCTCATCTAGATTGTAGTAGTAAAGGCAGGTTTTTATAGGGTCAGTGCACAAGTCAGTATCGGCGCCAGTGTAGACGCCGATACTGACTTCATTTGTTTATATGGAGCCAGTAGTAAGTCAGCACTGACTTCCCACCGCTGTACTGATTTCAAATCAATTTACATTGGGTTTTTTCTCGGGTCAGCTCTGACTTGTATTGAATTCGGAGTCAGTAACTGGCCCTGTGTAAATCAGCCTTAAATATTTGTAATAAATTTCTACACTGTCAGACGTACATTAACTCACTTCCGAGTAAGATTGATAATTATGCACCTAAGACAAATATTGTTAAGATTAACTGTCTCCATTACATACAAATGCATATCTCTTTAATATTGGATAGAATCAGGCGTTAACTGGCGAAAATCCATGACAAAGTAATGGTAAGTAAGATGTTCAAACTTTTAAAATAATTGCATCATTCTCGCAACAATATACTCGTAAGACATTAAAACGTCGACAAATGTTTCACCTCTAAACGAGGCATTCTCAAGACTGTCTCAGAGAGAACAGCCTTGGCTCTATCTTGAACATCTTACTTACCATTACTTTGCATATCTCTTTGTTTATAATTAACATAAACCTAAGCCTAAGATATAGTAAGAAACGAGTCGTTAAAGTAATTTCTGCATACAAGTTTCGTCTTGTGAATTGACTCAATATAATAATAACCACTTGCTTTACAGTTCGTTCGCTTCTAACTTGTACCGGCAAATAAACCGTTCTCCGCACTCTTTGGAACATATTGGAACTTGTGTAAAATGTTTCTGAGTTTATATTATGTTCTATCGTTGTGCAGTACCTACTAGTTTTTAGTGCAAAAGACTTGTTGAACTTTGTTATTGTTCTACTTTGTTCCTGTTATTTGTTTTGATAACATTTGCCCTTAAAGAGAATAAAAAAATACTGTTTTAAGATCACTTTTTGGATCCAAAAAGTGATCTTAAAACAGTATTTTAGCAATACAAGAATTAGCTATTATCCGGTACTGACATATAAAGTAACCCAGGCTTTTATTAAAGATCTACTAAGAAAGAAATCATTTAAAATACAGTTATTAATTCTGATGAGATTTAGAAATATCCTGTTGTATTATGACTGAATAAACGCCTCCTATATAAAACGGTCCTTTACGTAAAGTAATTTTTGCGATAAGGTACCAAGAAAATTGGCTTCCGGTGTTACAGTATCATATTATTTTCAGTATCTTACCATTTGTTTGAAAATTTATACGCAATGTATGTGAGTTATGTACATAGCAATGCAAAATTTCATATTTCTAGCATTAACAGTGTGGGAGCAAAGCCGAGGACGCACGGACGGACACGACGAAACTATAAGGGTTCCGAGACTTTTTCTACGGAACCCTAAAAATATCATTGTAATATAGCAGATTTCACAATAGAATCAAATAGTCTTTTTTATATGTTAATATAAAGTTATAGCTACAAAGAAAACATTATACTATTTACGATTTCGGGACTTAAACGCGTAATTTACCTTATGTTTGGCCTGACGTTTCGACCGAGTTACATCGGGCCGTGGTCACAGGCTGACTGACAGCTTTTTAGCGTTTAAGTCCCGAAATCGTAAATAGTATAATGAATTCAGAACGCGAAAGTTTGAAAAATATTAAAGAAAACATTGTTTTCGAGATTTAAAAAATAATAGCGAGTAGCAATCGAGTTTAGATAGTAAGTTTGGGTTCTGTAATCGGCGATTCTATACACAGATTATGTCTACCTGTAACGAGGAGAAGCAAATTTTACGAATTCGACCCGAGCGTAAGAAAATAATTGTGTATTTGCTGGTAGAGAAAAAATAGAAAAGTACCAACGTATTTGATTACCTTTAGAAGCAACTCCTGTAGATTTTTTTTGAGTGAGGAAAGTACCTGGCAAGAAAAACTCACGGGCACTCACATTTGAGTTTGATACGCTATGGAGGATGTTCTTCAGGATATGAGCAAATCTGTTAAAGTAAGGATCAAATATGTCGAGGAGTCCGTTCCCCCTTGCCAATTCATTATTTTTGCGGACCATCCTAGTCAACGGGTTGTAAAATGAAATATTGTTTTTATATACCACTACCTGATCGCCGCAGCTCCGCCCGCGTGAAATCCCGGTTCCCGTGGGAAGACATTACCGGGATAAAAAGTAGCCTATGTTACTTAGGGTGAATGTAGCTTTCCAATGGTGAAAGAATTTTTGAAATCGGCATAGTAGTTTTTGAGTTTATTCATTACAAACAAAAATACAAATCTTTCCTCTTTATAATAATAGTATAGATTAAGGAAAACAGATTTGTGTCATTAGATCTTCTTGCTCTAAATTTAATATTGAAGTAGGTTATGTACTAGTTCTATTTAGTTGATACTAGATTTAACTAGATGACACTAGTTGTGCGTTATATACATACATTTATTTGTAAAGGGGTTTCTCTGTAGAAATTGTGTGTTATATTTTGCTTGAGAGAGCGTTGGGTAAATCCAAGATCGTTAGAGCAATAACCCAACAACTTCAAAGCAATGAAGATAATACGACTCCTCTTTGATATGTGGCATATGTATATTTAACTAACAAAATTTTAGGTAGGTACAAGAAAATTGTCTTATTAATATTATGTAGACAGCTAAAAGGGTTTGAAATAAATAAACATGACATGTGTTACACCATCACTCACCTGCTCTTGGTACACATGCAGGCTGACTTACAAAAAATATGACGTACAAAAAATATGATTTGCATATCAAAATATACTGGTTGCACAGCAAAACCTACTAAAGTCTTAGGGCAATCCGCCTTTGATAGGTTAGGTTAGTTTACTATTTTTTAATAAATAGCTTTGCGTCACGAACTGAAATTTCTGCTAAAATAAATATATTTTGAGGTAATCATTTGTTTCTACGCTTTACATAACGAAGGTTTTTTGATTAGCAGTTAAATACTACCCTTAAAACGTGGGAAATCTTGTCGTGTCGATGGGCAACACTATTATGATTATATTGTCTTGGCCCAGTGCTCTGCGACGCGAATCACATTTGGCTTCGCCTCGTACAGGTCATCTAAAGTGCACGACTATGGGCAACCCGGACATAACATCATGTGGCTGATGGTTTGTGGTGTTAAGCCACATTCACACTGGTTATCTTTAGTGACAATGTAACCACACTTGGACATATTATCTTTGGATCTGCCAACCTGGGTTCGCATTCTATTAAGAGCCTTCCAGGTGGGCCAGGGGAGTTTGCGTCCGGGGGGTAGTTTCTCAGTCGGTGGGATGAAGGTAGGTAGTGAGAAACTATCTTGCCATAGGCTCACTCTTGCCTTAGAAGGGTCCGTGCTATTGATAACAACAGTGCTGAGAAAACTGTGTCGCTGTGGGAAATAAACACCTATAACAAATTAAGTAATACCGCTCAAGGTTGCGTGATTCAAGTGAAACTTGATTATTATAGACGACAAGTGAGATGAACTGGTAGTCTATCTGTCTTTTGTGCAGAACATCGTACGGTCTCCGCTATGAGTTATAGTAATATGGTTAATTTGTGTTCATGCTATCGTGCAATGTATGGTTAACCCGTGAAACTGGTAAATTTTAATGTTGGCTCTGTGCCAGAATGAAGCATGGCCACCGTGATTATTGAACGGCTGAAAACGACATGAGTTGAATATTTTATTAGAAATTTAAAAAACTTGAGTGTAATTCATAATTCTTTTGGCACACTTGCCTCAATACCTTGGAATAGATTAATAGACGATAACTTGAGCTAAGTTTAATCTATCTATTAAAATCTCCGGACACGCATAAAAAGGAGAAAGCCTTTAACAAGGTAGCCAAGTCCTGCAAAAGGGTCCTGATGAAGGCGCGCTTCAATCACGTTGGCCGCGTGGGGGCCAGACTCTCGTCTTACCCATCTGGGAGTAAGGAGTTCTGGTCTCTAGCCAAATGTGTTGAGGCGAACTTTTGTCGATCCTCACTCCCTCCTTTGCAGAAACCTGATGGAACACTGGCACACACAGCTGTGGAAAAGGCTAATCTGTTTGCCTCTCTGTTTGCTGAAAATTCACGGATAGATGCTGGTACTAAAACACCACCTCAGCTACCTCCTAGTGATTGCAAAATGCCAGAAATCCGCATTCATCAAAAGGAGGTTCTCAAAATACTACGCACTCTAAATGTGAATAAAGCCAGTGGTCCCGACGGTATTCCCGCCATTGTTCTGAGGAACTGCGCAGCCGAGTTGTCTTCTGTCTTGACACGACTGTTCCGTATGTCTTTTCGGGCTGGTAAAGTTCCGAAAGCTTGGAAGGTAGCTAACGTACAGCCAGTACCGAAAAAGGGTAGTCGTGCAGACCCTGTCAACTACCGCCCAATTGCAATCACCTCCATTCTCTGCAAGGTGATGGAGCGTGTAATAAACAAACGTTTACTGGCATACCTCGAATGTAATGACCTCCTAAGTGATCGGCAATACGGGTTTCACCAACGCCGCTCTACTGGAGATCTTCTAGTGTATGCCACGCACATCTGGGGTGAGGCTCTTGAAAGATATGGTGAGGCACTTGCTGTGTCACTTGACATTTCAAAGGCTTTCGACAGGGTCTGGCACGAAGCCCTTATAACCAAGCTTCCTGCTTACGGAGTTCCGGCTAATCTTTGTGCTTGGATTTCAGATTTCCTGAGGGAACGATCTATTCGAGTGGTTGTTGACGGCTGCTCGTCTGATCTCTTAGCATTAACGCTGGGGTACCTCAGGGATCTGTTCTCTCGGCAACGTTATTCCTGCTACATATAAACGACCTGCTCAGACCCGGTATGTTTGGGTATGCGGACGATAGCACGGTTGCAGAGAGATATTTCTCCAGCGCAAAAGCCAAAAAACCGGAAATCGACGATTGTAGAGTGGCAATGGTTGAACGCACTAACTTAACCCTTCAGGCAGTGTCTGACTGGGGCGATGCTAACCTTGTCACATTCAACACTACGAAAACCCAGGCGTGTCTTTTCTCCGCTAAAAAGAGCCCGTCCACCAAGGCTCCTACTTGCCGGGATGTCCCTGTACCTGTGACTCAGCATCTTCAGCTCCTTGGTGTGGACTTATCATCCAACCTGAACTTTGGAAGCTACATAGAATCCAGGGCTAAAGCAGCTTCGAAAAAACTAGGCATCCTCTCTAAGGTGCGTAAATATTTTACTTCGAGTCAACTACTTAGTCTTTACTCAGCACAGGTACGCTCCTGCATGGAGTACTGCTCGCAACTTTGGGATGGATCCGCCCGCTACCAGCTTGAGACCCTGGAAGCTATTGACAGACGCGCCAGAAAACTTATAAGCGATGAGGCGCTCACAAGCAACCGACTTCAGAGCCTCGACCATCGCCGTCTGGTTGCGAGTCTGTGTGTCTTCTACAGGTTACATTTCGGAGAGTGTGCGCAGGAATTGCATGAATTAATTCCACCGGCACCATTCCATCATCGGACATCAAGGCGTGGTCTGAGATTCCATCCGTATGTGGTCGATATTCCACCTCTTCGTACCTCTCGATTCGCTTCTTCTTTCATCATGCGAACCGCTAAGGAATGGAATTCCCTTCCAGCGTCATTGTTCCCCGATACATATAATCTTGGGATTTTCAAGGCAAGAGTAAATAGGCATTATTTGAGTTTGCGTGCTTCATCTTAGACCGCATCGTTACTTAACATTCAGGTAAGATTGTGGTCAAACGCACTCAAATTTAGTCATAAAAAGAAAAAAAAAAAAAACCGAGAAAAACGGTAAAATATTAACATGAACAATATATCTACTCATGACGTCACTACAAAAATAGAGAAAGCACCAGCATTCGACTAAATTACGCGAGTACGCTCAACTTTCAAACTGATTTGCCAACTTTTTCTTGTCGAATATTTGTTTTATAGTACCTACCATTGGTTCGGCAAACTTGTCGCAAAACACTCACATGTTTCTCGCTTCATGGTTTCGTTAGAGGAATGGCTCTGGTCAGAATCGACAGGTTGAATGATGATTGTTTAATTCTCCTAATGTGATTTAATTTTAACTACTAATTTACAATAAGAATTACAATATACATAATTATATACTAAAAATATTTACATTACAAAATATCGTTAAAATCCTCCGCCTCTTTGCCGACTGGGAATGTTCCCACAATGCTGGCTGTGTTGCCACGTTGGATGGCGATACTTATTCTTTGAGCCAGTAAATAGCCAGCCTTCTGGTCCTGAGAAGCATCGATTAAGCGTTTAGCAATGTCTCTATAAAGGCGGCGAGCACTCGGACCCCATGACTCCAGTGTCTCAACCCCAAACGGCTCAAATATGAAAACCTCAAACTACAAATTACTCTTTACCTGACAATCTAATGTGCATAGAGGTACTTTTATAAGACCGCGGTCACCTCTACGTTCATTGCCGGGCTCCATAGAAGTCCTGGGATAACGTGGGTGTATATCTGCTTAATCTTTTGTGAAAACAGGCATCATATTTTTGGTAAATTCTTTAGAAATGAAAACATTGACCCAAATTAAAACCGTCAAAAATTGACACAAAAACCGACTTTAAAATACTGGAGTGGTACCAAATAACTTTTGAAATGGGATCACACAGCAGTAGTTTTTCATCAAAATATGTGTTATTATAATACTGGCTTTGTAGT
This sequence comes from Nudaria mundana, assembly GCA_963556515.1. Lineage (NCBI taxonomy): Eukaryota > Metazoa > Arthropoda > Insecta > Lepidoptera > Erebidae > Nudaria > Nudaria mundana. The sequence continues at coordinate 3,394,663 of OY748303.1, read as the reverse complement.
GTTCTTATGTATTCAAAATTCTTTCAATCTTTCTATGTAACTAGGTTACCATATACTTCTAATATAAACAAACAAGTACGAACACGTCTTTTTATTTAATAAACATAAAATTACAACAATATGAATTTCCAAAATCAACATACAACATAAAATCAAACATAAAAACTTTCGAATTTAGACCCTCTAAATTTTTTTGACGTTGTTCAAAAAGGGTAGCTTAAAGCTATGACAAAATTCATACTTCACTGTATGTACTGTGAGTAAATAAATGTATGTTGAATTAAAATTGAGGTATCTTAATTTGCAAGTGACTATTGAGTGAGTTTACAAAACCCATAGTAGCACTCCCCAATACCCGCATTATACAACCGTTTGATTATTATTTATTCAAAAACCAGGTCAGGCTAATTAAAATACTTTCAGGCACCCTAAACAATCTTAGTGAGTCTAGTACTGTTTCTGGGAACGTATGAGAACACTTCTTGTAAGAGATATTTTCGTCTCTATTGACAAATAGATGATTACCGCGACGCTGCAGACGCCCCGCGTAATTTTGTTTTCTCGTTCCCAATCCTACGGGAACACATCACTGGGATAAAAAATGTCACTCGTGATAATTACAATCTAGCCTTAAGACTAATAAGTAATTTGTATATAACTTAAATTGCTAAATAATTAAGATATAAGAATGTGTCCATTGGCACTTTTCTTATTGTAATACATTTTTGAAAAAAACTCACTTGTACACCATTCCACAAATACATTAAACTTATGAGTTTAATGACATAATATTAACGAAGTAGTTTCTGAAAGTAAAAATAAATAATATTAGTAGAAAATGTGTTATAAAAGTGAATTATGTGTGTGGATTAAGTAGGAGTGAACACCTCTGATGATGCCATAAGGCGAAACCGGTCAGAAAATAAAATATTTGTGGAATGGTGTACAAGTGAGTTTTTTTCAAAAATGTATTACTATAAGTTCCACCAAGTGCCGACAATCGAAAGCATAAATTTTCTTATTGTCTCTATATGAATGAATAATGACACTATGTTCTTGTTGTCTTAAAGTATAGCACTCACTGCTCACTGCACTATTATACTACACTAACTCGTAAGGTTTAGCCCTTCTCAGACTTCTCACTATGTCCGTAGTGTCGAGGAACTGGATGGCCTCGACATTCACATGGTGAATAAATCTATTTTGATGAGCTTTTGCATACTTTTGTATAAGGGGATAATGTGAACATATAAGTGAAAACAAAGTCTAAATTGGTTCCGTAGTTACCGAGCCTTTTCAATGCAAACTAATAATCAAATATTTCATCTTTGTTATATTAGTCTGTTGAATGAGAAGAGAGGAAAGTAGCGTGGTAAGAAAGATGCAAAGTATGAATGTGAAAAGATGGATGGAATGCGTGAGAGAGGATATGACCAGAAAAGGAGAGACTGAGGAGATGACGTGTGACAGAGATGTATGGAAGATGAAAACATGTTGCGCAGACCCCAAATGATTGGGATAAGGGCAGGCAGATGATTATGTTTTTTTTTTTTTTTTTTTTTTTGTTGACGCGGGGAATGCATTTAGGCACCGTCACCCCGCTGCGGGGGCAGCAGGGCGGTGTGTGGGACTCGACGGTCTGGGAACGGACCGTAATACCCACTAAACCACCGCGGTGTTCCGTCTCACCTTAAGCCGGCTCGCAGGGTAGGCCAGAGGTTAAATCACTGCGAGCCGGCAAGGGGCGCCCCGTGGAGTCGGGGCTCGCCTCGGGGGGGCCAATTAAGTGACCCCCCCGGAGCTCCCTAAGGAGCTGAAGAATCTAGCCCGCACCTCCACCGTTCTCGAGCACCTCTCTGAAAGCAGAGAGGGTAGAGAACGGCCGGTGCGGGCGTGCGTAAATGGGCACCGTCCGGAACACGAGGAGGGTGCCCGTCGCCACGGGTGACCATCGATGGGCGGAGGTCCCCCGACCTTCCACCCACGGTCAAATATCACTAGTCGGGGGCGCGCATGAAAGCCGCTAGGCGGCGCCCTCGGACCGGACGGCGGGGAGGAAGCGTGCGACCCGCCCGCTCCCTCACCCGCAATTCCTCTCTCTTGGCCGCCATCACCACGCTAGCAAACGTGGCGACGGCAGCCCAACACTGTTGGCTGCCGGCCATGGCTAACACCACGGCCGGCAGCGACAAATTCAAACCAACGATGCCCGTGAGGGCCATACGCGGCCCGTCCCATGCCGTGCACTCGGCAAGGGTGCAGATGATTATGTTATATTAGTCTGGTATAGATAACTTGGGTCCTAGTGTTGTTGGTGGGGTTAAGAGTAACTAATAATACAGTACATACGTTATACTTTTTATTTTTTCACGCGCAATCGCCAGTACCTATTCCAATTTCATGCTCCATGATCATGGTGCTTGCAACAGTGCCGAAATGTCGAGAACTCGAAACATCATTAGATTGTACGATATCAATAACTCTATATAGCTCTTTATAACTGTATCAGTTTTGTACACTAATGTAATGATAGCGTCAGAGCACTGACTCCCAAGATACAGGAATACCTAGATGGGAAGGGATGGGGAGGGGGGTTTATGTTATTATAATAATAATAATAAACACCTGGCAACACTGCTACAAAACAGTCACATTTTTTTCTTGAGGAGCATTTACTAAAATATTTTACCTTTAATCTACAATAATACAAAAATATCATTCAAAACATAATAAAAGTACAAATATATATCTATAACAAAAAAATCAGCATGAAGAAAATCCGGAAAAAAACACAAACAAATATTTTATAAATTATAGTACACTTTGACACATTATGTCAGTGTAACAAACTGAAAATGATAATATGAAAATAAGATGAAAATCAAGAAAAAATATAATGTTGACCAGAGCTGGCGCCAAAAAAGCACAACTACCAACCCCGGACTTGTCGCACAGCTCCGCCTTACAGTCGTCGACAACTGTGACTACTGGTGAGGCGTCGAGCTCAAGCAGCGACGAGTTTTTCTCTCCGCCGACGTCGCCTCTACCTGTACGTCGGCAGGGGAGAGGCCGGCCACCGACTGGCTTGGGACCCCGAGGCCCTCCGGCTTCGATTACGGACCCCGCTACCGGTGGTAATGTGCACCGCATTCGATGGAACTTCGGTATGAATGAAAACGTGATGCGGGCATATTTTGTGGCTACAGAGGGGGGAACTAACCTCACTGCGTACCGTGTTCGCATGCTACCTCTGTTTCAGGTACTTGAACCAGATGTCAACGTATCGGCACAACGCCTATCGGATCAGGTGCGCGCCATACAACGCTGTCACCTGTTGGATGACGCTACACTTGAGAGGCTACGCTTAGAAGTGTGTAGTGGTATCACGCCTTCTTCATTGCAACCATTACCTGTGCCATTACAAAGTAACCGTAATGAAAGAACGCAAGAAAACATCATCTCACATGTTGGTGAAGAAGTGAGTGATGCTGCTATACCTGTAAGTACTCAATACAATGAGGAATTAAGGAGCGCTTTGGAGCGAGCGATTGGTGAGTTTCAATCTGTCCCTATTGAGTGTAGACCGCGGCTTCCGCGTTTGCCCACACATAAAAAAAACGTGGCGCTAGTGTGTGCCCTAGACTCGATGTTAACATCGTTTTTTAACAACTGCAGAAACATTACTGATGCCCATTCCATTCTGTACTGTGCAGCTGTTGCAGTATGTCGAATAGCTGGTGTTAAATTTTTTAAACAAGAAACAGCTATTCGACCAAAGCCTGCTGTACCAGCTTGGCAGTGCAGAATTGAACGGCGCATCAACGAGGCTAGGGTGCTCATTGGCAAGCTACACTGCTTCAGGACGGGCAATACACGCCCGAGAGTCATGCGCTTTGTGACCCGTGCATTCGTGGGAACTAATATTAGGCCCTGTGAATACTCTGTTCGGGTCACAGAGCGCATCGATTACCTGAAGCAGAAAGTTTATGCGTGGGCGAACTGCATAAGGCGGTACAAAAAAAGAGTGGACAGATACACTCAGAATCGCTTGTTCCAAAAAAATGAGAGGTGGGTATATAGAGGGTGGGAGCGACCTAACTCGGATGTGACTGATGGGAGTCTACCTGATGCTGTTTCTACAGTTAACTTCTGGAAAAGCATCTGGTCGACGCCCGTCAGTCATACACAGGATGCGTGGATTAGGGATGTTGAGCGGGCGTGTGAACCAATTCCAGCTATGGAACCTATAACCATATCTGAAGAAGATATTGGTTGTGCAGTTCGTTCGTTGCCAAATTGGAAATCTGCTGGACCGGACGGACTGCACAACTTTTGGTTAAAATGGTTCCGTAGCTCACACGCTTGCTTGGCATCTTGCTTCCAGTCATCCCTTGAGTCATCGTCGCTTCCAGCTTTTATGACTACCGGAGTAACCCACCTCCTATACAAGTCTGGTAGTACCACAGACCCCAAAAATTATAGACCTATAACTTGTCTACCTACCATATACAAACTTTTTACATCCATCCTGAGAGTAAAAATATATTCACATGTACAAAACAATAACATCTTGTCAATCTCTCAGAATGGATGTAAAAGTGGGGCACGTGGTACGAAAGAGCTCCTTATTATTGACATGGCTGTTTGCCAGCAGGTACGCCGCAACCGAAAGAACCTTGCGACATGCTGGATTGACTATAAGAAAGCGTACGATTCTGTGCCTCATACATGGCTTCGGAGGGTGCTAGAGCTGTATAAAGTTGATGCAACTCTATGCACCTTTTTGGGGTCATGTATGAGACAATGGAGTACGGTTCTTGTTTATCCAGGGTGTCGTCAGGTTCTAGGAGGTGGTGTACCAATAGGGATTGAGAGAGGTATTTTCCAGGGTGATAGTCTGAGTCCGTTGTGGTTTTGTCTAGCACTGAATCCTCTCAGTACGTTACTAGAGGGTTCAGGGTTAGGCTATCGGATGCGCAGAGGGGGTCAAATTTTGTCCCACCTTTTTTACATGGATGACCTAAAGTTATTTGCCCCTAATGGCCCCGATTTGATGGCTTTGCTAAAAGTTTCTGAAACTTTTAGTAAGGCCATCAGTATGGAGTTTGGGGTAGATAAGTGTGCGGTCATGCATGTAAAAAGGGGCGGGATTGTGGAATCTGAAGGAGTCCATCTTTCAGATTTCACACGATTTGGGTCGCTCTCCGCAACCGAAACCTACAAATATTTAGGTATGTCTCAAGCTCTGTGTATTGCTGAGACTGACATGAAACAGAAGTTGCAGGATCGTTTCTTTGGCCGCCTGAAAAAAATACTGAAAAGTCTTTTATCAGGCGGTAACAAGGTGCGTGCTGTCAACGGCTGGGCCATGCCAGTCTTAGTATACTCTTTTGGCATACTTAGATGGACTCAGACGGAGTTAGAAGCTCTGGATAGGAAGGTGCGTTGTCTATTGACTTCATATCGAATGCACCACCCACGTTCGTCAGTACTGAGGTTGTATATACCACGGAAATGCGGGGGTCGGGGATTTTTAAATACCAAGACTTTCCATAACCGTGAGATATGCAACCTTAGAGAGTATTTCCTGCAGGTGGACGTGGATGTGCATCGAGATGTTGTGGCAATAGACAACGGACTGACCCCGCTGTCCCTTGCGAAAGAGAACTGGCGCAAACCTGTAATATTAAGTGTATCTGATCGGAAGGAAATATGGAAGAGCAAGGAACTGCATGGTCGATTTTATCGGGCTCTAAATGGGCCCGATGTTGATTCAATAGCATCGGTATCCTGGTTACGATTTGGTGATCTCTTCGGAGAAACTGAGGGTTTTATCTGTGCAATCACTGACGAAGTCGTGATGACGAATAACTATCGGAGATTTATTGTCAAAGATGGGACGCTAGACATTTGTCGGGCATGTCATCGTCCCGGAGAATCTTTAAGACATATTATCTCTGGTTGTTCCCGTCTTGCGAACGGTGAGTATTTGCACAGACACAACCAAGTAGCCAGGATAATCCACCAGCAACTTGCTCTAAAGTATAATCTTGTCGACGTGGAGGTACCTTATTACAAGTATGTGCCCGACCCAGTTCTTGAGAACGGTCATGTCACATTGTATTGGGATCGATCTATTATCACTGATAGGACTGTTATAGCTAACAGACCTGATATAGTGATAATGGATCGATTAAAGCGCCTTGCAGTAATTGTCGATATCACTGTGCCACATGACGAGAATCTCGTGAAAGCAGAAAAAGATAAACAAATTAAATATTTAGACCTAGCTCACGAGATTGTCGACATGTGGGATGTGGATTCGGCGATTATTGTTCCGATAGTCGTGTCTGCGCATGGTCTAATAGCCAAGAGCCTCGACCTCCACCTACAGAGGCTCGCGTTAGGCAGCTGGATCAAGGGCTTGATGCAGAAGGCGGTTCTGTTGAATACGGCCCGTATTGTGCGGAAGTTCCTGTCTTTGGAGCCCTAACCACCGGTAGCTTGGTCCCTGTACCCGATGCCGGTGGGTTACTGTTTTTTATATTTTTAAATGTATTTTTTTATAAATCTATCTAAAAATGTAATAAATATGTGTTAAGTGTTAATAAAGAGAATAATAATAAATATTTTTAGATATTTTCACACAACGTCATCTAGCCCAAACTAAGCTATAAGCTTGTGCTATGGGATCTAGACAACTGATAAACATACTTATATATTTCTAAATATATACATAATATACATAGAAAACACCCAAACTCCGAAACAAACATTTGTGGATCACACAAATATCTGATTCGACCCGGGAATCGAACCTGAGACTCCGGAGTCGAAAGCCGATGTACTACCGACCACGCCACCGAAGCAGTTACATATTAGTGTGCAACTACTCAAATATCAACATTTACAACATTAAGAAATAAATTATAAATAGATCACAAAAACTGATGTCATCGGCGGGACTCGAACCCACAGCCTTTCCCCAACAGGGGGAGAGAATAGTTTAAGCAAACTCATTGCTTTAAAATACAAATGTATACCAACATTCACATCTTATTTCTAGCAAATAATTTGTACATTTTGTTTGTGATATGTACCTACAATGTTTTTACCTTGTATATGTGTGTGGTTCTTTGTAAACATTTTTGTTGCGCAACTGTTGCTATACCAGACATATCAGCACAAATGCGGCCCGCAACATGATAACTTGGAAACATGTGCATGAAACCATGTTTATAAACAAATGTTTACAATGAATACGGAGCTTAATAGTAATACAGTAAGTACCTATTATATTTGTTGCTCACCGACTTCAACAAAAAACGTAAATTATTTTCTTGATTCTCTAGATTTTGTTCAATACAGCATAAATATTGAAAGATGTAGATAAAATAAATCATTTTATTCCCAATGGAAATATCACACCGCGAGAGACCACAAAATAAACGCCCTGATTGATAAAAGGTAGTTCATCCACTCGATGCCATACTATTATAACCTCAAATTGTGTTATGATTGATTTTTAGTGATCCTTAGTTCAAGTCTCGGAACCCTTATAGTTTTGTCATGCCTGTCCTTTCGTCTGTCCGTCCGTCTTCAGCTTTATTCCCAAACGACTAGAGCTAGAAACATGAAACGTTGCATGGATAATGTGTGAAAAAACATTTTTTTATTGCGGGGGAGGTACCGCAATAAAAAATGTGTTTACACGTAAAATGGGCATTTTTTTCTCGCACGAGCCCATAATGTGGAGCATCATGAGATAGGTATTTTATAAACTGAGAGGTTAATAAGACAATTTTTCGACTTAAGTATCCGTTTGCGAGATATTCAGCTCAAAAGCGCACTTTTTTGTTAAAATATTATTGTTAAATTATTAACATTTTTTAATACTAAAACTTCTTTAGTTGGTAAAAAGGACTATTTTTTTGTTAAAGTGTATTTTTTTGGCAAAAAAACAATTTGAGTAATATGTTTTATCGCTAGCAATGGACAACAGTATTTAGGATTACCCAACATTCAATAACTTATAGGAAATTGTAGCACATGACATCAGTCGATTCTTTCCTCACAAAATGGCGGCTGATCCGCCATAATACTACTCCAGAAAATGTTTGGGTTTAGCCTGGTTTGGTCTCTGATAGATGAAGTCACACATAAATGTACTCACGATGAAATAATAAGTATTAGCTAGAGTGTTTGTGATGTTGATCTCCTAATTGGACATAGAGTTCTCATTTTACCCGACTGCCAAGAATAGGTTATTTTTTTTGTATACTTTTGATACCTGTCTATAGAATATGGAATAGTACTTACATACAGAACTTGCACTCCGACCTTAATTAAAGCACATTCTTTTGTTTACAGAGAACATCATTCGAACGTTAGGGTTGTCCAGTAAAGTAAAATATATACCAGCATAATTTGACCAATAATTATGACGTTAATGCCTTAATATCAACTCTATGGTCAATGCTGTGTCACAGATAAGAGACAACCTTTACTGATTTACAACTTCAAGTTGTCGCTGACGTCGCGTCTTTTTTGCGGTTGTTAGGCGAGAGACATAGGTCTGCCTGTACCTGAAACGAGTACCTATTATTTTGACACTATTGATAAGGGAGTCTAAATAAAAGATCTGAAACCATGAGTTTGTTCCACATGCTATAAAGCTACTTTTCCAGATTTTTTTAAATTTTCAACAGACTTCTAAGAAAAGTTAAAGTAGGTACACGGGCAGAAGCACAAACTTCCATTAGTATATCCATAAAATACTCCGGCGTGCCTCAAAGAGCACGCTAAGCCGTCGTCGGTCCACACGAATATCTATAGCAGTCGTTACGGGTATTTGGAGCCCCAAAACAAAGTCTGACTGGTTGTGAAGGTCAGATGGCAGCCGCGGACGGAAAATAATAAAGTTCAGGCGCATCGCAGTTAGACTGGAAAGCCTACCCCGACTGAGTTGGGAAAAGGCTCGATGGACAATGATCCCTAAAATAGCTATGAGTATTTATAGTTTTGTGGCCTTGTAGCCTTTCGACTCTCGAGAGTTCTCTGTATTAAAAAATAAATGACATATTTTTATCAACACGTCACCATATATTTTTTGTTACGAACACAATATCGTTATGTTTTGATAGGAAAAGAGATATTTTTCACTTTCAGGGGCCAGCGAACATAAAATATAGAACATACACTAAACCACGCATATATTCTTGAACGGGTAGGTAGAAGCATTTCTACACATTTATTTTTGTTTGTATGGTCACAGATATAAGAATACTATACTACGATACTTGTAGTATGGTATGGTGTACTAAACCATTCTCTTTTAGTAATAATTATGTTTATTTTTACTACGCATTTATTAGCTTCACTTGTATGCTTGTTTGCTTGTATGTATGTTTGTTTGCAACCGACTCTTTTGGGTTCGATTTTGCCCTACTTTGAACGATCAGATTTCATTAAAACTTTGCACACCTGTCAAAGACCGATGACAATGCGATTGAAAATTTAGAATAAAAAATGAAATTAAAAACTCAAAAATGAAAAATAAATAATAGTTTAAAAAAAACTAAAAACACACGCTTTTATAGAGAATCCAACTAAAATGTAGAAAATAAATTTAATAAGTTTGAATTAAGAATAGTGTAAATAAGAAATAAATGTATATTATTGTTTAAAAGCGTGAGGAGCATTTTAAGATATTATCAAAATGATAATTCTTCTACTCATATCATATTGCTCATATTGTTCCACTTTTCTCCTGGCAAAGACTGTCTGCCTAACCCTTCGGGGATATAGGCGTGTTCGAACAGGAGTTCGTCCCTTGTTATAGGGGGAGAGCCTATAGTCGCTCATATTATGTAACTTTTAAGTTTACCAGAGTATTATATAGAGTGTAGATATAATTAATGTATATACACAGACGCTGCCTGTGTCGAAAGTCAGTTAATCTACCATACATTTATTAAGAACTTATGTGTTAGTAAAATTCGCTAGGGAAATAAATAGCCGTACCTACCTAATATAAGTCTAGAACGGCCCTGCCGATGACATCAGTTTTTGTGATCTATTTATAATTTCTTTCTTAATATTTTAAGAATAGTTTACGCAAACTCATTGCTTAGAAATATAAAAAAAAATAAGCTACATAATCTTAAACAGATAAGGCGGAATTGTTTTAAAACAGAAATAAACAAGTTATACACATACTGAGCGTTAAACAATATCAAGTGTCAGCATTTCAAACAAACAGAACGTAAAGATATACGACGCCGTAAATATAACAGCGGGTAGAATCAACTGACGACATATTTATGACACCTTTGAGCGCGAAAACGAACTGAGATATGGGAGTTCGATTTTTGCTGAGCGCGTGGCTGGTGGCTTTTTAGGTTACCTCTGGCGCTCCGCAAAAATCGGGTTTCCAGACACTCTCATAACGAACAACGTTTCTTGTCCTGCACCTGGAGCTAGTTAGAAATAACTAGTTCTTCTGTGCGGGACTATCAATTAATCAAGCATTACCTTGACATTGGCGAAATCATCGATGAAAATCGATGAAGCCACGTTTTTAAAAAAGAAGAAGAAGAACCGATTGTCAAATTAAAGTTTTAAAATATTATCAGGGGTTTATTTATAATAACAATTACAATATACATAATTATATACTCTCTAAATACCTGTCCATCTAAGGTTGCCTGTAAGATATTGGTTTTAGCGATAAAGGCCGCCCTTTGTACATACTGTATCTGTTGTATCCTATGATTTTTAATTGGTGTACCATAAAGTTTATTCTAATCTAATCTAATATACTAAATATATTTATATTACAAAATATCATTTAAAAAATCCTCCGCATCATTGCCGACTGGGAGTTTTTATTAATTCTAATATTATACAGTAAATATCCAGACAGACAGACTATATAATAGGTAAGCAAAGGTAAATGACCCCCCCCCCCATCTTGCAAGTGATTTGATCCCAACTAATAAGCGGTAAGCCTATTGCCGTTACCGGATACTAGAGAAGATACATCGATACGAGCACATACAGATACATTGTTACGTACCGCTTAATAGTATCTCAGCAGTCCGAGCGAGTGAAGTAACAGTTTTCATAATGCCGTAAAGGCGAAAGGTCAGGTTATCATAATAAATCAGTGGAATAGTTGTACATGTGTGTTCATCACGTATAAATAGGTATAGGTAGAGCTGAGAAACCCACGTCAATCTCAGAACCTGCCGTTCTACAGGCAAGGCTTTGACAAAGAGAAAAGGTTCCGGTTAGCAGCAATAGGCTTACTCCCTATTGTGTGGTACTACAAAGCGAAATGTGGGCGTATAATCTGCATCTGCTTACCCCTCGAGGAAACAGGCGTAGTTTTATGTGTGTATGTTACGTTCAAACGATCATTTTAAACAGAATATCTACAGAGTTTTTAATCCTTAGATATAAAGCGCTTTACTGAAAATTTTCAACGGAGTATTGTTGCTTCATTTTAATATAAAACGTATAATGACGGACAAACAGAGTTTTAATTTTCCGTCTTGGGTTTCCTCACTAATTAAAAACTAAAGTTAATGCGAACGTTAGTCTCAAACCTAGTTTTAATATTTAGGTTTAGAAGAGAAGAAGATTTTATTAACATTTTTATTACAAGGGCATTAAGTAAGATTCAATCGATCCCACAAAGTCTGGAATCTTAACCCTTAACCACTGCAAGCCATTAAGTACACTACTACTCTGTACAACGGACTACATACGTGAGTGACTTTAAAGGGCTTTGGTGAATCGTTATTTTCTAGCTATTATAGATACTAGACAACTGATAAACATACATATATATTTCTAAATACATACATAATATACATACAAACCACCCAAAATCCGAAACAAACCTTTGTGAATCACACAAATATTTGATTCTACCCGGGAATCAAACCCGGGACTCCGGAGTCGAAAGCCAATGCACTACCGAACACGCCACCGAAGCAGTCAACACCTATACCTATATAAACAAGACATATTATACAATAACATATTAACAACTCATATTATGTAACTTTTAAGTTTACCAGAGTATTATATAGAGTGTAGATATAATTAATGTATATACACAGACGCTGCCTTTGTCGAAAGTCAGTTAATCTACCATACATTTATTAAGAACTTATGTGTTAGTAAAATTCGCTAGGGAAATAAATAGCCGTACCTACCTAATATAAGTCTAGAACGGCCCTGCCGATGACATCAGTTTTTGTGATCTATTTATAATTTCTTTCTTAATATTTTAAGAATAGTTTACGCAAACTCATTGCTTAGAAATATAAAAAAAAATAAGCTACATAATCTTAAACAGATAAGGCGGAATTGTTTTAAAACAGAAATAAACAAGTTATACACATACTGAGCGTTAAACAATATCAAGTGTCAGCATTTCAAACAAACAGAACGTAAAGATATACGACGCCGTAAATATAACAGCGGGTAGAATCAACTGACGACATATTTATGACACCTTTGAGCGCGAAAACGAACTGAGATATGGGAGTTCGATTTTTGCTGAGCGCGTGGCTGGTGGCTTTTTAGGTTACCTCTGGCGCTCCGCAAAAATCGGGTTTCCAGACACTCTCATAACGAACAACGTTTCTTGTCCTGCACCTGGAGCTAGTTAGAAATAACTAGTTCTTCTGTGCGGGACTATCAATTAATCAAGCATTACCTTGACATTGGCGAAATCATCGATGAAAATCGATGAAGCCACGTTTTTAAAAAAGAAGAAGAAGAACCGATTGTCAAATTAAAGTTTTAAAATATTATCAGGGGTTTATTTATAATAACAATTACAATATACATAATTATATACTCTCTAAATACCTGTCCATCTAAGGTTGCCTGTAAGATATTGGTTTTAGCGATAAAGGCCGCCCTTTGTACATACTGTATCTGTTGTATCCTATGATTTTTAATTGGTGTACCATAAAGTTTATTCTAATCTAATCTAATATACTAAATATATTTATATTACAAAATATCATTTAAAAAATCCTCCGCATCATTGCCGACTGGGAGTTTTTATTAATTCTAATATTATACAGTAAATATCCAGACAGACAGACTATATAATAGGTAAGCAAAGGTAAATGACCCCCCCCCCCATCTTGCAAGTGATTTGATCCCAACTAATAAGCGGTAAGCCTATTGCCGTTACCGGACACTAGAGAAGATACATCGATACGAGCACATACAGATACATTGTTACGTACCGCTTAATAGTATCTCAGCAGTCCGAGCGAGTGAAGTAACAGTTTTCATAATGCCGTAAAGGCGAAAGGTCAGGTTATCATAATAAATCAGTGGAATAGTTGTACATGTGTGTTCATCACGTATAAATAGGTATAGGTAGAGCTGAGAAACCCACGTCAATCTCAGAAGCAAGTGGTACACCTGCCGTTCTACAGGCAAGGCTTTGACAAAGAGAAAAGGTTCCGGTTAGCAGCAATAGGCTTACTCCCTATTGTGTGGTACTACAAAGCGAAATATGGGGGTAGTAGGCGTAGTTTTATGTGTGTATACGTTCAAACGATCATTTTAAACAGAATATCTATAGAGTTTTTAATCCTTAGATATAAAGCGCTTTACTGAAAATTTTCAACGGAGTATTGTTGCTTCATTTTAATATAAAATGTAAAATGACGGACAAACAGAGTTTTAATTTTCCGTCTTGGGTTTCCTCACTAATTAAAAACTAAAGTTAATGCGAACGTTAGTCTCAAACCTAGTTTTAATATTTAGGTTTAGAAGAGAAGAAGATTTTATTAACATTTTTATTACAAGGGCATTAAGTAAGATTCAATCGATCCCACAAAGTCTGGAATCTTAACCCTTAACCACTGCAAGCCATTAAGTACACTACTACTCTGTACAACGGACTACATACGTGAGTGACTTTAAAGGGCTTTGGTGAATCGTTATTTTCTAGCTATTATAGATACTAGACAACTGATAAACATACATATATATTTCTAAATACATACATAATATACATACAAACCACCCAAAATCCGAAACAAACCTTTGTGAATCACACAAATATTTGATTCGACCCGGGAATCAAACCCGGGACTCCGGAGTCGAAAGCCAATGCACTACCGAACACGCCACCGAAGCAGTCAACACCTATACCTATATAAACAAGAATTCTTTTTGAAACTACCACAAAAGCTGTAAATATAGAATGATATATTTCCTACAAACTGCCAAAATAAAACATAAATGTTTAGTACAAACAAAAGGGAACAAATCAAAGAACTCCTTGTTACTTTTCAGGTAACAAAGCACCTATAAATCTATAAATTTCTCACGCTTTTGTCTCTAGTTATAAGGAAATCGCGGAAACAGTAACAGTTATATACTAGAAGAATTGAAACTTAATCATCTTTTGAGAATAACTCATCTACACTACTATTATAAAGAGGAAAGATTTGTATTTTTGTGTGTATGTTTGTAATGAATAAACTCAAGAAAATTCTGTGCCGATTTCAAAAATTCTTTCACCATTGGAAAGCTACATTCACCCTGAGTAACATAGGCTACTTTTAATCCCGGTTATGTGTTCCCACGGGAACCGGGAACAAATAAACTAAATCAATCGGGCGGAGCTGCGGCGATCAGCTAGTTAAAAATAAACAAACCTAAGACAAGGTTCCGCCGGGCGCCACTGGAAATACGTTCTGCTTGTAACCAGAGACGGCAAGGGACGTTAGAGTGGCCGCAACCTTGGGCCGTGGAATTAATAAAAAATAAAAAAACCTAAGGCAAGGCATGCTCCATGAGTACTTTCGATGACTTTTACGATTTACAGAATTGTAAGCAATCTTTCAATTACAAATACGAGACGACAACAAAAAATAACTAACCCAAAATATAACGCATGCACACAAAGACACTCTTTAAGATTTGACTGACACGGTAGCGTAGTGGTATGAGTAGGCGACTGCCGGACCTCAGGTCCCAGGTTCGATTTCGTAGGAATCATTTGTGCGATCCACAAATGTTTGTTTCGGAGTTTGGGTATTTTCTTTGTATAATATGTATGTATTAAGAAATACGAGTATATAAGTATGTTTATCAGTCGTCTAGATCTCGTAACACAAGCTTATATTAGCTTAATTTGGGGTAGATGACGTCGTGTGAGAATGTCAAAAAATATTAATTTATTTATACATATTTTTGTTAAAATTATTAGCGATTCATAATAGTTTAGCGCTTCTGATTTAAACCATTCCTAGGTAATAGTTTCCATCCAGTTATGAAATTAGGTAATATGTATGCGAAACTTTGATGTCTTATATTGAACAATAACAGTAAATAACAAGACTACCACAGCTGAGATGGGAATTGCCCTCATATATTTTAGTAAATATTTGCTTTCGAGCAGATTGTTTCCGAGTTGAAATTATCAAAATTAAAATTACAGATACACGAGAAAGCTTGTTGTTTCTGTATATGAAACTTTGGAATGAGTTTCTTTGAGTTTGAAATGTGGAATGTGTTCAGACTGCTGTAGAATTAAATGTCTATGTATCTCTACATATTAGAAAACTAAGAGATGTTCAAAGTACAAACAAATAGTTTTAGTATGTGATGAGCCTATTCTAAATAGAATTTTGTTCTGTGGAGCTAATATCTATGGATATGAGAAAATATTACTCGTATCACAAAGTGACAATATAACAAAATATAATCATACACATACGTGATATCAAAGGTTTCACAATTTCGGCCCACTTTGATGATCTTCTATAGCAGTTTAGCATACACCTGACCCTTGGGTTTGATTCCCAAGTTGGAAAAAATCTTTTTATAAATAATCACACACGCACACACATATAACGCCTATATCCCCGAAGGGGTAGGCAGAGATGTATTACACACCCACAATTTGCCAGTATTTTTAGTCGCACATTTATATTGGGTTATGTCCAAAATGGCCAAATGAATTTAATAAAGAGTAGCAGCAAAATTGTAATTTTGAAAAAAAAAATTGAATACTATTGCCTTGCGATCTCGGACTATATTGGAATAATGCTATTAAAAATTATATCTAGTTCTGAGGCTGAATGACATTGTGTAAAAGCGTTCTAAATATTTACTTGTATATTATGAAAATAACTGGTGAAAGCATAAGTTATTGAGCTCCATAAAAACAATTTTACAAATTGGATGTCCGCGGCAATACTTACATGAAATCTCCCTGTCAAGTTGCATCCAGCAAAAACCCCGTAGATGCGACTTCGTAACTGTCACGAATTCAATTTGCCAAGCGGAATTAGCTGGACAAAGTTACTCGGTAGTCAAGCGGGACTCGGGAACCGTGTTACTCGGAATTGTGGTTACCTACGTATACAGTTTGGACGAATATTGATTAGAAAGTAGCAAATAAACACGCAAAATCACGCCCTTATCCTTGAAGAGGTAAACAAGTTTTCGCCAAAAGGCGTGAAACTCGTGAGTGCGTGCGTTACGACATAATCGCGCTTGGAGACACCTGCCGATACGCGCACCCCCGATCCGCGACACGTCGACGTCATTACGTGCACATTAAGATAACATATAATTATATATATTCTTATTTATAAGGTATTTATATACTAACTATTATAGTTTTAAGATTTATTAACTAATACAGTTTTGTAATATCTATTATGTATCTTTAGGTTTAAGAACATGATCTACGGTAAACCTTACCGGTTTTCATAAATTGACAACTATCTAGAAAAATATGTTTAGGAAAATGTCATTTAATGTAATCAAATGTGTGGTTTTAAATAAAGTATTAGATAATTTGTTTGATTGTATTTCGAGTCCGAGATGCCTAGGACTTTAATTGGCGGTGCCACTGACGACTGGCACGTAAGATTTTGTTGCCTTTCATCAACATTTCATAGCAAGGCAACGAATTTCAATTTCTTTTCAAAATTAGTTGCTACTTTTTGTTACATTCATTCGGCCAATTTGGACATAACCTATTATAAAAATATGCCCGGTGACGGCAATAGGCTTGCTCCCAATTACGTGGGTCTAAAAATACTGGAAAGTTGTGGGTGGGTAATGCACCTCTGCCTACCCCTTCGGGATATAGGCGTGATATGTGTGTGTGTGTGTGTGTGTTTACTATGATAAATTGTGTTCATGATTCTTATAAATAACTGATTGAACCATGAGGATTGTCGTCAAATAAGATCCAGTTTAAGTTCTATGATAAGTTCTTTTTTTTGCGTATAACCCATAATTTCCACTTAATTCCTATGTATTTCTATATACTTACCTAATATTAATTAGATTGCTTCAGTGACGTGGTCAGTTGTGTACCCGCTTTCGACGCTGGATTCTCGAGTTCGATTCCCGGTCGGGACAAACTTTGTGTGATGACATATACGTTTGCACCGAAGTCTGGATGTTTCCATGTGTAATATGTATGACATTTAAAAAGAAAGTATATATAATTATTTATATCAGTTTAATTAGTACTCATATCACAGCTCCGCTTACATTGAGATTAGATGACGTTGTGTGAATTGTCCTTTTTCTATTTTTTTTATTCCGCGGTCCAAGGCCGCGGCCCCTTGTATCTCCGTTGCCCGGTGTGAATTGTCCTAACATATTTATAACCTTCTATTTTCCTGTTCATGTGTTCACTTAGTATTTATTTCTATATTTCGACACCATTACCCACCTTAAAACTTGTCTATTTCAATACATGTCCATCCTAAGGTTGCCTGTAAGATATTGCTTTTTGCGATAAGGCCGCTCTTTGTGTATCGGATATATATATCTTTTCTGTAATTTCTAATTGGTGTATAATAAAGATTATTCTAACCTATTCTAATCTAAAATAAAGATAAGTTTGACATGTGTCAAGATGGCCACCATAAACCTACAACTGAGTCGCAAGTCTCGGTCGCCTGCGATGTATCCCCCATTTTTTCACACGAATGCTTAGTATTAGATCTCGTGAGTTCTAGAGTTAGCCGAAATGAAACCACCCCTTATAGTATGTATTAATTTTATACATCATCATCCTAGTGCTTCATCGTTTTTGTGGTCTGCATGCCGCACAATATCTCACTGGTCCATTAAACCACTGTCAACCGTTAAATGAGATTATGGGTTCATTTGACCACAAAACAGTACAACAACTTTGCGGTAATAAACTTGATAGGTATTTGTTTTATTCGCTGCAACATGAAATGAGACCTTTTCTTTTATTTTTTTTTTAGTTCCGCGGCCTAAGGCCCTAACGTCTCTGGTTACAGGCAGAACGTATTTCCAGTGGCGCCCGGCATGAAATGAGAACTGAGCACGGTTCCTTCAAAGTTGTTGAACTAATTGAGTTTCTACAGGTAATTGCTAATGTACTAGGTACCTAGGTTTTGCCACGAAGCTTTTACTTTGATAATAGAAAAATACCGACCAATTGCGTAACACGCATAGAATAGAGTTCTGTAGTTACCCATTATTGTGCGTTGATTTAGAAAGCGGGATTGGTATTTATTACTATGATATCCAAGTAAAACGTAGTTTACAGGTTTGGCCTCTATAACTGCTGAACTAATACACTTAATTTAATTTTATTTTTTATTTTTATTTTTTTAAGATATGATAAGATAAATACTCTTTATTGTAGATCATAAATAATCAATAAATAGTAACGTATTACATATATGCCTTAAAACGAATGTACAAAGGGCGGCCTTTTCCCTAATAAGCGATCTCTTTCAGGCAACCTTTGGATGGAAAGAGATACGAGTATATACGATGTGGGTAGTGTACAATATATAAATAACTTAAGTAATAGAAAAAAGAAAGGTGAAAAAAAACAAAGATTGGAGAAAGAGTGGTTTGCGAAAAATCCGATGAATAATATAATTACATAGTATCCTACTTTTAACTTAAATACAAAAATATGAATATACTATATAAAACTCGAAGCTGCGGTCGCTGCCGTGGTACTGCGCTGCAGCATGCAATTGAGCGAAGCGACTATTTCTATTTAGGCATTTATCAATCTATAAGGAGCAGGTTTTCAAAAAAGTTATTGACCAAAAATATGTCAATAACTTTTTTGAAGGTCCTAAATTAAAATTCGGTCTCGAGCAAAACCTGCTCCTGAGAATGCTTGATTTTTGAGTGAAAAAATCATGAAAATTGGTTGGGTAGTTGTCGAGAAACAATTTCACATCGAGTTGCATTTGAGTCACCTGATAATCAGCTCCGCTCGCTTCGCGCAATAAGTGCTTTTAATGACAGTCCTAACTAATATCGTAAGGTAGGTAAGGTACTTTAGTCAAAAGATTTTTATTATTAAATATTAATTGTTGTTTCTTGGATCATTAAAAATATGCATAAAATAATAAATAATTTAGTACAGAGAACGTTGTTGGAAAGCAAAATCTCAAAGTGCCCCCACGAGCACATCGCTGGCAATTTATAATTCTTGCATCGCATTTATAGGGTTAACCGTCGTAGATTACGAAGTGGCCACCTTGACGCTGGCATAAATTAATTTAACGTTACATTTTTAAAGAAATAAAGTGCAGTAAACGGTTGAAAATTTTTATGAAGATTATTATTTTTATTCCGTTTACCCGACTCCATCAGCAAGAGCTATGTTTTACGCGCGTATGTATGGTGGTAGGTGTGTAGTTTGCTTTGTTCCGCTCAACAGGCCTAACGGCTGGACGGAGTTCGATGTATGACGTCTCAAATAAAAGCCTTTAAATCTTTAGCATACGAAATAACTTGATTATAGTCAAATATTTGGTTAGGTGTAGTCACTTTTGTTTATAATAAATGCTGTTTATTCATAATAAATGTATTTAAAGTTTGAAGATACTTTTTGAAGTATATTTTTATGTATGGGCCGTAGAATAAATTAATAACATTTATGACTTAGTAATGAATAAGTTAATAACAGTTCTCAAGTAGTCTTAAATAAAAAAATATTTAAATATGAAATTATTATATAACCAGCAGACGCCAAATCAGTAACTATTCTTAATATACTTTTTAGTTATCCAAACATCCAAATACAATGTCACTGTACATAGGTCACACTATAAGTTTTGCGTAACTTAAAAAAACAACATGTTAAAACCAAAATATTATGTTTATTGATTTTCAAAATACTCTCCTTTACATTTTAAACATTTTTTCATGCGATCGAACCATTTTTTAAAACAGGAGGACCACAGATCTGAAGGCATGTTATCTACGTGCTGATTGAACGCTATCACTGCCTTTTCGGAGTTGGTAAAAGTGAAACATCTCATAAAATCTTTGATTTTGGGGAAAATACAGAAATCACAGGGTGCTAGGTCGGGGCTATGCGCAGGAAGGGTGACGAGTTGTACTTTTTCGGAAGCTAAAAATGACTTTGTTTTGTTGGCCGTGTGTGAAGAAGTATTGTCATGATGTAGGAGAACGCGGCTTTTGGGTCGTCTTTCGCAAACTTTTTCTAACACCCTGGGTAAACAAATGGTAGAATTAAAAAGTAATGATAAGTAAGATGTTAAAAACTTTAAAAAAAATATAATAGCATTATTTTTTTCGCAGAGTTAAAAAGACAACAAAATTTCGACAATTGTTTCACCTCTAAACGAGGCATTATCAAGACTGTCTCAAAGAGAACAGCAAAATTTGTAGCCAAAACATATTTGCTTATAAGTAAGAGTGTGCAAATATCGTTAGCGCGATGTAGGATTTTTCACAATAACTAACGCGGGTAGAAACCGCAAATCATACTAACGAAATTCAAAATAGGTATTCACCGAAACAAGACATTATCTTTTTTAACTTGTTGTATACAAACCAACAAACAACTACTGTATCTGTCTGTTCACAAACAAATTAAGTAAGGGAGATGTATGAAAATCTATTTGTTCATAGAGTAAGATGTAATAAATGAAAACTAGCATTTCTGCGTTTTTTATTTAATAATGAGTAGTAGTAATCCAATTTTTTTTTATTTCCGCGACCAAGGCCGCGGCCGCTCTAACGTCCGTTGCCGGGCGTCTCTGGTTACAAGCAGAACGTATTTCCAGTGGCGCCCGGCGGACTTTGACCACCTCTGTGGTCTCTGCGGGGGTTGGGTCGGGATGAGAATCCCGCGTCGTTGGGGTAGGGTTTTATCCCGCGTCAATGAGTGAATCTGGTTGCGTGCTATGGGGCAAATGCCCCGCAGCACGCAACCCTTCTAGCCTGCTTCTGTAAGGACGACGGGTGGCGATCCCGCCGTCCTCAGGCCCCGATCATGGAGGTCGATGGTCTTGGGCGTAGATGAGTCTGCGGCGGCCTCGCCGCTGACTACGGAACTCGGCGGGGAGGGCACGCTCCCTCTCCCTCTCGGCCGCCTCCTTCGCGAGCACAACTTGCTCGCAGAAGGACACGGCCGCGTTCCACCTACTCCCGCTGGAGACCATGGCTTGAAGCATGGTCTCCAGCGAGAGAGTATCCACGCCCAGACCCACTACGAGGTCCCGGCGCTGACTCGCCCACGCTGAGCACTCCACCAACGTGTGGAGTGCGGTGTCGTCGTCGGAAACCTCGCAGTGTTGACACCGGGGTGTGACCTCACGATGGATGCGAAACAGATAGCTACCGAAGCATCCATGCCCGGTAACGATCTGCGTCGCACGATACGTGAGGTCACCATGCTGCCTCTGCAGCCAATCGTCCATGATCGGTCTCACCGCCGCGATGATGGTGGCACCCCACTTGGGTTGCTCAAGTCTTACCCTCCTTGACTCCATGAGATCCTGGCGGAGTTGGGACCGCCGGTCATCGATTTCTCGAGACGCAGGCCTGTGGTCCCGCTCCAGCGCCTCCTTGCGCCATTGGAACAATGACGCAAGGGCTCTCGCTTCCAGGTCCCATGGAGGGGTCCCGGCTAGGAGACATGCAGCCTCGCCGGAGATCGTGCGGTAGCCCCTTATTGTTTTGACGGCCAAGGTCCTCAACGGTCTGTTAAGGAGCGTTGAGTTGTTGGCCGTCAACCGCGCCGCCCATACGGGAGCCCCGTATAGGGCCATACTCCGCACGATCCCCAGGTACAATCTCCTGCAGGAAGCGTTGGGTCCCTTTAGGTTGGGCATCAGTCGCGAAAGCGCGACCGATGCCTGTGTCACCTTGGGGACCAAACTTCGGAAATGTGGTCCGAAGTTCCATCGGCTATCAAGTACGATCCCTAGATACTTCATCGAGGGCTTGATGCCGATGCTAACGCCTCCCACATTTATGCTGGAACCTTCAGGTGGACCGTTCCGAGGTCTGTGAAAACACAGAACCTCGGACTTGTGCAAGGCCACCTCCAGTCCCAGGCGCCGATCCGAACCACGACTTGAGCAACACTCGTCGTAACCTTGAGTGCTGCCTCCTGGTACGTTGCACCCCGCGCCGTGACGAGGGTATCGTCGGCGTAGCACGTTACGCCGACGCCCTCAGGCAACGCACCCCGCAGCACCCAGTCGTAGCCGATGTTCCACAGAAGCGGCCCCAGGACCGACCCCTGCGGAACACCGCACGACACATCTCGCCGAGCTGGCCCGAGCCAGCTGGGGAAAGCTATGGCCCTCTCCGAGAGATAGGCCCCAACAATACGACGGAGGTAGAGAGGCGTTTCGTGATACACGAGCGCCTCCCTAACGCAGCTCCATGGCAAGGTGTTGAACGCGTTGGCGATGTCAAGAGACACCGCCACCACCACCTTGCCCTGTGAGACTGCTTCCTCCGTCAGGCTCCTAACGCGCATGATCGCGCTCACGGTGGAGCGTCCCCGACGGAAACCGTACTGGTTGTCGGCTTGGTCTGGCCCCACCGTCGAGAGATGTTCGACGAGGCGTTCCGCGATAATTCGCTCAAAGAGCTTACACACCTCGTCGAGCAACACGATCGGCCGGTATCCGGACGGTGAGTCCACCGGCCGCCCCGCCTTACGAATCAGGACCAGTTTCCCCGTCCTCCACACCTTGGGAAACTGGCCCCTTTCGAGGCATGCGCTAAAGAGCCCCATCAGTCGAGGCCCGAGTTCTTCGAGGGCCAGGACCCATGCACGGCCAGGAATGCCGTCGGGTCCGGGGGCAGTGGTTTTCCGGCGTTTAAGCCGGAGTACTGCCGCACCTAGCTCCCCCACCCTGACTTCGGGTACGTCGTCTTCACTGATGCTATCTCCGCGTCGGGCAGAGACGGAGCCATGCGCGGAGGGACGTGCTCCTCCGCGCTCGTCGGAAACAGGGAGCCCATGACCCGCTCCAGCTGCTGCGGCTGGAGACTCTGGGTCAGTGGGGGCGCCCTAGGTCGGAGTTTCTCCCTGACCTGTAGGTACGGGCGCCCCCATGGGAACAGGCGTTACCTGGCGAAAATCCATGACAAAGTAATGGTAAGTAAGATGTTAAAAACTTAAAAAAAAATATAATAGCATTATTTTTTTTCCCAGAGTTAAAAAGACAACAAAACGTCGACAATTGTTTCGCCTCTAAACGAGGCATTATCAAGTGTGTAAATGGTAGAATACCACTCGGCATTAACACTCTTTTAATCTTCAAGTGGAATTGTACAGATGGAACCCGTAGCTGAGAAAAAAAACGCGATCATTTTTTTACCAACGTTTCTCGCCTGCCTCACTTTTGTTGGCTTGTTCTCATTTTCAAACACCCAGTCACAAGATTGCTGTTTTTTTTTTCGGGTTCAAAACAATAAATTCACGTTTCGTCTCCTGTGACAATGTCATAAACGGCATTAGAATGTCCGTGGTCGTACTTCAGTAGCATCTGTGAGCACCATTCTACGCGAGCCCGCTTCTGCTCCGCTGTCAGTTCATGAGGGATCCAACGACAACAAAGTTTCCGAACTTTCAATTCTTCGTGTAAAATTTTCTGGATTTGACTCATACCAATCCCCAATAGTCCTCGAATTGTCTCATAGGTAATCCGCGGGTTTTCTTCAATTAACCGCTTAACATTAGCCACATTATTTTCGTTGACGGCTGTTGAAGGCCGCCCTTCACGAAATTCGTCATGTAAAGAAACTTGACCTCTCTCAAATTCAGCAAACCATCGCCTCACGGTGCTCAAACAAGGTGCTTCTCTCCCAAAAGCATTTTGCAGACGAGCGGCACAGTGTTGCGGAGAGAGAAATCTTTTAAAATCATAAAAAATCATCGCTCTGAAATCTTTTCGACTTAATTCCATTTTCGTTGCATACGTAGAACTTTGATGTGTGATAAAATACAATTGACAAATGATATCCCGCTAATTGTTTCTTTTTATTACTAAGAAGGTTGCAACGTTTAAAAAAATATAACATTCGAAATTCAAATAGTTCCGATTAGCTAGAAGTGCAAAACTTTTAGTGTGCCCCATGTATGTCGGTTAAGGTCGTAGCACAATAAATAGTCCACTTTTTGGTGAAGCGCAATCGTTTATTGTAATATAAAAATACATACATCTTTTCACAGCGACGGTTGAGGAGAAAGAGAGGGAATTTAAGTTGACCCCTGGTGTGGCCATAACGAAACATTGAAATCCCTATAAATTGGTGGCAATGTTGCTAACAGTATCCTGCTCAGACAGTTACCTAGAAGATTCAATGTTTATATTGAACTACTACCGACCCCTCGTAGTCACATGTATGTAACGAAATTATAGGATTAGAATTATAAGATTAGAATCTCTTGAATTTTACTATTCAGTGATGTAAACTAAATTTGAATCTGTTGAGTTGTTTTGAAGGTATGATTATTTTGAATGGCATTATAATAATCAAGTTTGTGAGATTATTAATCACCTGCGGGACTCAAATTTTCTTCATCTGCACTCGGTGCACCTGCTGAGAGATGAACTAGGCCGTTTGAAATGTCGAAAGTGTCTGAAAACTGCAATAGACAGACTCGAAATCAAGTAGGTTCGCCTTCGCATAAACGCCTCTGGCTGAAAGCTGTGCGTTTGTTTGTGTCTATAACATACTTGTCAAAAATTACAAATCCTTCTAAATTTAAATTATGAATTTAAACTGAACTGATAAAATGAAGCATGATGGTCAAAGACCTTAGTCAGTCCCAAAGTAGACAAAAGAAAAATAAACATTCAGCATTTGATTTGCATCAAGAATTTTATCTTATAGGTATATACATTTTTAGCTCAAATTCGGAGTGAAAAGTTAAATTTGAATTCGTGAATTTGCTTTACAAATTTAGTAACTTTGCTTTTGTAATAAAATTAAAGTTTTTTTTTACTTTGAAATAACCAAACCGTAGGGTTATTATTCCCGCCATTTATGTGTGAAAAAGTTAGAGGTTTTTTGCAAGGTACGAGACATTATCTTTATTACTAACTAGTGGTCGCCCGCGACTTCGTCCGCGTGGTAATTTGGATTTTTTCCCGTTCCCGTCGCACCGCATCATATTTTGAACAATTCACGCAATATCTTTATAAATTGTAGCCTATGTGTTATTCTGATGCTATATTACTGTAAAGTTTCATTAAAATCTATTCAGTAGTAGTACTCACAAACTTTCGCGTTTATAATATTGGTAGGATATTGATTTTTGCTGGTTGAGAACTGAGAACGATTGTATTGAATAATTTTAGTATACAAAAGGTTACATATATTCACAGTTTAGTTTAAATCTGGCGACACATCCGAACAATATGTGTTCAAGCCACTGTCACATATTTTTTCGAGGCAACGGCAACAACGTATGCTGCCAAACTAATATCATTATTTCATACGACGAAGATGCGTTCAGAAGCATGCGCTATGTTTATTATTTGGTGTTTGAAAATGGAGATTCCATTTTCAAATTTGGCAAACTCAACAATGGTGACGGTTTTAAATATTATTTCTTTCTTGAAAATACTTAAGTCTTATTCTGGGTACATCCTTCAACGTAGAAAACAGCCAGAATTCTGGGAACCTTGTCAGCCAGGAATGATTAGTTTACACGATTCTTAGTCCCTCGCTTTAGTGAGGGTTACTATTTCTGTTGCTTTCTTTCTGCCATAAAAAGTATCTTTCGCAAGGCAATTCAGAAAATCCTACTATCCTACTAATATTATAAACGCGAAAGTTTGTGAGTATGTATGTATGTATGTATGGATGGATGGATGTTTGTTACTCTTTCACGTAAAAACTACTGAATGGATTTTAATGAAACTTTACAATAATATAGCTTATACATCAGAATAACACATAGGCTACAATTTATAAAGATATTGTGTGAATTGTTCAAAATATGACGCGGCGCGACGGGAACGGGAAAAAACCAAATTACCACGCGGACGAAGTCGCGGGCGACCACTAGTTGTCTATATAAGTTTAATCCAAATATATGTATTTGTAAGCAATCACCAAGAATCCGTTTCGAATCTCAGTATCAACTCCAAGCTGTCATTTTTATAATATCAGTAAGTGTTGCATTTAACCAACTTAACCCCCAAACAAATAAGTCTCACACGCGTGACTTTAATTGCCGGTAAAAGCGATAAACAGCACATCAAATTGCAAGCAATAAACTTAATATTTTTCTTTCAGTACGGCAGTTTACGGTTAACACGCGGGTGGAATGAGCCGAGTTTTCTTCAAAGTTGTTACAGTAATTGAGTTTCAAGGGTTAATTGCTAGTAGTTGCTCGTTTTGTTATAACATAAGAGAGTTACATTGTGGTAGGTAGTGATCGATATTTTTCAAAGAGTACTACCACACAACACGTAGAATCACGACTTTATTCCTAAAGTGTTAGACATAGACGTTCTTTGTTAGTCTCATTGACAAAGTTAATCCCACGTACAAGAAGGCGCGCGAAAAAAATATTTCAAGCAACACTTATGCCAATTTTCGTGAAGATCGGATAAAAACTGTGGCTGCTAGCTGTGGCTGCTACCCCGGAATACACAGACAGACGGACAAAAGGAAAAAAAAATCTGAAATGTAGACGCTTCGCTCGCTCGGTAAAAAATATTAATTCCTTTTCACCCGACTTCGACAGCGAGGGTTATGTTTTTCGCGCGTATGTATGTATGTATGTTTCTTTCTTTGTTCCCCTCTACAGGCCAAGCCGCTGGATGGATTTCAATGAATGAGGTCTAGGGTACGTAGTTAGAACTAAAAAACTGTAAATAATAGTAATGAGATAATTAAAAACCCGATTGCACTAACCAGATATTTAACTATAAGCAGGCTGTTCTCAACATTGACATTGATATTGACTACTGTGTCAAACTAACATCAAATGTGGTTAAGTACAGTCGGGATGTTTATTACTTTTTATTACATATGCTTTTTTATTATTTTCTAGATCATTTAAAAATTATTCTAATAAATCCAACAGAAATATCTTGAGCGATGCCGACGCCCTAATAGCCACTGCACTAGGTACTTGCCCGTAATTACCCTCGCACGATCACGGCAATTCCAGTAATTTATTACCTTTAGCGTTTAAAGGGTTAACCATCGTAGTTTACGAAGTATCCTGAAGCTAAGCATAATTTTATAGAACAGAACTGTAAGTTTATTGAACCTATTCTCTTTTTTAATTATATATAAAAAAAAATATCAGTAATGATATTAAGCGTTCCTCTAAATAAGAGATTTAAAAATAGAACGGTTGTTTCTTTCTAGGTGTTTAGGGAACGTAAGAAAACGACTGTAGATATTTGATGAAATTTTATATTACCACACGTTTTAGCTCATTAATCTGTTCGAGCACCACCTTTAAACGGCCGGTTAGAAGATAATGAGATTTGATTGAAGGATAGTCTGAGATCCGGAGCAGATATAAGGCTACTTTTAATATCTCTATATATAAAAACGAATCCCTATTTCCCTTGGTCACGCCATCACGCGTGAACGGTTGGACCGATTCCGCTTATTCTTTTTTTGTTGTGTTCGTAATTATCAGGAGAAGGATCTTATTGAAGAAAAAAAAAGTTATGCGGAACATTAGAAAAATGAATGCGGTAGGTACGAAGTTCGCCGGGACAGCTTGTGTACCAATATAAATTACATTACGGGTGCTGAGGCACCCTACGAACTTTGATAACTATGTACGAGTATGTTAGCTTGTTATGAACTTAATATTATAATTTGAAAAAATGGAAAAGAGTGGCCGTCAGTTTTATTGCCATGTTTTTTCTCGCAGGCTCTACCTATTGTTTTGCCAATCTGGCAGTAAATTGAAGTTTGGAAGCAATTTAGAATTTAATTGTAACCTTTATAACTGGCTGACTTTAAAAGTGTTACCTTGTAAGTACTTGTAAGCCACTTGAATAAACATATTTTCATTTTCATTTTCAACATATCAAGGGCTCAAGTAATTTTCATCTGCACGCAGTACACATGCCGACAAATGGTCGGCAAATATACTCCCTGGAAACGGTAATAGGTTTGCCACCTCATACGTGGGGGTTAACAAATTGGCAAAATGTGGGCATAATCAGCGCCTCTATCTACCCTTCGGGGATAAAGATGTGATTTGTGTTTGTGTCTGTCTGTATACATTACAAAAGATCATGTAACAAATCCTTAGCAGTCATTGCTGGCTGGGAAGGTTCCCAGAATGGTTGCGTTCCCACGTTGGATGGTATTACTTATTCTTTGAGCCAGAAAATAACCAGTCTTCTATTCCTGAGCATTAGGTAGTACTAGTGGTCGCCCTGTGGTCGAGTAGTAGACCTCGTGAACATATTTTTTTTTAGGATTTAAAACCCCTCTTTCTCAAAAAAATTTACTCCATTAAAATATTGTTTCTAGTAAAGGAATACTTGTGCCAAGTTTCGAGAAGATCGGTAATAAAGGGGACCTAGCCCTGCAAAACATTAAAACGTTATTTGACCATACTTACCCCATTTTCCCATCAATCCAAAACCTCTCACGATTAAAAATAAAAATTAAATCAAGGAACACTTGTGCCAAGTTTCGTGAAGATCGGATAAAAACTGTGGCTGCTAGCCCGGAACACACATACACACAGACAGACGGATGAAAGCAAAATTGTCCAATCTCGAAATATTGGCTTCCCTCGCTCGGTCTCTCACCATCGTTCTGATTTTAACCACAAAATATCATAATACTGATTAGTTCATATATCATTGGGCTCTTTTACTTGATAAGTCCCCACCAGTTCGCCACTTGTCGGTTGAGTTCACACGTAATGGAATCCACTCAGTTTTCTTCAAAGTTGTTCAAGTAATTGCTCTTCGACGGTTAATTGCCGGTCGTTGTCGTTTTTGCCATAAATTTTAGGGTTATATTGGTGTCTGACGCTTACATAGTTTGATTCGACGCTGTTTTGCTTGAAATAGTGTTGTTTTTGCATTATTTTAAATAAGTAGCAGTTTTGACAGGTGACTTATATTTTTTTTCATGATCCGCGCAACTTTCTTAATTTTTTTGTACAAAAGAAACTCCTGACAATAAAAAATCCCATAAACTAAGAAAAAGCTGCGTAAGTAACCTAGTGAAATAAGTTTTATGTAGATTGTAATTCATTTCCTGTAGGTATATGTCATGATGTGCCACGAAAAGAAGTCTTTGCCTGTTAATACTTCTAATTAATATTAACTTTTTGCACTTTCTTTATTAACTAGTACGGTATCTTGCGCGGTGCTTCGCGCCGCACCACGCCATAGGTTTTGGCCCATAACTTTTGACCCCTTAGAGCTAGGTCAAATTTTCGATTTTTTGGCTTGGCTCCATATCGAGGGCTATCCATAGAGGGGTCAACCATCATTGGAGCATAAGCAATTCTCGAGAGCTAAGGGGGATATTCCCCATTTCTATATATAGATAGAACGAGAAACAATGTCTAATCGGCATTCAGTGATAAGACGAAAACCAAAATCATTATTTTCTATTTTTTTTCAACCAACTTCCAAAAGAGGAGGAGCTTCTCAATTCGACTGTATGTTTTTTTATGTTTGTTGCCTCATATTTTCGGACTGGGTAATTTTGATTTTTTTTAATTGGAAGCTACTATTTCAATTTGGTCCCATTCCGACAACTATTTGGTCCGGCAGTTTGAAGTCGGTTGCTGTGGCAATTCTATGACGTGTATTTTTTTTTCTTAATTTAAAGTAATATAACAAATTGTGACATCAATTCGAAATTCCAGCCTTTGATCTCCATCAATGTTTTTATGAATTAGAATCGAACACTTAAATTAATTAATCGAATGAAAAAACATTATATTTTCATTGTTGACGCACGTGTTTCTATGGCAGCCATTTAATCATCTGGTTTTTCGGTGATGCCCAGGACATTTTCGGTGATTATTCCTCCGTGGTCAGCTCTATTTTCATGATTTCAGATATATAGCCGTTTCGGAGAAGTAGACGCACAAACGATTTACACTTGTCGCCTAAGATTGAGCTCCAATTCGCTCCGCTCAAAAAAAAATGAATACGTTATCTTACAAATTGATTCTACAATTTCTTATTTATTTACGTTAGTAACAGCTTAATGGGTCTATATTTGAACGATAAATGGTAACGAACAGTTCAAAATATGAAGTAAGTGCCATCAATTAATAACCGAGTAAGTAAATAGTCTGTACAAAGTAGGTACCTACGGCAGAATTAATAGTAATTTTTCAAAGACTAGTTATGTTTTATATTATGTTTAATGTTATGTTTACAGTTCCCGGTAACAGGAATCATCATCCACCGAGCCTTTTCCCAATACAGTTGCGGGTCGGCTTTCCAGTCTAACTGGGATTCGGCTGATCTTAGATATTTTCCGTGAAGCGACTGCCATCTGATCTCCACAACCTATGGGCGATATTGAAGTTCTGTAGTTAGACCGGTCGGATTTTGATTTAGGGTTCCAACTACCCCTAACAACAGCTTAACGTTGGAGTGGTCGTTGTGACGGATGGACCTTTGCAATGTGTCAACATTGTTGGTTACCACTAGACCACGAGGGTGGTAACAGGAATATACCAAAATTATTGGAATTATCCAGGTGTGCAATTTATCTCTGCGTCCCAACAATATTTATGATGACATGAATCTATAAATGTCTTATCAAGGCTTCTCAGAAACAGAAGGCTGGTTACTAACTAGCTTTGCTCAATGAGGCAATGCTGTTAACTATTCTTAGAACCTTTCTAGTCAAAAATTATGCGAATACTGCTGCTAAGCTTTCAAAGTTTTCATTTCGAAGAAAAAAAATATTTAGAGTTTTTGAGCCGTTGCAACTTGATTTATACGACTTTGCTCTATAATATTGCAGAGTTTACTTATGTCTTAATCTGTGCAGAACAGTATACATGAAAACTAAATATTAGTACACGAACACATAGCAAGCATTCTCCTTGGCGGGTATCTTGGAAGATTAGTGGTTGGCCCAAGTCATAAACTTAATGATATTCTCAAAAAGCCTTCAGAAATACGAAGGAAAATAAAATATTTGTTTTGCATAATATAGATAATATAATAATCAGAAACGCAAGGTTTATTATTTATGTAAATATTTAAAAACATCTTATACACAGAGCCATCTAATATCGAATTGAATAAATCTTGTGTCATTGTAACTAAATACAGAAAGAAGACAATGATATGTTGTGACTACGCCATAGAATAGGTAGGTAATATCACAGAATAGGGAATAGTACTTACATAGTTCGCTACGCTGCCGATGCAGCGCTTCTGGAAATACCTTCTGCGTGTGAACCAAAGACGCAGGCAACAGAAGTAAGAGCGGCCGCAGCCTGGGGCCGTGGATTTAAAAAAAAATCTACCGATTCAGTCAGAAAAAGTATGAATTTTGTTAATTGTTTGACAGAGAAGTTTGTGTGATCCACAAATGTTTGTTTCGGAGTTTAGGAATTTTCTATGCATTATGTTCTAGAAATATTCTTTTTTTTTCAAGACATTTACAGATTCATTTCAGTTTTATCCCAATCCAACAATGCAAGTAAAATACAAGTTTCAACTTAAACAATAAGCATTAAACATAAATATGTATGTCCCGGTTATCATACGAACAGCTATGGCAGTCGTTACGGGTTTTTAGAGTCCTAAAACAAATCGAGCTTCGATATCGCCCATGGGTTGTAGAGATTAGATGGCAATCACTCCACGGAAAATATTGAAATTCAGCCGCATCGCAGTTAGACTGGAAAGCCGACGCCAAATAGGTTGAGAAAAGCTTAGTAAAAAATTAAATGCTTGCAATAATTTCTATTCGCATACGCTTAAAACTTATACCAAACAACAAGCGTAATTTAATATTAATTATTTTCAACGAACAGTATTAATTGCAAGCGTTTACTTGAAAATACGGCTCGTGTTTCTTACAAAATAACAAGATGCCTAACAACGTATACGACTAAACAAGATGGTTAACATACACATTTTAACTTTGATCTAATTAAAATAAAGTCGATTATGTTTTGTGAGTTTTCAAAATCTTTCGAAACACGGCTCCGATTACGAATTTGGTGAAGTTTGAAAATAACCACCAAAACGCATGTTCTTAAATGATTACATTATTTTGATTGAGCGGTTTAGTTCAAGGAGTTTCTGACAGACATGAAAGTATTTTCAAGTTGTTTTAACTGAACCATGTTAACTCTTTTCTCAATTAGCTAGTAGTTAAATAGGTACTTGTAAAGTTTAATTTGAAAAGGTCTATTTAAATGTTTTTTTACGTTATGTTCATGCTTTCTGAATCTGTTTCCCTAAAGGGGTAGGCAAAAGTATATTATACATGCACATTTCGGTAGTAACTTTGTTGATACCACTTATTAGGGGTGAGCTCAATCCCGCTCACTGGCAACTGGTTCGCCAGAGCCTCATCCGATGATTGGGAGGTAATTTGAGGGAGGATCTACCCAATAAGAATCAGTCACAAAAAAACTGCCACCCATAGTCCATTGCCGAGCAACTCGAGAGAATTCCCTGTGGCACCGGGCTTCCTAACCTAGTTGGGGTCGGCTTTCCAGTTTATAGGCGATGCGGCTGAACTTCCATATTTTTTGTGGAGCTACTGACCTTCACAACCCAAGGGCGATATTGAATCTCTACCTATGTTACCTACTTTATCTAGTTAGACTAGTCGGATTTTGTTTTATCTATGTTCGTATGACAACCAGAACCAACAGTTTAACGTACTATCTGAGGGACGCCCCCCAAAAAGTGTAATAACTTAAATAAAAAACCGGCTAAGTGCATGTCGGGCCACGCATAATATGGGATGCCGTAGTTACCTACGAGTATTATAGCCTCTATAACTCCTAAACTAACAAAGTTATCTAATTCGTTATCTGCTCGCTTTAACAAAAAAATGCGCTTTATAGTTGAATATCTCGCAAACGGACACCTAAATCAAAAAATTATCTTAGCAACCTCCCCATTTTTTTTTTTAATTCCGCGACACCGCGGCCGCTCCCATGTCCATTGCTGCGGGCGTCTCTGGTGACACTGAAGGCATTTCCAGTGGCGTCCGGCGGACTTAGGCCACCGGAATGGCCTCTTCGGGGGTTTGGTCGGAAAGAAAATCCCACGTCGTTGGGGTTGGGTTTTATCCCGCGTCGGTGAGTGAATCTGGTTACCTGCTGTGAGGCAAAGGCCCCGCAGCACGCAACCCTTCTAGCCTGCTTCTGTAAGGACGGCGGGTGGCTATCCCGCCGTCCTCTAGCCCCGATCATGGGGGTCGATGGTGAAGGGCGTAGATGAGTCTCCGGCGCCCTGGCCGCTGACTGTGAAACTCAGCGGGGAGGGTACGCTCCCTCTCCCTCTCGGTCGCCTCCTTCGCGAGCATGAGTTGCTCGCAAAAGGACATGGCTTCATTCCACCTACTCACACTGGAGACCATGGCTTCGAGCATGGTTTCCAGCGAGAGGATATCCACGCCCAGACCCACTACGAGGTCCCGGCGCTGACTCGTCCACGCTGAGCACTCCACCAACGTGTGGAGTGCGGTATCGTCGTCAGAAACCTCACAGTGTTGACACCGGAAACAGATAGCTACCGAAACATCCATGCCCGGTAACGATCTGCGTCGCACGATACGTGAGGTCACCATGCCGGCTCTGCAGCCACTCGTCCATGATCGGTCTCACCGCCGCGATAGTTCCCGGTAGTTCCCCACTTTGGTTGCTCAAGTCGCACCCTCCAAGTGTTCATGAGATCCTGACGGAGTTGGGACCGCTGGTCCTTGATTTCTCGAGACGCAGGCCTGTCGTCCCTCTCCAGCGCCTCCTTGTACCATTGAAACAATGTCGCAAGGGCTCTCGCTTCCAGGCTCCATGGAGGGGTCCCGGCTAAGAGACATGCAGCCTCTCCGGAGATCGTGCGGTACCCCCGTATTGTTTTGACGGCCAAGGTTCACAGTGGTCTGTTCAACAGAGTCGCGTTCACCCTGACCGCCAATCTATCCGCCCATACGGGAGCCCCGTATAAGGCCATACTCCGCACGATCCCCAGGTACAGTCTCCTGCAGGAAGCGTTGGGTCCCTTTAGGTTGGGCATGAGTCGCGAAAGCGCGACTGATGCCCCCGTCACTTTGGGGACCAAACTTCGGAAATGTGGTCCGAAGTTCCATCGTACGATCCCTAGATACTTCATCGAGGGCTTGATGCCGATGTTAACGCCTCCTACAGTTATGCTGGATCCTTCAGGTGGACCGTTCCGAGGTCCGTGAAAACAGAGAACCTGGGACTTGTGCAGGGCCACCTCCAGTCCCAGGCGCCGATCCGAACCACGACTTGAGCAACACTCGTCGTAACCTTGAGTGCTGCCTCCTGATGCGTTGCTCCCCGTGCCGTGACGAGGGTATCGTCGGCGTAGCACGTCACGCCAACGCCCTCAGGCAACGCACCCGGCAGCACCCAGTCGTAGCCGATGTTCCACAGAAGCGGTCCCAGTACCGACCCCTGCGGAACACCGCACGACACATCTCGCTGAGCTGGCCCGAGCCAGCTGGGGAAAGCTATGGCCCTCTCCGAAAGGTAGAGAGGCGTTTCGTGATACACGAGCGCCTCCCTAAAGCAGCTCCATGGCAAGGTGTTGAAAGCGTTGGCGATGTCAAAAGACACCACCACCACTTTGCCCTGCGAGACTGCTTCCTCCGTCAGGCTCTTCACGCGCACGATCGCGTTCACCGTGGAGCGTCCCCGACGGAAACCAAACTGGTTATCCGCCAGGTCTGGCCCCACGGTCGTGAGAGGCTCGACGAGGAATTCCGCGATAATTAGCTTAAAGAGCTAACACACCTCGACGAGCAACACGATCGGACGGTATCCGGAAGGTGAGTCCACCGGCCGCCCCGGCAACCTCCCCATGTTTTAAAAAGACCTATCTAATGATACCCCACACGATCACATTTCCGTGCAAAATTTCATCTGTCTAGCACCTAACTGTTTGGGAGGAAAGCCGAGAACGGATGGACGGCAATGACGAAACTATAAGGGTTCCGAGAAGTTTACTACAGAACCCTAAAAAGGTCATAAAACAAGATCGTCACATCGTCAACCATCGCCTACACTAATTACACGTTCGCTCTAACGTAACAACATTCTCCTTTCATCAATAACTGAACTATCTCAACCGCAAACCAAGTAGCAAAAAGCAACAACAATTTATATTATTACATCCTTGCACAATTTCCTTATACAACGCATTGGGGTAAACTGTCACAATAAATTAACACGATAACCACAGCAATACGCCCACTATCAGATAATTGTTTCCCTGAATCGAATGCGGGCCTCTGCTTATTAGAATAATTTTATAGTCTTCGTAAATGGGCATGAGTACGATATTCTTGTTTGTAGTGTTTGTTATTCAATGATATCTTCATTTTATATTTGAAGTTGCTTAGTTTTGTGAATTGTATTATTCGCTTAGTTTTAAGTGGGTTTATGGTATATGAGTAATATTAAATTATCTGATGCTGTGAGGCGAAACCAGTGAGTGTAAAAAGTAAAAATGGAAAAGTAGCTAGTACAAATGACGGCCAAATGACTAAAAAGTAATTTCTTACAGGCAATTAATTTCTGATTTCACTTCTACCTTATCTTAAAGTTTTATAGATTATTGCTATCGAGTTTTGAATTTCGTCTATACACGCCCAGCTATTTTTCAGTATGTTTATTTTCCCTGTAGCAATTATATTTAAGCTATTACAAAGGTTTGTAATCATCAAGTGCGGAAAGTATTACCACTACTTTCCACGCCAGTGGGGGGCTGACGTGTCACACTATATAGCCATGGACTGCGCAGAGTGGCTACTAGCGTTCCTGTTAGGCACGCTGTGGTTATCCTTCCAAAAGCGTACCATTGCACGATTTACACAAGTGGTTCCCTAAGTACCCATGAGTGGGGCGGGGCCCCAAGTGATTAATTCTACGTCCTCGTCGTCCGCCCTGGACCCCAACCTGCTTCCGGTAACGCAGTGGCAGGTAGGGTGACCGAACGTCTTAATCCTTACTTGTGACCATTAAAAGCGATTTTATTATTACGATGAATAATCCTGTAGAGACCCCCGGTCCCGACACTGCCCTTTCCCGGGCGGTGTCGGCCGACGACATTATGCACGAACAAATGACTCCGATGCCTATCGATTTGGGGGCTCGCGCCGCGCTGCCTAGTCGCAGCGCGATGTCGACGCCCCAAGGAACTGATGACGACGGGTCAGCTCCCAGCAGTGTGAAGAAGAAGGGCCGCTCTTCTGCGACGAAGAAGAGGACCCTCGAGGAGAAGGGGGGGCCACCGCGCGACCGTAGCACCAGATGCTCCGGGTGGGGGTCCCTCCTCTCCAGCGATTCGGAGGAGGAGGTGCCGGTCAAGACGGTGCGTACGCGTCTCGACGCGTACAGAAGGCGGCCGCCAACTCCTCCTCCGTCCTCGGTCCAACTGTCCCAGCGAAGTCGCCGGGAAATCGGTGGGCCAGCCGCGCGGGAGCTGATGAGCGTGTTTGCCCGCATGAACGCGGCCATGCGGGGCAACAGGAACGTGGCGGGGAGGAAGAAGATTGTGGCTTCACTAGTGGATGAAGCCCAATCTTCCCTCAACAAGCTCCTCGCGCGGAGCGTCACCAAGGAGGAGGCGAGGCTCCGGAAGCAGGTGACGAGCCTGGAGGCGGAGCTCGCTGCTTCCAAGAAGCAGATGGATGACCTGTGGCGGGAGGTCGCTGACTTGACCAAGGTGGTCAAGGCGCCTCCCGGTCCCATGCTGCCGCCTCCTCCTCCGACGGCTGGACCAGCGCCGAAGACGGCGCCACCCACGGCGCCCACCACGGCGCCCACCAAGGCATCCACCACGGCGCCAACCACGGCGTCCACCAAGGCGCCCACCACGGCGCCCACCATGGTGCCCACCACGACGCCCACCATGGCGCCCGGATCGCCGCCACAGCCTGTGCCGACTATGGTACAGGTCCTGACGATGATAGAGAGGCGCCTCGCGGTCCTGGAGGACCGGGCGTACCGCCCTCCGCTAGCACGTCCCGCGTTCTCACACGCGGCGGCTGTTGGCGGTTCTCCCGCTCCAGGACCAAGCGGCACACCCGCTGTCCGCCGCCCCGCTCCGCCCCAGTCCGCTCCAGCGTACCGGTTGCCGGCCGAGACCGCGGCCCAGGCGCGGAAGGCGAAGGGGCGCGGCAAGAAGAGCGGCACCCCTGCCACCTCCTCTTCCTCTAACGCTCCCGCTGCTTCTTTACATCCCTCCGGACGGGAGGGATGGGAGGTAGTGGGGGCCAAGAAGAGGAAGACGAAGGCCGCCAAGAAAGGGGCCAAGAAAATGGCCAAAGCCGCCGCGGCGAAGGCGCCGAAGAGGCCCCGCGCTCCTCGCTCCACAGCCGTCGTCCTTACGGTGATGACGGAGGGTGTGGAGAGGGGTGTGGGGTACGCTGATGTCCTGAGGACCGTGAAGTCCTCAGTCAACCTCTCAGCCCTCGGGGGTCTCCGGTGCAAGACGACACGCACCGGGGCTCGCCTCCTCGAGGTCTCCGGCGCCTCCAGCGGCCCTAAAGCTGACGCCCTAGCAGCGCAGCTTAGGGACGCGCTGGACGCAGAAGCAGTCCGCGTCACCAGACCCACCGAATGTGCTGCGTTGCGCATCACGGGTCTGGATGACGCGGCCACGACGGAGGAAGTAATCTCCGCCGTCGTGGAGGCGGGCGGCTGCCCCCGTGACCAGGTGAAGGCTGGAGACATCTCCTTCGGCTCCACTGGTCATGGGATGACAGTCGTCCAGTGCCCCGTCGCGGCGGCACTGAAAGTGACGGACGGACGAAGCCTCCTCGTAGGGGGCTTCCTAAAGGCGCAGGTGCACCTCCTTCGTGCCCGGGAAACCAGATGTTTCCGGTGCATGGTGGTGGGGCACGTCGGAGTGCAGTGCACAGCGGAAGTCACCGTGGGCAATCGGTGCTTCCGCTGCAGCCGGCCCGGTCATAAGGCAAGTGCCTGTGATGCCCCGCCTCGCTGCTTTAGATGCGAGGCGGAGGGCAAAACTGCGGACCACCGGGTCGGCAGCACAACCTGCGCCGCCTCGAGGCCAAAGCCTCGTCCGTCCGCTGAGAGCGGTGGGGGTGCCGCTACTGCACGGCCAGATGTTTCTCGGCGGGATGCTGGTATGGACGTCCATTAATGTCTGACGCCCATTGCATCCTGCAAGTGAATTTGAACCGCTGCCGCGCTGCTCAGGATCTTCTGTACCAGAGCATCCAGCAGTGGTCCATAAACTTGGCCGTGGTCGCCGAGCCGTACTACGTCCACCCGGGAAGCCCGGTGGACGAGGACGGCTCGGCCTGTTTTATCTTCGGGGGGTCCGCCGCAGACAACTCGCGCCTTGCTATCATTGCAAGGGGCCGCGGGTGTGTTGCGGCGGAATATGATGGGTTGGCAGTCGTGGTCACCTCGCCCTGTCCTGCTCCTGGGAGACTTCAACGCCTGGAGTGAGGCGTGGGGCTCCCGGGAAACCAGGGACAAGGGGAGGCTTCTTGAGGACTGGACCCGAACACGTGGTCTGGAGGTCCTCAACCGGGGGAATGTCGCCACCTTCTGGCGGCGGGGGACCAGCTCGGTCGTGGACGTATCGTTCGCGACCTCTGCCCTCGCCGCCCGTATTACTGGCTGGCACGTGGAGGAGGGTGAGGAGACGCACTCGGACCATCGGTACATCCGATTCGATGTCGTCGTCCCACCTGACCTCCCACAGCCGGTAGAAAATCCCCCGGATCCGCGTTGGGCACTTCACCATCTGGATCGGGAGGCTCTCCTGGAGGCTTCCATCGTGCAGGCCTGGATTCCGGCACCGGACCGGCCTGCCGATGTACATGCCGAGGCGGAGTGGTTCAGGAGAGCCATGTCGCAAATCTGTGATGCGGCGATGCCTAGGGTTACACCCAGACCGGCAAGGAAGCAGGTGTACTGGTGGTCGCCGGAGATTGCACAGCTGCGCGCAGCATGCATCTCCACCCGCCGCCAGTACACCAGGTTTCGCCGGAGGCATCGCCGCCCAGACGACGCGGCAACCCAAGAAGCGGAGCTTTATCAGGCTTACAGGGAGGCTAAAGGTAATCTCCAGGAGACAATAAAGCGGGCCAAGACGGCGGCCCGCGAGGAGCTCCAGGAGACCCTGCAGCAGAACCCATGGGGGCGCCCGTACCTACAGGTCAGGGAGAAACTCCGACCTAGGGCGCCCCCACTGACCCAGATTCTCCAGCCGCAGCAGCTGGAGCGGGTCATGGGCTCCCTGTTTCCGACGAGCGCGGAGGAGCACGTCCCTCCGCGCATGGCTCCGTCTCTGCCCGACGCGGATAGCATCAGTGAAGACGACGTACCCGAAGTCAGGGTGGGGGAGCTAGGTGCGGCAGTACTCCGGCTTAAACGCCGGAAAATCACTGCCCCCGGACCCGACGGCATTCCTGGCCGTGCATGGGTCCTGGCCCTCGAAGAACTCGGGCCTCGACTGATGGGGCTCTTTAGCGCATGCCTCGAAAGGGGCCAGTTTCCCAAGTGTGGAGGACGGGGAAACTGGTCCTGATCCGTAAGGCGGGGCGGCCGGTGGACTCACCGTCCGAATACCGGCCAATCGTGTTGCTCGACGAGGTGTGTAAGCTCTTTGAGCGAATTATCGCGGAACGCCTCGTCGAGCATCTCTCGACGGTGGGGCCAGACCTGGCGGACAACCAGTACGGTTTCTGTCGGGGACGCTCCACCGTGAGCGCGATCATGCGCGTCAAGAGCCTGACGGAGGAAGCAGTGTCGCAGGGCAGGGTGGTGGTGGTGGTGTCTCTTGACATCGCCAACGCGTTCAACCTTGCCACGGAGCTGCGTTAGGGAGGCGCTCGTGTATCACGAAACGCCTCTCTACCTCCGTCGTATTGTCGGGGCCTATCTCTCGGAGAGGGCCATAGCTTTCCCCAGCTGGCTCGGGCCAGCTCGGCGAGATGTGTCGTGCGGTGTTCCGCAGGGGTCGGTACTGGGGCTGCTTCTGTGGAACATCGGCTACGACTGGGTGCTGCCGGGTGCGTTGCCTGAGGGCGTCGGCGTAACGTGCTACGCCGACGATACGCTCGTCACGGCGCGGGGTGCAACGTACCAGAAGGCAGCACTCAAGGTCACGACGGGTGTTGCTCAAGTCGTGGGTCGGATACGGCGGCTGGGACTGGAGGTGGCCTTGCACAAGTCCGAGGTTCTGTGTTTTCACAGACCTCGGAACGGTCCACCTGAAGGTTCCAGCATAAATGTGGGAGGCGTTAGCATCGGCATCAAGCCCTCGATGAAGTATCTAGGGATCGTACTTGATAGCCGATGGAACTTCGGGCCACATTTCCGAAGTTTGGTCCCCAAGGTGACACAGGCATCGGACCCCTCCATGGGACCTGGAAGCAAGAGCCCTTGCGTCATAGTTCCAATGGCGCAAGGAGGCGCTGGAGCGGGACCACAGGCATGCGTCTCGAGAAATCGATG
The DNA here is from genome assembly GCA_963556515.1 of Nudaria mundana. Taxonomy (NCBI): domain Eukaryota; kingdom Metazoa; phylum Arthropoda; class Insecta; order Lepidoptera; family Erebidae; genus Nudaria; species Nudaria mundana. The sequence continues at coordinate 3,353,679 of OY748303.1, read as the reverse complement.
ACCGGCGGTCCCAACTCCGACAGGATCTCATGGAGTCATGGAGGGTGCGACTTGAGCAACCCAAGTGGTGTGCCACCATCATAGCAGAGGCAGCATGGTGACCTCACGTATCGTGCGACGCAGATCGTTACCGGGCATGGATGCTTCGGTAGCTATCTGTTTCGCATCCATCGTGAGGTCACACCCCGGTGTCAACACTGCGAGGTTTCCGACGACGACACCGCACTCCACACGTTGGTGGAGTGCTCAGCGTGGGCGAGTCAGCGCCGGGATCTCGTAGTGGGTCTGGGCGTGGATACCCTCTCGCTGGAGACCATGCTTCAAGCCATGGTCTCCAGCGGGAGTAGGTGGAACGCGGCCGTGTCCTTCTGCGAGCAAGTCGTGCTCGCGAAGGAGGCGGCCGAGAGGGAGAGGGAGCGTGCCCTTCCCGCCGAGTTCCGTAGTCAGCGGCGAGGGCGCCGCAGACTCATCTACGCCCAAGACCAAGACGGCAGGATCGCCACCCGTCGTCCTTACAGAAGCAGGCTAGAAGGGTTGCGTGCTGCGGGGCCTTTGCCCCATAGCACGCAACCAGATTCACTCACTGACGCGGCATAAAACCCTACCCCAACGACGCGGGATTCTCATCCCTACCCAACCCCCGCAGAGACCACAGAGGTGGTTAAAGTCCGCCGGGCGCCACTGGAAATACGTTCTGCTTGTAACCAGAGACGCCCGGCAACGGACGTTAGAGCGGCCGCGGCCTTAGGAACTAAAAAAAAAAAAAAAAAAAAGTACCCATGAGTAATATGCTATAAAAGCTGAAAATTCAATACAAGAAACAGACATTGGCTTAGAACTGAACCCGAATAAATGTGAGATTTTTATATCTGAAAACACAGATAAATTAACAACAATCTCCAAATTCAACTGTCTGGCCCCCAACATAAAAGTTTTGGACAAAACTTCTTTACGCCTCCTAGGGTCCCCGATTTTAGAAGATGGCTTTTCCACTTTTATCGAGGAAAAATTTTGATCAGGTTATTTATAGTCTATGTAATATCAGTATTCATTCAGCTTTCACTATTCTTCGTTTTTGTCTTTTCGTACCCAAATTTACACACATGCCCTCCGTTCAGGACAATTTTGGAAAAATGTAGAAATTTTGGGCAGACTAGACAACTTAATACAAAATTCTGTGTGTAAAATTTTAAATGTAAATATTAATGACCGGGCCTGGGTCCAAGCGTCTCTTCCAGTTCGCTTGGGCGGGTTAGGTATTCGTAGAGTCACAGATGTCAGTCTGCCAGCATTTCTGTCGTCGGTCCATAGCACCGAAGAATTAGTCAGGAAAATTTTGTCAAATACACTGATTGATTCCGAGGTGCGATGCAAGACCGATGCCATAAATGCTTGGAGGATGTCTTGCCCCGACACTGACCTGCCCTCACGCCTAGGCTCACAGCGACTGTGGGATTCACCGCTCTGTAAATTGAGAATTAATACACTAATTGACACTTCTGTCAATATTTCAGAGCGTGCACGCCTACTAGCTGTTGGAGAATGGGAGTCAGGGTTATGGATCCAGGCGCTCCCATCGCCCAACATCGGTACAATGTTGGATTACACAACCTTCCGCATTGCCACTTGCCTTCGGCTGGGTACACCTTGTGTATCCCCGCATCATTGCACCTGTGGAGTAGCCGTCGATAATCTGGGACACCATGGCCTTTCTTGTAGCAGAAGCGCAGGTCGTATACCTCGGCACGCTATTCTAAACGACATAATTCGTAGGGCTCTTTCTACCGCAGGTCTTCCGGCCGTATGTGAACCAAATGGTTTAGCACGAAGCGATGGAAAGAGACCGGACGGTATGTCGTTGCTACCGTGGAAGATGGGAAGGCCTTTGGTGTGGGACGCTACATGTGTTGACACCTTAGCACCTTCACACCTTCCAAGCACATCCGGATGTGCCGGCGCTGCTGCTGCATCAGCTGAAGGCTTTAAACGGCGTAAATATGCTAACCTAGCAGGTGATTACATATTTGAGCCGTTTGGGGTTGAGACACTGGGGTCATGGGGTCCGAGTGCTCGCCGCCTTTATAGAGACATTACTAAACGCCTAATCGATGCTTCTCAGGACCAGAAGGCTGGGTATTTTCTGGCCCAAAGAATAAGTATCGCCATCCAACGTGGCAACACAGCCAGCATTCTGGGAACCTTCCCAGTCGGCAATGACGCGGAGGATTTTTTAAACGATATTTTGTAATGTAAATATTTTTAGTCTATAATTATGTTTATTTTGTATAGTATATAATTATGTATATTAGAAACAGACGGAATTTGTAGTCAACAAAAAATTTGGCAAAATTTTTCCGAGATTAGTCTAATAAGAGTAGTGATAGAAAAATAACGAAACGAAAGCAGTATTTATTTGGAGCATTGATTTCTTGGCACGTAATGGGTGTTCTATAATATAAATGGTTAAATTACGTTTGTCTGTACATAAAGAGCATTGTTGTAACATACAACTTGAGTACAACAGCTGGTGTGACTCCTGTGTCGAGATGAGATGCAAATATTTGCCGGGTAATGGTCGGGCGAAGAAAAAAAAGAGTGTATTAGTCAACACAGTTCCCTTGTAATTGATATTGTTTTTTAAATTATGTAACAAAGAGTAACTTACACAAAATTTGGTAAACAGGCGATTTGAGACTATGGGGAGGTTGCCCGGTAACAGGTCTTAACAGAATCGGGCAGGCAGAGTCGCTGGTGTAAGCTAGTAATGTGATTAAAATCCTTGAAGCATGTGCAACTCTCATGATCTGGCATCAAACCAACTTTTTTAGATAGAAAGTTCTGTGCGTGGAATTGTTAGTGTTTATTTAGTGCTCCGGTCCTACACGAATAGTTTTTAATTAGATAGGTACCAGATTCTGTATAGTGGTAAATGTAAAGAGTGTTAACAAAATGTTGGCAATTCATATCACACCTATATCCCCGAAGGGGTAGGCAGAGGTGCAATACACACCCACAATTTGCCAGTATTTTTAGTCCCACGTAATAGGGGTCAAGCCTATTGCCGTCACCTGGCACACACATTTTTAATGGGTTTATTTACAAAATGGCCGAATGAATTGATGATGAATGTTGATGAAAGTCAACAAAATCTTACGTACCAGCCGCTATGGCATAGCAAATTAAAGTCCTGGGCAATTCATAAAACAAATAAAAAATAAAAAATTAAACTGTCATGGTATAAAGTACAGTTTCTTAAAAATATCTACAAAAAGCAAAAAAAAACATAGTTCACAGATTTTTCAAAGAGAGTCTTTCAAATCAGTTCACGCGTCTTCGTGTAATCAATGAACATGCATAAACAACAAATTCTATTGTTTTAACGCACATGTGTATAGTTCGCGAGGGATAAGCGGAGCTTTGCATTTGTGTGAGTGACCACGAAAAGTAGAGTAAAAACTCTTTTGTAGCTGTGTGTACAACACATGTGTGTGTAAAAGAGGTCACATACACGTTCACGAACACTGCACTCACACAAATGCAAAGCTCTGCTTATCCCTCGCGAACTGTAAACTACGCATCCATAGTTTGTTATCCATTTTTTTTGATACTGTTTCCAAAGAGTAGTTTACCTTAAACATCCTCTCTGTAAATAGGGACATTGTTTGTTTCGTTTCGGAAGCGATTGTGAACACGAGTAGATTTCCGAACGATTGTTAGTTTATCAGCTAAAGGAAACTCGTAAGTTATTGCCTGTCTAAAGCTAAGCTAAGCTGAACGGACAGTTGTGAGCTCGGAGATGCTCGAAGCAGTTAGTGTAAATGCAGCTTTAGTTACTGCAGTATTGTGTATATATCTTTTATATTTATCTTTTTAGAAACTCGAGTGCAATGTATCTGGTTTGTATCTTAAGATTGTGAAGTGTTAATCTAAGCACACATCTATACCTAAATAATACTTGGGTAATAAAAATCGCCTCTTACTCGTAGGGGTAGACAGAGGCTATGAAATTCCAGTTGCTTTAAGAACCCACTCTAGGCTTCTTTCTTCTTTCGCTTCTTTCGCTTTCATAAGAATTTCCATGCATGCTCTATATTCAATACTCAATTCTTTATTGGGTTGTATACAATATTATAGTTATGGGTTGGTTGGGTTGTTAGGATGGTTAACTTAAAATGTGTTAAGTAATTAATTAAACGACATATATTGTGGGGCTATTTCCACCGTAGGCCTTCCGGCCGTACGTGAACCAATGCTGCATCGGCTGAAGGCCTCAAACGGCGTAAATATGTTAACCTAGCGGGTGATTACATATTTGAGACGTTTGGGGTTGAGACACTGGGGTCATGAGGACCGAGTGCTCGCCGCCTTTATAGAGATATTGCTAAACGCTTAATCGATGCTTCTCAGGACCAGAAGGCTGGCTATTTTCTGGCCCAACGAATAAGTATCGCCATCCAACGTGGCAACACAGCCAGCATTCTGGGAACATTCCTAGTCGGCAATGACGCGGAGGAATTTTTAAACGGTATTTTGTAATGTTATTTACATTACAAAATACCGTTTAAAGTTTTTAAGTATATAATTATGTATATTGTAATTCTTATTGTAAATAAATATTAATTAGAAAAAAAGGGTGATCTATTTTATTTTGATCTGTATATTCAATCTTGAATCTAACATAAATTAAATTTTCGTACAGTTGTCACTGATAGACGAAGCTAGATATCTATTCCATGCGGGTATCAGTTAATTAGAAAAATTACGGATAAGTAATGTTATTTAAATAAATCAAAATACTTTCAAATGAATAAATGAAGATAATAAAATAAAAATACATTTTGTTTTCTGTAAACTAACCATAACGAACAATCGTAATTTCCAAATACTTAATGTCACAGACAATTTCATCCAACCTGAAGGTAACCAAGGGATATGAAAAAGAAACAATTTCGATTTTCTTAATAAAATTACACAGTTGGCGAAACGAATTGAACTACCGGACCGAAGATTTATGTCTTAATTTTGACAGTACCACAAGGGTTTTGAGCCGAAATAAATAAGTTGTGAAATATCGTCATCCGATTGAAGAAAATAAGATCACTTTGGCAAGTTGTGAAATGTGAAATTTAGAAAATTTAAAAAAAAAAATCAACTCAATCATTTCTCGCTTAGAGAATTAACCTGCGTGGTTCAGTATAACCAAATGTGCTCTACCATGAGAAATGGTGCTCGAACATGTATGTATATGTATAATTAGTTAAGATAAGCTAAGATAAGATATTTATTTGCAAAAAAAACATGTGTGTATAAATTGTAGATCTTAAATTAGGATTTAGTTAGTCAAACGCCGTACCCAAATCCAGAACAATTAATTATTAAGTTAAAAACAATCCGATTAATAATTAACCACCTTGGATTGAACTCTCATTCCGATGGTATTATTATCGGTATCCATTAGCCAAATTGTGTGAAAACATTTAAAATTTATACACGTTAATGGAAGTAAACGATGTCGGTGGATATTAACCGATTCGTGGTAAGAGGTGTAATTTACATTTAAGCATATTATTGTTTCCTAATTGTTCGGTCTGCTTTGGCTTAATATGAAATTCATAGGACTGTGGTGTCACAAATTCAGCGTTCGATTTACGAGTCAGAACATAACCTTAAAAACATTTTTTATTATTACGGGTACAAAACGAGATAGTTTAAAAAACCGCCGTGTATAAAAATGGCATAAGAAATTACGTTTGTTGTATGGAAGCCCTCAATATTGATTTTATTCTGTTTTTTAGTATTTGTTATTGTAATAAATTTATTTATAAAATTAATTAATAAATTTCAACTACTTACTACAACTGGTTAGAAAAACCATCACGGTTTAGGAGATACAGAGTGGAGACAGACGGACGGACGGACGGACAGTGAAGTAATAGGGTTCCTGTTTTACCCTTTGGGTACGGAACCCTAAAAACGGATTTAGCAAACCACTACAGGATGGAATGCGAGTCAACCCGTGACAACGGCCCTCGCAACAAGGGATTCTCAATATTACCGTGTATGACCCGTTGTCTTTAGTTTATAATATGTAGTATGCTTGTAAAAATGGACGTCTCACAAGTCACGTAGAAATCCATCCACAGCGTCCAATCACGAGAGAGCTAGTGTTGCCGCTATATTATCCCAATTTCAACCGGAATTAATACCACTACAAAAATACAACATTACACGCCATCTATCCTTAAGTGGGCTCATCTAAGCTTGTGTTATGGGATCTGGTGGATCCACTCTCATTTTTTGATAAATTACTTTAATATATACTCGTATCTTTACTTACCCCGGTAGAAACTGGCATTCGTCATCATCATCCACCGAGCCTTTTTCCAACTCAGTTAGGGTCGGCTTAACAGTCTAACTGCAATTCGGTTGAACTTCGATATTTTGCGTGAAGCGACTGCCATCTGACCTTACCCATGGTCGTTATCGAAGTTCTGTAGTTAGACCGGTCGGATTTCTATTTAGGGCTCCAACTACCTCTAATGAATGCCACAGATGTTTGTATGACAACCGGGACCGACGTCTTAACGTGCTCTCCGAGGCACGGAGGGGTCTCAATGTCTTAAGAAATGGTCACTCATGCTAAAACCGGCCTGAATCGATGTTGCTTAACCTTTGCAATGTATCAACATCGACGGTTACCACTAGACCACGAGGCCCCCGAAGAGAGAGAAACTGGCTTTCGTATATATATAAATAACCATTAGCAGTTAATAAGTATACTAAAGATATTTAATGTTCAGCCGATATCAAGTTTATGATTTATTTTATAGCTCTGTATAATATTCACAATGGTTATAATTCATTAATAGGATAAATTCATGTTTCGCAAGAAATATCAGTACCTATTTTTTATTAAAATTTATTATGTTTGGACTACTGAGAATAAAGGAGGGACGTTTTTATGTTTTTTTATTCTGCGGCCCCCGGCTAAATATGGTAAATTGAAATTTACTCGGGTGATGCCGCAGGCGTGTACTGGTTATATAAACAAACATTCTACTTCAAATATGCGCAAAATATTTTAAAACATATTCAGCTAAACTTCGTGGCGTGTCAATCATCCCATTAAGAAAACGCGGCATGCTACGCCGTAGCAGTTCACGTGTAAGCTGTAGAGCTTATCATCGTAGCATTTTCGTAGCACTAAAGTTGGCACTTTGCAAGTAACTTTGTAATTTGCGTTGCTCGAGCAATGAAGGTAAAACAGGCGTTCCTAAAATGTAAGTACCAAGTGTACTTACAGCGCTAGACAAGCTTGGATGTTTAGTACTTATAGTTAAAATTTATTCATGCCTGAAGCACTAACTAGGAAGTATGTAAATGTCTAGATGCTAGCTTGCATTATCTACAATAACCATTATAATTATTTCTTCTACATTATTATAACACTAGTGGTCGCCCGCGACTTTGTCCGCGTGATTATTGTTCCCGTTGCCGTATCTTTATAAATTGTAGCCTATGTGTTATTCTGATGTATAAGCTATATTATTGTAAAGTTTCAACAATATCCGTTTGGTAGTTTTTAAGTGAAAGAGTAACAAACATCCATACTTACAAACTTTCGCATTTATAATATAAGTAAGATTGTAAAAATAAAGGAGAAGCATACTTCTTTTTACCCTATCAACTATCTGCCGACGCCCTGGGGTATTTTACGTACACGAGAGGCCCGGCAACGGCCATAAAGTCACAGATTAAAAAAAACTTATTGACTATTTTTTCTAAAACAAAAGTGGAAGTCCCGATAAAATTGGTCCGCGCATTTCAGAGATTAGTCAGCCGTACATTACGTGTAGGGGTAGGCAGCGGTGCATTGCACATCGACACTTTGCCAGTAATTTCCTATGTAATAGGGAGTAAACCTATTGCTGTTACCGGTCACTATAGTAAAACCATAAACCACCTGTAACCACTCACCCGTCCATGGGCCAAAAGCACCCTAAAAACAAATTTATACCGGACCCTCGGTGAAATTTCTTAATTTTTTTAATTTCTGATTTCACTTCTACCCGACCTAAAAAGTTTTATATATTATTGCTATCGAGGTTTGAAGTAGATAATTTTTCAGCTCGTTTTCAGTATTTTTATTTTCACTGTAGCTATTATATTTAAGCTGTTACAAAGGTTATTATTATCAAGCACGGATAGTATTTCCGCCATTTTCCGCTCCAGTGTGGGTGGCTGACGTGTCTCACTATATAGCCATGGGTGTCCGTACTGCAGAGTGGGTATAGGCAAGCGGCGAACCCCCTGAAAAACTAAAATGACTATTTGAAAATATAAATTTTTCACATCGTAAAATCTATTTATACACGTAGCGTTTTTTTGGGGCTTTACCCTTAGAAATCATTTTCCAATATAAAAACCAACTTTTTATCAGTTAACAAATTAATTTGTTTATAACAATTAATAGCCTAACCGCACAAATTTTGTTTTCTTACCAAACGACGCCTTTTGGTCCAAGGTTTACAAAAAGTACAAATTTGTATTGGGGAAATCACATTTTCATTGATTGGCCAGTCATTTTCATTTCTAAGCACTTTGTCGGGGGTTTTCCGCTTGCCTAGTATTTCAAGCTTAAATTAAAACAGATGTAACATATTACTAAATTTAATTTTAGTAGACAGAACGAAGAAACACACAATAATTGTAATTTTATTTTTATGTACAGATCGAGGACATTGAATATTCAATAAGGTAATATAACATAAGGAGGTAACCGAGTACTGTTCAATAATATTGACTCGTATCTCTAGTTTATTGCTCCAATATCGTTCCTTGCGGTTTGCACAAACAAAACCATCTTGCCACAGGTTTCATATTAGATACTTAATTTAATCTACCCAAATACTCTTTGTGGTATAACATACATACATAAATATAGTTTTACAATATAAATGCTTCGACTGCTTCGGTGGCGTGGTCGGTAGTGCATCGGCTTTCGATGCCGGAGTCTCGGGTTCGATTCCCGGTCGGGACAAAATTTGTGTGATGACATATACATTTGTACCGAAGTCTGGATGTTTCCTATGTATAATATGTATGTATTTACAAAAAAAAAAAAATATAAGTATTTATATCAGTTTATCTAGTACTCATATCAGAAGCTCTGCTTAGTTTGAGACTAGATGGCGTTGTGTGCATTGTCCTAACATATTTATTTATTTATTATTATTTATTAAATAAAAAACTATAGTCAGTTTGGACTCGAACCAGTGACTTCGCGATGTTGTTTATACTACAATTGAGGAGCCAGTTAAAATGTGCCATATTTCCCAAACCCTCTCATTATTAATGACTGAATCTTATCCTACAAAACTAATATGTATACTACTAAATGATGGAGAAATAGCGCATTAATTAAACTACTGCTTCTTTGAAAAATGACGACTCGTAAGTAATGGTCTGAGGAGCCACATATAATGTATAACTGAAGAGGCTCCTCAATCTAAAAATTTTGATTGAGGAGCCACCTTTATGTTCTTATAACTTTTGAAGTATTATACTACAAATTCGAGGATTGAGGCTACAAAATTTTTAAACTTACTACTAAATATATATAAATTCCATTAAGATACGAAATGTGGCTCCTCAATCTAAACGGACATGTTTAATTTATTGCCTTTCATCTCTATTATTGCCTAAAATCTTGGTGTGATCCATATTCATCCTTGAAACTTGTTAAGAAAAATGTGTGGCTAAATAACGTTTTGGTAGTGAATTAAAAGGATGAGTCACCGAGCAATATCGAGGGGATTTTCGTCTACAATAGAACATTATTACCTCGAACAACAGATAATAGTTATATAGCCTAAGGGCGCGTTTAAGTTGAAAGCGTTCTTACGTTTTTTTTTTTATTAGTTTTTAAATTTTAAATTAATGTTACGGTATAGTTATTTAACCTGTATTTTACCATCTATTTTGTTTAGTGATGCCGAAATATAGTAAACTTACAAAAAATTCGGTTGTCTGTAAAGTCGGTTTGCCTGCCGAATGTGGAGGCCGATTGTGCCTCTTTGTCGCTCGTTCCGCGCTCTCGCTTGCACTTCAAGCCTTAAATGGAATGCCTCAGAGCGAGGTAACGCCGCATGACGTCATGTTTTTTCGTGCGTGCAGCCGGCTCTATAATTCGATGGAGCTGGCTGCTTTTGCTGCTTGTGCTGTTTTTTGACGTGACAACGTCTTATAAGACGTTGTCACGTCAAAAAACATTGTGTAAAACCCTTTTATCTAAAAGCTGATAATAATTTTACGCTTTTTCTACATTCTTAGGTCAACTAAAAGCTCCGTGGTCTAAGTCATTCTCACCTACTGTCAAACCAGTGAAGCTTTGTGAAAAGTTATACAAAATGGCAATATATGCTCGACCCTATTACAATTTGTTGCATCCAACAAAATCCCTATATTTTAATATTAAACTTCTCTATTTCCCTTCGAGGATGAATGTGTAATTTGTGTGTGTTTTTGGAACTCGGTAGGAACAATGTGGTGTCAAAGTTTTGAATTTGATCCCGACTGATAAAACTTATGTAACTTTCTGCTGCAGAACGGCCACTAGACATTCAATTAGTGATTCCTTCGCTTGACTATTAAGTTTATGGTAAAATTAAAAAGTTTGCAAAAAATAAATAAAATAAAACTCGGCGCAGTTTTTTTATTATCAAACTTTGTCTAGTCTATCTAGTGGCCAGAACAACAGCGTCGTATGTATACCTACGACGCAGTTCTTTTATTTTAATTTGTTTTTTCATACTTTCTAGAATAATAATAAAAATACATAAAATAACTATAATAAAAACAAGACATCATCTAATCACATACAGTTTCTACAGTGAAAACAATATTTTCTGATATTTTCATACATAGTATATGTAAACACAACCTAATAACGAACATAACTCTATACACGCGTGAAAAATTACCTCAACTCCATTGTCCAGGGAGTTCCCCTTTTTTATTTTTATTATCGACTTTTAAAGGCTTTGAATGACGGCCGAATGCCAGGTAGCGATAGGAAGGTTCACTGATATTTTGATCGAAAAATAGACCCGGTGTGCCCTTTCTAACTGACTGTCACATTCAGGTGAATGTTTTGTATGAAAAATAGAATTGAATACTGATTCATACCTAACAATTGGAGTTGTAGCTAGAGAAGACTTGAGTCTATAAATACCTATATTTGATAACGTATTCGTTAATATAGAGTGACTTTTATTCAAGACGTAATTACAGACTGTGAACGAAAAAAAATAGAAGCATTTCTAGCATTCCAAATATATTGGTGATTTTGTTCGAAGTTACGCTTCGGTGGCTTGGTCGGTAGTGCATCGGCTGTCGACTCCGATCAAACATTTGTGTGAACCACAAATGTTTTCGGAGCTTGGGTGTTTTCTATGTATATTATGTATGTATTTAGAAATATATAAGTATGTTTGTCAGTTGTCTAGATCCCATAGCACAAGCTTATAGCTTAGTTTGGGCTAGATGACGTTGTGTGAGAATGTCCAAAAATATTTATGTATTTTTGTTTTTCTTTCTGTTTACCGAATACAGAACAGTGGTGCTTTATGGGGGTTGTCATTTGATAATAAAAGAGGTTTGTAGAACAAATTATCTTTTACCTTTAATGTTGCAATGCTTTACTGTTGTTCTTTCCCTTGATGTTATGACGTAGTCGGTTGAAAGTTGGATCCCCCGGACAGGCTTTGGGCTTGGATGATCTGGAAATACCTTTTGGTTTCGAAGTATGTATTGTATACTCGGAATGCCTTCACCAGCTTGACAAATTATAAACACAAAAACCTTTTATTTATTTATTTTACACACACAGTAAATAAAAAAAACAGAAAATGGATACAAACTAAACATGTATACAATGGCGCCACTTATCTTTAAAGATATCTCTTCCAGTGGGCCTAAGAGAGGAGATCATGATGCAAACACGTGCTGTGTGTGTGCAGGTTAATAAACTTACATAAACTATAACTACATAAATACATACATAAAAAGTTATATAAACATACATAGACGTACAATAATTAAGGTAAAGAAGCGAGATAGTGGTCCTTAACTCTCTTCTTGAAGCCAGACACAGTTCTGCAGTTCCTTATGTCGGTTAGAAGAGCATGCCACAGTCTGACGGCATGAACGGTGAAAGAGTAGGAGAAGAACCTTCCTTGAGAACCATTACCATTGGTGAAAACCTCATCAAAATCCGTTGTTTTATATGTATACGTTGTTATGATGATGTAACATTAGTCTTGGCTGTTTTAAATTTGAGTGTGAATTACAAAGTGGTTATCGATTTTTAATAGTGCCCGGTACCGGCAATAATAGTCTTGCCCACTATTACATTACGTGGAACCAAGAAAATTACTGGCAATATCCCGTAAGGGGTATTAGGCATGATAATATTGTATCTATCTAGTTTTTAAAACACAGGCTTCGCTTAGTTTGCAACTAGACATCGCTGTGTCCTAACATTTTTTTTTGTTTTAAAACAATGTTTGTAGATCTGCGGGTTCGTTGCCGAATATAGGGGTCGGTGGTAAATGTCAACAATGGCTGGGAATCCGAACAAAATGGTCTAGTTTTTAGGGTTCCGTAATCAAAGGGTAAAAAACGGGAACCCTTTTACTGAGACTTCGCTGTCCGTCCGTCTGTCTTGGGCTGTATCTTATGAACGGTGATAGTTAGATAGTTGAAATTTGTATTTGTATTTGTTGACCGAGCGAGCGAAGCCTCTCAGTTTTAACTCGAGGACTGGCCGATTTGGCGTTGTTGGTATGTGTGTTAGTTCCGGTCTACAGGCAGCATTTTTCAGCCGATTTTCATAAAATTTGGCACAAGTGTTCTTTGTTGCACGGCGCAACTTTTGTCGAAGTGATTTTTCGATCGGGGGGAAAATGGGGGAGAAATGGGGGGAAAATGCGAAAATAACGCGAGGTCTACTGTTCACAGAACTACTAGTATTTATTATATTTTTTAACAATTTACATTGTATTGAAATGTTCACTTAACCGAGATAACTTGTAAAAATATAAAGAGACAATCAATAAATATAAAATCAATACCAATAAAAAAAAAAATAATCAATAAATTAATAGATAAATCACTTCATGTAAAATAGTATTTCAATTAAATTATTTAACATATTCAATACTGTACAATTAAATCTTCAATTAAATACAAATTTAAAATTAAATTTGCCTATAAATAAAACTGTTATGAATTATATGAACAATTTTGACTGCCTCGGTGGCTCAGTGGTATGAGTATGCGACTGCCGCCCCTGAGATCCCAGGTTCGATTCCGGGTCGAATCGAATTATTTGTGTGATCCACAAATGTTTGTTTCGGAGTTTGGGTATTTTCTATGTATGTTAAGTATGTATTTAGAAATATATAAGTATGTTTATCAGTTGTCTAGATCCCATAACACAAGCTTATATTAGCTTAATTTGGGCTAGATGACGTTGTGTGAGAATGTCCAAAAATATTTATTTAATATTTATTTATTTATTTATATGAACACAACAAAAATTTGTAAAATGAAATTTTCACAGATGATGTATTTCGGTTGCCTTTTTAACAACACCTACTACAAAGCAGAATAAAATAAATATGTAAGGGGGCTCCCATACAACAAACGTGTTCTTTTTGCTGTTTTGGTACGGAACCCTTTAGTGCGTGAGATCGAACCGCACTCGGCCGGGTTTTTTTAGAACACGCTTCTTGTTTAACACTACATTCAATTCCGTGAGCAATGTTTGTGTTTTTACGTTAAGTTCACTATTCACAAAGCCTATTGTTGCACTGATATTTAAACTGCAACGATTCTTACTCACATATATAATAATTGATTTATAGATGGTACTTTAATAATAGTAATTTAACTCAGCGGCAGCAGTAGAAGTATACCAGTCAAGTATGTCTTGGACCTCGCAGTTCGCACCCCTTGAAATTACATCGAAACTCAAATGGTATAAATCATTCGCGTCGCAAACGTAAACAAGCCCGTTTAAAAACAGCCACAATAAATAACCTCAAGTTGTTTGTTTGAGCAAACATTTGAAACATCTTACGGTACATTAAGTTTTTTATTAATTGCTAACTGAAGTCCAGAGTTTCACTCGCGTGAAATAGTTTCACGTTTCCAATATCTATATGGCATTTAATATGGCAATTTTTACTGACCTTTTGCCAGACAATTTAATGGCTCCATGTATTATGGCTCGAGCCTATTGCCATTTTTGGACATTTAGGAGACTATGGGTCGTCCAATGGCTTTTAGCGAGAGAGTCCACTATTATGTGAGTCCAACGATGTGAGTGATGAAATATTCACTACATATTATATATCAAAGTCCTCCGCAGCGTCTGTTCGCGATAAACTCAAAAACTATTTTTTCCGATTACACCGATTTTCATGCTGCTTTCACTAATGGAAAATGTGGTTCTCGGGGAAGGTTTTAGTAAAACACAGTATAATTTGTCACGGGTGAAGCCGTGGAGTCTATCAATAAAATCAAATTTGGAGACCAAGTTCAGAGAATTAGGCCTCCAGTTCACACACGTTTTTTTGGCCGTAAAAACTACGGTCTTATAGCATTCCATACAACACTGATGACCATGTCTACCTACGTCGAATTAACTGTAGAATCTTACCGCCGGCGCCGGAGAACGTGTGCGAAAGAAGCCTAAGGAATAATGCTATATTAAATCAAAGTCCTCCGCAGCGTCTGTTCGCGATAAACTCAAAAACTATTTTTTCCGATTACACCGATTTTCATGCTGCTTTCACTAATGGAAAATGTGGTTCTCGGGGAAGGTTTTAGTAAAACACAGTATAATTTATCACGGGTGAAGCCGTGGAGTCTATCAATAAAATCAAATTTGGAGACCAAGTTCAGAGAATTAGGCCTCCAGTTCACACACGTTTTTTTGGCCGTAAAAACCACGGTCTTATAGCATTCCATACAACACTGATGACCATGTCTACCTACGTCGAATTAACTGTAGAATCTTACCGCCGGCGCCGGAGAACGTGTGCGAAAGAAGCCTAAGGAATAATACTATATTAAATTGAAGTATTTAAGAAAAGTTTAGCATTCTCCTAGCCTTGAAAAACTAAATATAACGTATATGGTCGTGTTACATGCTGCACACTAAAAGTTTTGTACTTCTAGCTAATCGGAACTATTTGAATTTCAAATGTTATATTTTTTTAAACGTTGCAACCTTCTTAGTAATAAAAAGAAACAATTGGCGGGAAATCATTTGTCAATTGTATTTTATCACACATGAAAGTTCTACGTGTGCAACGAAAATGGAATTAAGTCGAAAAGATTTCAGAGCGATGATTTTTTATGATTTTAAAAGTTGTCTCTCTCCGCAAGACTGTGCCGCTCGTCTTCAAAATGCTTCTGGGAGAGAAGCACCTTGTTTGAGCACCGTGAGGCGATGATTTGCTGAATTTGTGAGAGGTCGAGTTTCTTTACATGACGAATTTCGTGAAGGGCGGCCTTCAACTGCCGTCAACGAAAATAATGTGGCTACTTTTAAGCGGTTAATTGAAGAAAACCCGCGGATTACCTATGAGACAATTCGAGGACTATTGGGGATTGGTATGAGTCAAATCCAGAATATTTTACACGAAGAATTGAAAGTTCGGAAACTTTGTTGTCGTTGGATCCCTCGTGAACTGACAGCGGAGCAGAAGCGGGCTCGCGTGCAATGGTGCTCACAGATGCTACTGAAGTACGACCACGGACATTTTAATGCTGTTTATGACATTGTCACAGGAGACGAAACGCGGATTTATTGTTTTGAACCCAAAAAAACAGCAATCTTGTGAATGGGTGTTTGAAAATGAGAACAAGCCAACAAAAGTGAGGCAGGCGAGAAACGTTGGTAAAAAAATGATTGCGTTTTTCTTCTCTGCTACGGGTCCCGTCTGTATAATTCCACTTGAAGATCAAAAGAGTGTTAATGCCGAGTGGTATTCTACCATTTGTTTACCCAGGGTGTTAGAAAAAGTTCGCGAAAGACGACCCAAAAGTCGCGTTCTCCTACGTCATGACAACGCTTCTTCACACACGGCCAACAAAACAAAGTCATTTTTAGCTTCCGAAAAAGTACAACTCGTCACCCATCCTGCGCATAACCCCGTCCTAGCACCCTGTGATTTCTGTATTTTCCCCAAAATCAAAGATTTGATGAGAGGTTTCACTTTTACCAACTCCGAAGAGGCAGTGATAGCGTTCAATCAGCACGTAGAAAACATGCCTTCAGATCTGTGGTCCTCCTGTTTTAAAAAATGGTTCGATCGCATGAAAAAATTTTGAAAATGTAAAGGAGAGAATTTTCGAAAGCAATAAACATAATATTTTGGTTTTAACATGTTGTTTTTTTAAGTTACGCAAAACTTATAGTGTGACCTACTATAAAGAGTACTAACAAATGTTAAGACTAAAACTTACAGTAAACATTTATTGATCCTAGAACGATTTAACCCTCAACTGGTAGTGGTAAATCGAAGCGCAATTGCGACGCAAACAGTACGACAGTGGAGAGATCTGTAAACTATTACCGACCACGTCTTGCAAACAGACCGCCAGTGGACTGTTGGATAGCGTCAGAATTTTGTAGTAACATTAGTTAAATTCTTTTTTTACTGATTTAAGTAATTAATTTCTATCCATATTCTATTCTGTACTATTATTATTATTTTTTACTTCGACTACCGATATTATAGGTGCCTATTTAACATCGGTATTGATTGTTGGAATTTAGATTCGGACTTCAGAATGATTAAGGTACTCGTAGATTTTCAATTGTATATCGTGTAGGCTTGTTCCCTATTGCTTGGTACTAACAATACTACAGGGAAATGTAGTTCTGGGTAGGGATAGGTCTGATTTATGTTATTTATATATTAGTGTTTTATTTTACTTACAGTACTATAATATAAGTACTAAACAAACACACAGAACAACGTGTTTATACCCGAAGAGCTAGCAGTTTAGTTTGCTCACAGTTTGAAAGTGCTAATAGACACTATAATTAATAATTATTGAGCGGAGCGAAGCGAAGCTCTATCTTAGACGAAAAGTGTAAATCGTTTGTGTGCCAACTCCTCCGAAACGGCTCGACCGATTTTGACTAAATTTGGCATGCTGGTCGACATCATACCCGGGAGTGCATATCTCTGAAATCATGAAAATAGAGCATAAAAAAAAATTAAGAAAGTTTGTTTCGCTCAACATTTGCAATTAGTAGCATGCATTGCATACCTAGTCTATTAACTGACAGACACAAATGTTATATAAATACAATGAAAATGCGGTCAAGTGCGAGTCAGATTCCCGCAATATGGGTTCCGTACTAAACGGAATTAAAACCTGTTTGTTGTATGGGATCCCCCTGAAATAATTATTATTTTCTGTTTTGTTGTATTTGTTGTTATAGAGGTACCGGAAATACATCATCTGTGAAAATTTCAACTTTCGATTCGATAGACGGACGGACAAGTTCTTCAGACTTCGATGTTCGTCCGTTTTACCCTTTGGGCGCGGAACCTTAAACAATGGAGTTAGTGAAAAATAACACCATAATCCAGTTGCAATAACTAAAGGATCTCAGTTATTATTTTAATTTACAATAAGAATTACAATATATAGTACATGATTATGTAACTAAAGTAATAGAAATTCCGGAAAATGTTTGTGGAAAGGTCTCTATTTCTAATCACCAAGAGAATTTCCTGCCATGTATGTCTTACGTCACACGTCACCAGCACACTTGTCACTCGTTACGTCAAACTTTGCGTCTGTGGCGATTGTTACCACAGTAAATAATTAATGTGGAACTTGAACTAAGTTTAAATGTTAAATAACTAGGTATGCAATGCATGCTGCTAATTGCAAATGTTGAGCAGAGCAAATGTTTTTATTGCATATCAGAATCAGAATCGAACACTTAAATTAATTAATCGAATGAAAAAAAAATCTATTTTCATTGTTGACGCACGTGTTTCCATGGCAACCATTTAATCATCTGGTTTTTCGGTGATGTCCAGGACATTTTCGGTGATTATTCCTCCGCGGTCAGCTCTAATTTCATGATTTCAGAGATGTGCACTGTAAGTGGTTTATAATGTAAAATGTGATGCACAAATAAAACACTCTTTCTACTTTCTTTCAGTATTTTTTTTTCTGAAATCAAAAGACGCAATAGACGCAGACAGTCACTGGTTTAGTTTCTAGGTAACCTATTTATATAACCCTGTTATATAAAACCCATAATGAACCCATCTATCGTTTACAGTAACCTTCCTAGATTTATTGAGCCATGTAACGAGCAATAAAAATAAAGTTCAATAAACTCACGATCCTTGGAATTTGGAAAGGAAAACGTACGATATTAGACATCATTTATTCTTTCATTCTGCTGTAATAATGTTGCCTCAATTTTATTATCTTCCTTTCTTTGCCTTTTTTTTAAACTAAAAGATAAATATTGAAGTTATTTAATTAGTTAGTAAATTACTATTTCTACAGACTCACAAACATATCAAAAAGTAACTCCTTTTTGTGTAGGTAGCTTTTTACATTTTCGGAAAATATCTGACAACAACAATTACTTTTAAAATATCGTAGCATCGTAGCTCAGTGGTCAGAGCATGATCCCTGTGAGGAAAAGGCCGTGGGTTCGAGTTCTGCCGATGACATTTCAGTTTTTGTCAAGTAAACTCATTGCTTTGATATACAAAAATTATACAATTTCCATAACAAATGATAAGCTAAAACTACATCTTAAATGAAATATTTTCCAATAAGTAAGAACCATAATTATATAGGCGAGATTGTTAGAAGGTTTGCAACATTTCTACGTTGAAATGTAACCAGCTTTCTGGTCTTGAAACGCGTCAATTATGTCAAGAACTTGAATACGGTTCATAATTGAGCGGGTTCTTATTGGTGTGTTACCATGTAAATATATAACTATGACTTAATAAATCTTACTTATAAACATTGACTTACTTTTCGTCCCGATAATGTGTTTCCATCCCGATAATGGGTTCTATGAAGATCTTAGAGTCCCAAGTCAATATAACCTGCGAGGTAATAACCTGCCAAGCAACAGACGAGGCTCGGACAACTATTAAATAAGCGTGGGCAGGCTTGCCACCTATCACCTGGGATTTTTGGTGAAAAGTCGGCGTAAAACATGCATCTGCCTAACCCTTCGGGGAAACACGCGTGATTTTATGCCACTCTGCAGTCCCATGGTTATTATAGTGTGACTCGTCAGCCCCCCACTGGCGCGGAAAGTGGCTGTTATATTTGGCGCACTTTATGATTAAAACCTTTGTAACAGCTTATATATAATAGCTACAGCGTACATAAAAATACTGTAAAATAGCTGGACGTGTATAGATGAAACTTATCTATTTCAAAACTCGATAGCAATAATCTATTATGCTTTCAGGTCACATAGAAGTGAAATCCGAAATAAAGAAAAATAAAGTAATTTGTCCGAGGGTTCTGTGTAGTCAGGCACCACTGGAAATACCTTTTGGTGCGTACCAGAGATGCTCGGCAACGAACGTGGGAGCGACCGCGGCCTTGGGCCACGGAATTAAATAAAAAAATAATAAGGATTCGGTGTAAATTTGTTTTTGGGACACTGTTGTCCAATGGACAACTGAGTGGATAAGGCTATGAAATAACATGCAATTCAGTAACACCATATTCCATCCCGGGCGCCACTGGAAATACCTCCTGGTTCGTACCAGGGACGCCCGGCAATGGACGTAGAAACAGAAAAAGGGTTATGAAATTACAGTAACAGTATATTCTAATAAGAATCGAACCCAAGAGTGACAGTGTGAGAATGTGTAATGGAAGAAAGATAAAATTATACTTTTATTTTGTTGGCATCATCATCATAAAATGCTGAACTTTTAACCCTTCGCCGCTGTTAACATGTCAGTTTGACACTGGCTCATTACGTGCGCTATTTATTAAAATTCGCTGACACATTTGCTGTCCTACTGTCCTGTGTTTGCAGTTATTTGATAGCACGTTGAGTTTACCTCTGGCTAAATGAATGTTTTACATTTTTATTTAACAAAACATCTTTATACTTTTTACCTATATTTATTTTCACGTGTTATAACAACATATCTAGAGAAGAAATCTTCCTCAACAGCTCGGTGTACACAGTCTGACAGACAGACTAGGATGGTAAAGAAATGTAGCATAATGAACGCCTCTGTCTACACGTTTTGGTATAAAGAGATTATATATTCTAAATACACCTGGTCTGTTTCGCCTACTACTTATTTATTGGGATAAAAAGGTAACGACAATTTTCCAACAATTAGTTACAATGACGATATTATCATGAGTTATGACTGTTGTGGACGTAGATTAACCAACCTTTTTTACATTAACTTGTGGTCACCATCATTATATATTTTAAGTTCTTTTCATTGTATTCTTAATTTAAAACTGTATTTTCTTAGATTATACTTTGTTTCCATAATAACGTGAATCTATTCTATATTTTTTTCTAGTCTCTTATTATTTTAGATACCATTTAAAATATAATTTCAACATAATTGTAATTTCTATAACGACCTCAAACATTATCTGAAAAGCATTGTCTTTTTATTTCAGTTACCCTTACAAAGTGGATGGGTGGTTCTAATTAATTAAAAACGGGGATCAAGTCTGAAAGGAATTTGTAATGATGAAACAACGTTTTTTTAATTTCTCACAAACGACATGGACAAGAAAGTTGAATGTCGGATGCCAAATTAAATAACTGAAGTTGTTAACTATGTCGTTTCCTTGGAAAGTCCATTGGCAGTACGTATCACAAAGCAATAGCTTGAATTTTATTTTGACTTACTTACGACTTTTTATTTATTTAAAGTACTCAAAAATAAAATATGTAACGTTATCTTGACATGACAAGTGTTGAGTTTAATAACGAACATTACTTGCAAGTGATACACTTACTGTTCACCTGTAGTGTCCTGTCGTTGAACTCGGCGAGGAAGATTTTAGACAACAGCTTATTTTAGAAGTTTCTGAAAGAAACAGACAAAGGTAGATGCAGTTCAACATACTTAACAGGTTTTGTTTTTTCACAATCGAATGGTAGGAAAAATATTATCATTATTGAAGATATTCCACGCGGTAGTCAGCTGAAGGCGCCCATCAGCTGTAGTAGCAAAAACATAAATGTGCTTCTTCAATCGTTAAATTTACAAAAAAATACTTTGCTTTATGGTCTGACAAAGGTCATTTAGCGAACCGCTGGCTTAACCTGGTTTTGGCTTACTTTAAGTTTATTCTACAATATTTTATTAATTAAAAACTACAGTCATGATTTGTTCTCAAGTGGTAACTTTAACTTCTCCACTTTAATTTTACTTTGCGAATTTTTAACCCTGTTTTGCAAGTTGCAAGACTACGTTTAAAACTTCGTACCTGACTTCAACAGGATCTATTTTTTTAACGTTTTATTTTTCTCGTGTTCCTCTTGAGTGTATTTAAATTTAAGCACCAAGGGGAGCTGGTTCTAAAAAATAAAAAAATAAAAGTTGGACCAATGTTTACTTATAAATACTAACGTGGAATAAACGGCGGTCCCTCAGCGTAATGCTGTCTGCGTGGTGGTGCAAGTCAAACAGCGCTGGTTTTCAGGGACGGCCGGATTTATTTTTAATTCAAAGAGTCAACCCGCCTGTATCCATCTTCTACTCGCGTCTCATTTCGCGAAAGAGGTCGAAACACAAAGACAGTTATAGTGCAAAATCTAGTCTTTTCGACCCAGGCACGACTACCCGCGGGTTAAGTTATGAAAACATCAATCAGCTGCTACTCGTTTGGTAGTTTTTTTTTCATGAAGGTATTGCGCAAACTGTAATTTTGTAAATTTACGACAAGAAGAAAATTAATTTTTTATTTATATTTTCATGTGTATTAATCACGGAACTTCGTAATTAAACTCTCTAAAGCATTTTACATACGAGTTATAATTTATAAGCAAAATGGTCATGCAAAACTGTTGCTTGGTCACGGACTATAGCTGTAGTATCTAATTCATACAACACTCGTATGTATAACTATTGCATCCAAATTTTGACATTTACAATAGTTTCAGCCAGTTTATTTCTTCGAACTGAAATTTCAGCACACATAACATAACCATTTGTGTTTTGTCAGGGGAATTATAAAGTTCAGTCTTTATCCGAGAATTGGTAGACAGAGGCAATCAATAAGCTGTATTTAACTTCTTTTTTTTTATTAATTCCGCGGCCCAAGGCCGTCTCTCGTCCGTTGCCGGGCGCCTCTGGTACGCACTCAGAAGGTATTTCTAGTGGCGCCAAGCAAGCTGTATATAACAACTAGTATATAGCTGTATATAGTATTCTTAAATCTGTGATATAACCTAACATTTTGTGTACATTCTATGTGTTTACGCGAGTGAGTAACAAGCATCGAAATATCTAAACATATTTACAAAGGAGAATGCTCATTGTTGTATAGGGCTTTGGGCCCATAAAAAAGTTGATATGTCTTTGAAGAAGAAAGAAAGAAGAAAAATATGTTTATTCTTAAACAGACATGGCGATAACAATACACAAGTAAAATATTAGAAGTAGATTAAGGACAGGAAAATCGTAGGTGTATGCTAGTACACGCCACATCTGCGTAGAAATTGGTCTCCTCTCAGCTTATGCTGACGTGGGCAGACCCACATTTACCAGCGCTGCTTTTCAGAGGAGGCCAGTGACACTGAAAATGGCGCACCCACGCAGTATCTCACCCAGCACAATTAATCACTATATCGTGCTGCCAAATGCCATCACACAAGAAAAATAATAAATAAATCAAATACATAAATACACATATAAAATAAATAAGTGTAATATTTTATTTTTTATTTTTTTATATTGGGTTCGCCAAGTTGACGCCGCCCGCCTGGTGGTAAGTCGTGACGACGTCTAGCGATTGTGGGCCACTCTCACAGCATACAATACTAAAGAGAGTGGCCCTCAACTTGACGACCTACTGATGTGCCTCTTCACGCTCCGCTTAAAGAACCCAGGATTATATGTGGGAGGAAACACGTGCACAGGCAAGGCGTTCCAGGCCACTATCGTTCGGCAGAAAAACGAACGTTTGAAACGCTCGGTTCTCGCGAACATTCTATCCACTGTGTGGGAGTGGCATCTCTGCCCGGCATGCGTTGTTCGGGATCGGAAGGAAGAGGGTGGGATCAGATTGAAGAGCTCTTCAGAACACTCGCCGTGGTAAATACGGTAGAATGCGGCCAAGGAAGCTATTGCTCGGCGCTGAGCTAGCGGCTCAAGGCTTCCCGTTACCTCCGGACAACCTATAATATGGATAGCCCGTCGCTGCATAGCGTCGAGAGCGTCCAGCAGATACTTCGCGGAGCCGTCCCAGAGGTGAGAGCAGTATTCGACGCAGGGTCTAATCTGCGTCTTGTACAGCAGACACCTCTGGTCCGGTGTAAAGAATCTCTTTACCTTATTCAGTATTCCTAGTTTCCGCGAAGCTAGCCCTATACATCTTTCGATGTAGTTTTTATTATTGAGCTCTCGACGAACATCTATGCCAAGGATGTCAAGGTTGTCCTTCATTGGTAATAATGCATTCTGAAGAGAGGGTAGGGGAAGGAAAGGGGATTTCTTCGCTGTAAATGCACACGCCTGTGTTTTGCGGGCATTGAACTCGACCAGGTTCTCGGTACCCCATTGAAAGATACAGTCGAGGTTCCTGTCGAGATCAGCCACGAGATGTAGTCTATTCTCCTCAATCTCCAACCGCCCTACCGCCGGACGAGCCCAGTAGCTCCCGTGCAATGTGCTGTCATCTGCATAGCAATGAATGCTCCCGAGGGATAGCATATCATTGATATGCAGAAGGAAGAGAGTTGGTGACAGCACGGACCCCTGCGGTACCCCGGCATTCACTTGCACAAAGCGAGAAGCCTAGCCATCGCAGGGGACCCGCATTCGGCGTTCGTTCAGAAAGCTGGCCATCCAGCTGCACAGTTGAGGAGGTAGACCATATGCCGGAAGCTTGGAAAGGAGCGAAGCATGCCAGACTCTATCGAAGGCTTTGGCGATGTCCAGGCTAATCGCCAAGGACTAGCCGTGCCTATCCATAGCCTCACCCCAGACATGCGTTACGAATGCCAGAAGATCACCCGTTGATCGTTTTGGCCTGAAGCCGTATTGCCGATCATTTAGTAGCGAGTGATCTTCGAGGTATCGCATGAGCTGCTTGTTGATGAGGAGCTCAAACACCTTGCAGATGACTGAGGTGACAGCTATGGGTCGATAGTTACCCGGATCAGACCGATCCCATTCCTTGGGGATCGGTTGTACGTTCGCCTCTTTCCAGACCTCCGGCACGATTCCTGTGGAATAAGACAGGCGGTACAGACGAGTTAGTACAGGTGACAACTCAGCTGCGCATTTCCGTAGTACCACCGCCGGAATGCCGTCAGGGCCACTGGCTTTCCGCGTGTCGAGTGATCGCAGCACTGCCCGTACATCGCATTGCCTGAGTACAATGTCAGGCATAGTGTAGCCACAGTTGGCGATGGTGGGGGGCTGCAGGCCACGGTCGTCGACCCGGGAATTAGCCGCAAAGAGGTCTGCGAGCATATCCGCTTTCTCTTGGGCTTTGTGAGCCAGTGTTCCATCTGGGTAACGCAGCGGTGGCAGCGAGGACTGACAGAAGTTAGATTGCACGGCCTTGGCAAGTTGCCTGTATCCACGGTTGCCCGTGGGATGGGAAGTGAGCTCCTGACCAAGCCGCGCGATGCGCTGGGTATCCGCTCTCTTAAAGGCCCTCTTGCTGGATTTTGTAGCCCGGTTGTACGCTGCTTTGAGGTGGCCCACGTTTGGGTCGCGCACAGCCCGGGCCCTGATCCAGGCGCGATATGCCGACTGTTTTTGTCGAATAGCTTTGGCACAATCTCGCCCGAACCAGGGACGGGCTCTGCGGATACTGGCGACATCAGTGAAAGGGATGTAATATTCCATCCCTAAACTGATCTCGATCTCGAGAAGCGCTATCCGAGGGAGCCTTTCCTACAAAGCAGCGCTGGCTCCAGGGGACGGACGCATAGTAATCGCGTAGACCGTCCCAATCCGCTGACGTGTAGTGCCATAGTCGTCGTGACATTTGTACAGCACGTGCAGGAGGTGATACCTTCATGCCAGCGTGAACAACACAGTGGTCGGAACTACCCAATGGGGCTCCTACCGAAACACTGTACTGGGCTGGGCGACTCGTCAGCAGTAAATCCAGCAGAGCGGGCGCGTGATCTGACCTGTCTGGTATCCGGGTGATCCCGCATTCCATGTGGGTCAGACCGTGGGAGAGAGCGAACGCATGGGCGGCCCTACCCGCATGATCAGTCTTGAGGGACCCCAGCCATTCAATGTGATGGCCATTGAAGTCCCCCAGAAATACTAGGTCAGCGTTCGGGAACCGCACCTGCGCTTCATCAGCCGTCTCGCTGAGGTACTGGAAGAGCTTTGTTGTCTCAGAATCCCCTGTGTGGGAACGGTAGACGCACACATAGATCTGACTCATAGAGCCATTGTCTACGTGCAGCCAAAGGACAGAATTGGAGGGGTTCTCTAGGCAGCGCAACCGGCGGCAGCAAACATCCGCCCTAACGAACACGCACACCCCGGCTTTGTCTCGAAATTGTTCCTCGATGAAATAGCCGGGGTAACACAGGTAAGACGTGTCGTCAGGGCGGCGTATTTGTGTCTCCGTGAGGAACATCACAGCGGGCCGTGCCGTCTCAAGGCGATGGTGGACGGCATCGAGGTTCGCATGGAATCCACGGACGTTAGTGAACTCCACCTCGAAAAGTGAAGTCGTGGGGTTTCCTAGGGCCGCTGTGTAACGTTTACTTTTTTTTGTTGCACTGCCATTGTAGATATTGAAGACGAAGAAGCGTGAAGACAGCGCGATATCTGTTGCAGCAGTAAGTGATAAAGCGCAAGGGCTAGCTTTGTCTAGAACCGTGTGGTTAGGTCGGAGCCGACTCGCCGGACGGAAGGGCTCCCAAACCCCCCTGATGCAAGGCCGCCGCTACCCCACACCGGTTACCACCCGGAGCGGCGATCCCACATCAGGAGTATGTGCAACAGCCTCCTGCGGTGGTTGGTCCCAGGCGGGCCCCATGACTGTGTTGCGGGCGGCCGCGGCAACGCCGTTGCTAAGGGTCTCCCTGGCCGGTGAATCGACCCACACCACCCACACTAGACTCCGTTTCGCCCCCACTGGTCCCATGCCTGCTGCACCATACATCGCCCCGGGCCCGGCGGTGCAGCTGCTGAACCGCTGAACCCCTGACGCAACTCAGCCTTGGCTGGGCTTTAGCACAGCTGCACGGTGGTACCCCCCCGGACCAACACTGTTGTACCACCTGGTACCCATGTAGGGGCCGAAGCCACTCCATAGGTACCATAAATTAACGAGCCTCGTCCGTTGATCAGCAGGTGCCCCACTAGTAGGTGAGGTCGCTGGGGCCCTAAAGATGTTGGTAGAGCCCCTTTGCACCCAACCTTTGACATATTTCTAATAATATGTCGTGTGTTTGTATCTATATTTAACAAAAAAACAAACAAGCAGTGTCTATGGTAAAATCATAGGTTCGGTACCTTTCTTTGTGGTTTCTATTTCATTTAGGTACCTAACAGAGATTTCTGTATCTTGAAATTTTGACACGCCGCCTAGGTATGGGCCCACCAGTCTTGTTCCACACCTGGAACCATCAAACACTACCTTGACACTCTCAAAGTCATCGATGAACGATGAAGCCACTCATTTAAAAGAAGAATACTTTAGGCTTACTCAGTTATTATTTTGGTAAGATTCAATAAGCTCAGTCTCCGTTCAAATAATTCATGTAATACATTTACATTTGCCACAAGCCTATTTCCTTGCCTGCAGCGCTTTAAGCTTTGGCGCTGCGGTTAAGCTTTGTAATTAAACCTAGGTCATTACCAGCTACAGCCTGAGTTTATAATTATTGTTGTATAAATGTTTTATAGAAATACAACGAATTTAGCGTATTATAATGGTGGTTAACAAGTCTTATACGACTCAAATTGACTTATTGTACACTTAAGGATGCTATATAACTGGGTATGATGAATTTTTAGATGTTCGTGTTCTGAATTCATTATTATTATTTATGATTTAGAGACCGAACTTGTAATTTACTTTCTAGGTAGTGATGCCTGACGTTTCAACCGATTCACCCTGCGACAACGGTCAAATGCAACTAACATACATCACGTAAATTACTCGTTTAAGTCCAGAAATTATAAATTATACGAGTATAATGTGGAGCTTCACCAAGAAATTCAGGACCCGAGTCATCAAACTTTTACGATTTACACTCTTAACTGATATCTAAATCGTTATATTACACTAGCAGAAGCCCATGGCTTCGCCCGAGAACAACTTTATCCATTGGTGAAAATCGCATCAAAATCCATAGCGTAGTTTTAAGGATCTAAGCATACGGACGGTCAGAAGCGACTTGGTTTTATAATAATATTAAAACTACGCTAAAACTTAAAACTACGCTATGGATTATGTAGTGATTAAGGGCACAATTACACCTTGGGATTTAGCTTTTATTCGATTGCCTATGGTATTCAGCACGACGAGACGAAGTGTAGAGGAAAATGAACGCCGTAGAGTACGCCCGTATTCCTTTTGATTTAGTTTTTCGAGCTTCAGGCACAGGATCGTTTGCCCTGGTTGCAAGTAATAGAAAGTCAGTAAAAAAAAAAATAGCATCGGGAGCCCGAATTTGAGTTACTTTCGAGCATTCGAATACTGGTCAACGTCCAAGTGTAATTGCGCCTTTAAGGGGTCTACCTTGCGGGATAACTCAATGTAAAGTGATATTTAACCCTCGGCATGCCTGGTGACCAAAAGTTACACGGTATGCCTTGTAGGAGTAATGCCTAGTAGTGTACTAAACTAGTGTATTAAATTAATTGATAAGCTAGCAGTATAATATGCTACAGTATGTAACAAAAATAACCCAGAATCAATATGTTTTATTATTTATTCTTATAATTAAACGTAAGCAGCGATTTTAACAAAAGCGTAAGCGTAGCGTTTTTACTTTGCATCATGTATGAAAGTAGTACTTAAATAACAGGTACACGCGCACTTAAATCATATCTTTGTTCCAAAGAACCATACCCTGGACTGAAATGGCGGGTGTCGGACGTCTAGAGACTTATAACGGTCAGCTACTGAAGACGGTTGCGTGACCAGGCATGCCAAGGGATAGATAGGTATTTGATAAATCAGCGAAATAGTCTCAAACCCGTCCCCCATATGTAGGTACAAGTAAGTGCTTGTATCCACTCCAATTAGGCTGAGTCTCGCGCCACTTATGTCAGATTTCAACTATGAAATAGCGAATATATCAAGTGCACTTTGTCTGTGACTTTGGTACCCTCTTTTTGTTCAGAAGGTTGTGAACAAATTGGTTTTGAGGGCGTCGAGTTCGAAATAGTACCTATTCTATTATTAGTGGTTAGAGTTTCTCTATTGTAGTTTGTAGTTTTGTACAAATACAATTTTAGAGTTTTCGAAACGAAAATCTCTTATACAACAGCAATGTCCGTCCGTCCGTCCGTCCGTAAACAACTATCAACTCGAGAACGGTAAGAGCTAGAGACTCAGTGTAAACGCCAATCGACTTAGCATGGTCAAAGACCTCTAAAATGAACTTGACCTTTGACCTCTGATCTTAAGGTCAAGGTCAAATCAAGAACGGTAATAGTTAGGGACTCAAGACCAGCTGCAATCAACTCCGCATGGTCAAAGACCTCTAAAATGTACTTGACCTTTGACTTCTGATCTCAAGGTCAAGGTCAAAACGAGGTCAAATCGAGAACGGTAATAGTTATAGACTCAAGACCAGCTGCAATCAACTCAACATGGTCAAAGACCTCTAAAATGATGTTGAACTTCATGTGGCATTTTTTAGATTATGAAAAAACTTTCGAAAACTCTAAAATATATGGCAAATTTTTACCATATTATTAACAGACTTCTCATAAATGATTCCGTACCCAAAGGGTAAAACGGGAACCCTATTACTGAGACTTCGCTGTCCGTCTGTCTGTCTTGGTCTGTATCTCATGAACAGTGATAGTTAGAAATATGAAATTTTCACATATGATGTATTTCTGTTGCCTGTATAACAACAAATACTAAAAAGCAGACTAAAAATATGTATGAGACCGACTCACACTTGACCGGTTTTATTTTATGTTTGTTATTTCATAATTTCTTTTTTGACTGGGGATTGACCTATGTTAAACTTTGAATTTGGTCCCATTCTGACAATTATTTAGCCCCATTCCGGTAACTTGAAATCGGTTTTTGTGTCAATGTTGGATGTGTTTTTTTTGATTCGTGATTGTAAGTATGTATGTATCTACTTGCAGGTGAGGTTAAATTGAACCTCAAACTCTTGCTGGACTTGTCACGTCATATTAAAAACATTACACAATAAAACCATTAAGTTTTACTAAACTAATTTCAAACAAACATCTTGCTAAAAGCCAGCGCTGCGCCGAACAGATATACTTCAACAGTTTACTAAGACCGACGTACCGCTAATAGGAATTAGGCAGAGCTGTCCGTCCTAATTGGAGTACGGAACATCCATGTGCAGAAATGCAGAGTGTCGAATGTGTTTGCGTGACATACGGAAAGGCAATTTGGTATGCATTTGATTAAAGTAAATTTATTCTATGTATTTTTGTATGTTGTAAGTACTAGCGTCTCACGGCCCTGTTTTGTAGCATATTTCAATGCTATTCCGTTCCTATTAATTGCAGTGTGACATTAAATAGCCTGGCTCGGTTAATGGACTATTTAAGAAATAAAGTTGTTTTTAATTCTAACCATGAGATTTACAATCAAATAATTTTTTGATATTTAATAAAAACAACTAGTGGTCGCCCTATGGTCGAACAGTAGACCTAGCGAACATAAAATTTTTTTTTTGGGATTTATCCCGCCACCCCCTCTCCCCAATAAAAAAACTCCGCTAAAAATATTATTTCTAGTAAAGGAATAGTTGTGCCAAGTTTCGTGAAGATCTGATAATAAAAGGGTCCCCTTGCTAGCCCTGAAAAACATTAAAACGTTATGTGACCATATTTACCCCATTTTCATCTCAATCCAAAAAAGCTCAATATAAAAAAAATGTATTAAATCAAGGAACACTTGCGCCAAGTTTCGTGAAGATCGGATAAAAACTGTGGCTGCTATCCCAGAACACACATACAGACAGACGGACGAAAGCAAAATCGTCCAATCTCGAAATATAGACGCTTCGCTCGCTTGGTTAGTTACGAGTATCTATACACTACGCCGCGTCTATACCTCAAATTAAGCAGAGCTGTCACTATGACAAATAGATAACTCACAGAAATAGGTACCTTCTTATACTCCGCTTCAGACCCGGTGACCATGTCAATGGACATTACTTATATTTTTTGGTAACAAGACTTAGTGTTGTTCTAAAGGTAATGTAAACATTTCGCGGTGCTCTGTAGTCATTGAGAATTGTTTATAATTCATCATATTCGAAGAAACATGATGTGGGTACATCAAAATAATAAGTCGAATGTTGACTACAGCCATGGAGAAACGTAGTACTGGTAAGCGGATTTTGTTAATTTTTTTTCAATAGTAAATAGATTGTATATGAAATGATAATATTTTTTTTCTAGTTGATTGGACGTTAATGTTTATTTTTATCTGAATATCTAAGTAACTTTTATCAGTATTCTTGACAACATATGAGTAGCTTTGTGTGTCCACTGGAATGGTCATTAGGACCCGATTGTTAATAAAAACGTACCCAAGAAATATGTTATGGTACCGACTATTATTTCTATTTATTTATTTTAGGATTTGATTTATCAAGAAACAAAGATGTTGAATGCCTGTTGGATCTTCTAGAAAATGGTATGGTGTCAGATCTCGATGAAGACAGTGATGATGAAATTATACAGCCAGCATCACCAACGTCGACTCGTGTGGGTAGTGATATTGTCCGCCCGAATGAACCACAGCCACTAGAAGAAAACTTGGAGGATGAACAAGAAATTGAAGAGGAGGACGAACCAGTAGTGAGTTTATCAAATAATTGTAGCACTAACAAAAATACAAACAAAACAAATATCACATGGAGAAAGCATCTTCAATTTGAAACTCCTGAATTTTCTTGGTCATCTCCACCAATTTCAGAATTTGAATCACCATTGACACCAATAGAATACTTCAATAAATATATCCCTGATTCCTTATTAGATGAAATAGTTTTTAATACCAATTTATATGCCAACATTAAAGACGTTCGTAACTACAAACAATGTTCGCTGATCGAAATGAAAATATTTCTAGGCCTCCATATTATTATGGGAAATCTAAAGTTTCCGCGCATTCGACTGTATTGGGATAGAACCTTGGATATGAAAGTTTTTTTAGAAAACATGCCCAGGGACCGTTTTTTGCAGTTAAGAAATAATTTGCATATTATTGACAACAATTCTATTCCAAATGGAAACAGTGACCGTCTTATCAAAATCCGACCTTTGTACAACTCGATCAGGAAACGGTGTCTTGACCTAAAAATGGAGCAAATTCTAAGTGTTGATGAGCAGATTGTTCCTTTTAGAGGGAATCTGAACATCAAACAATATGAGAAAGGAAAACCAGAACCATGGGGTATCAAAATTTTTATGCTATGTGGCAAGAGCGGGCTGGTCTATGACTTTATTATTTATCAAGGAGCCACAACAAATATAGATAAAAATTATGTCTTGCGGTACGGTGCATCAGCTGCCTATGTAAATCAGCTTTCTCAACGAATAACTTGTACTGGACATTTCCTTTTCTTTGATAATTACTTTTCTAACTACAATTTGCTTAGAGATCTGCGTGAAAGAAGGATATATGCAGGAGGGACGATCAGAGTAAACAGATTTCAAAACCCGCCCCTCATCAATGATAGGGAAGGCACAAAAAAAGAAAGAGGATACTCAGAACAAGTCACTAATAGCACAAAAGATGTTGTAGTCCTCAAATGGATGGATAACAAAGGTGTAATACTTGCTTCTAATTTCGTTGGGATCGGAGAAGGAGACGAGGCGCGAAGGTGGAACAAAATATCAAAAGCGTACATTTCAATTCCACGTCCAGAGCTTGTACGACTATATAACAACGGTATGGGAGGCGTCGATAAAATTGATCATTTACTTAGCCTGTACCGCATTTTTATTTGAAGAAAGAAGAAAGAAAAGAAAATATATTTTACACTCAACGTTACACAAAGAATAATGTAACTTATCTATGGTCACAACGACCACAGACGTAAAATTGACATAAGTGACACGGTCGTGTCACAATAACTGACAGTGTGGTTTGGTTTGACACTTATGAGTGACGTGTGTGTGGCAGGAAATACGTGTCAAACACGTGCCGCGTTTTATTTTACAACATAATTATTTATAATTCAATCCACTCACACGTACCCACATACAGCAACTTGTAAAAATTGCGACGCACAATATGGGATAACACTCAGCATATTGTACTGAGAGGAGCATATTGCCTATTTCAGTACATCTGGTTTTCAGTGTTACCCCATAGCGATATCTGGCGCCGACAGCCAGTAATTTATAAGAAATATTAGGTCCAAGAAATGGACGTTGCGCATGATATTTCACGCGATTGACTTGGCGGTGACTAACAGCTGGTTAGAGTACAAAGAAGACTGTCAAGTCTGTAAAATATTGCGCAAAGACATCTTAGATCTTCTGCATTTCCGTCAAAGAGTAGCTGAAGCTCTAATAAAAATGGGGCAGCCTCTCATATAAGAAAAAGAGGACGTCCATCTAGTTCTGGAAACAACAGTCCAATAAATACACCAAGTAGAACAAAGAGTCGCCGTTGTATTGAGTTTAGGCCAGCTAGTGAAATACAATACGACACTGTCGACCATTTACCAGAATATGATAAAAAAAAGAAGCCACAAGGTGCAAGAAACCAAGTTGTAAAGGGAAAACACATGTTTATTGCCTAAACTGCGACATACATTTGTGTTTTGTTAGCGAAAGAAATTGTTTTCGAGCATTCCACCACAACACATAATGTATAATTTTTATAACTTTTGTCATTTTTGAGATCAAATAAAAAATATATATTATTAAAAATAGCGTATTATTATTTTGGTTACTTTAATGCCCTACAAATTATATAAAACCAATCTCAAGTAAATACAAAAACGTCCAATAACTATTTAGACAAATAAAGCAACAGTTCAATCCTCATGTCCATTTTAATGGACACAAGATTATCTAAAAATATATAAAAAGCAATATTTTTTTTTTATTACAAATACTTTAATTAGACCACAAATATACAGTTAATTGACAGAAATATTTTTTTAAACACTATCTCATAATTCAGGTTTGAAGGGGATTATACTTTGTTTTAACTATGCGTAGAAAACACTGAAAATTGGAAACAAACATTCGGTAGAGCACACAGATTTTGGACTTAAACCCGAGAATTCGGCGTCAAAAGCGGATGCGATACGGACTACGCCACCAGTCGCAGTCTCCCCTCCATGGGACCTGGAAGCGAGAGCCCTTGCGTCATTGTTTCAATGGCGCAAGGAGGCGCTGGAGCGGGACCACAGGCCTGCGTCTCGAGAAATCGATGACCAGCGGTCCCAACTCCACCAGGATCTCATGGAGTCATGGAGGGTGTGACTTGAGCAACCCAAGTGGGGTACCACCATCATCTTGGCGGTGAGACCGATCATGGACGATTGGCTGCAGAGGCAGCATGGTGACCTCACGTATCGTGCGACGCAGATCGTTACCGGGCATGGATGCTTCGGTAGCTATCTGTTTCGCATCCGTCGTGAGGTCACACCCCGGTGTCAACACTGCGAGGTTTCCGACGACGACACCGCATTCCACACGTTGGTGGAGTGCTCAACGTGGGTGAGTCAGCACCTGGACCTCGTAGTGGGTCTGGGCGTAGATACCCTCTCGCTGGAGACCATGCTTCAAGCCATGGTCTCCATCGGGAGTAGGTGGAACTC
The DNA here is from genome assembly GCA_963556515.1 of Nudaria mundana. NCBI lineage: Eukaryota > Metazoa > Arthropoda > Insecta > Lepidoptera > Erebidae > Nudaria > Nudaria mundana. Next base: position 3,319,382 of record OY748303.1, on the reverse strand, counting down.
GGCCGTTTCCTTCTGCGAGCAAGTCATGCTCGCGAAGGAGGCGGCCGAGAGGGAGAGGGAGCGTACCCTCCCCGACGAGTTCCGTAGTCAGCGGCGTGGGCGCCGCAGACACTACTACGCCCAAGACCATCGACCTCCATGATCGGGGCCTGAGGACAGCGGGATCGCCACCCGTCGTCCTTACAAAAGTAGGCTAGAAGGGTTGCGTGCTGCGGGGCCTTTGCCCCATAGTAGGCAACCAGATTCACTCACTGACGCGGGATAAAACCCTACCCCAACGACGCGGGATTCTCATCCCGACCCAACCCCCGCAGAGACCACAGAGGTGGTCAAAGTCCGCCGGGCGCCACTGGAAATACGTTCTGCTTGTAACCAGAGACGCCCGGCAACGGACGTTAGAGCGGCCGCGGCCACTGGCCGCGGAACTAAAAAAAAAACCAGTCGCAGTTTAATAATAGGTTGATAAACATACTTTTTTTTTAAAATTCTGCGGCCAAAGGTCGCTGCCGCTCCTACGTACGGTTGCCGGGCGTCTCTGGTACTCACCAGAAGGTATTTCCAGTGGCGCCCGGCGGACTTTGGCCACCAGTGTGGCCTCTGGGAATTGAGATTGATAAACTTTTCCAAGCAGGGAACCCCGTGCCAAGTACCATTGTAAGAACATTATAGATGAAAAATAATAAATAAAATAAAATAAAATAAAGAAGCCAGAACATATTTGCTTTTAAGTTCATATTTTGCTGTTCTCTCTGAGACAGTCTTGATAATGCCTCGTTTAGAGGCGAAACAATTGTCGACGTTTTATTGTCTTTTAATTTTGCGAAAATAATGCTATAATATTTTAAAAAGTTTAACATCTTACTTACCATTACTTTGTCATGGATTTTCGCCAGGTAACGCCTGTTTCCATCCAATATATAAAATATACAATTAATTATTTACATTTAACAAAGATAAGATAATAAAATGTTTTTACTTCGGTGTAGCAGTGTGTCAGTAAGTGAACAACTAACGAAGGTAGGAAATCAGCCTTGAAAACAATGAAAGATTCAGGGAAATGCCACGAGTATTAGATATATTTGTTTAGAGATTGATAAATTACAATATTGTCGAATACGGTAATTCTAGAATTGCTAGTTGAAGTCAGATCAGAGATTTATATCCAATAATGTAAGTACTCAGGAAAAAGTACGAGTAGCAACATACTCGTATTATTGAAAATATTTTCTAAATCGGGTCAGTTTCGGAGCCTCGAATAGGCTCCGAAACTTTCCTTATTCCAAACAAATAATCAAATCTTTCCTCTTTATAATCCTTATATATAAAAATCTACTGTACGTGTGTATGTCACTGAACTCCTCTTAAACGGCTGGACCGATGTTGATGAAATTTTTTGTGTGTTCAAGGGTATTCGAGAATGGTTTAGATTCACAATTTGGTTTTTTTTTTTTGCAGGACAATGTCTGTCGGGTCCGCTAGTATTAATATAGATAGTTTAGATTTCACAAACAGATACACACACCCAACCATGTCGTTATCGAAAAAAGGACAGACAGAGGAGTTCATAGAGACCACATTTCGCCAGTCACTTTAATCCCGTAATATAGGAGAGTCTCAAAGCCTCAAAATTATTATAATGTGTAATTACGATACCAATATCACTCTATTTTTACTATTTTTAGGGTCCCCCTACCCAAAGTGTAAAACAGGAACCCTATTACTAAGACTCTGCTGTCCGTCCGTCTGTCACAAGGTTTGCCGCTATAACAAAAAATACTAAAAAAACAGAATATAATAAAAAAATCAGGGGACAATAAACGTGGTTCTTTGCCGTTTTGGTACGGAATCCTATGTGCACGAGTCCGAGTTGGACTTGGCCAGTTTTAATATTAGTAGTATGTTAAAACTAAATAATCTTCGATTTATCTTGAAGTATTATTTTCATTTTTAAGTTTAAAATACTAACATATTTATTCAATTCATCAAGGTCAATTTACAATAAAAATATGTTTACACAGATACAATAGCGCAATCATACGAAACAAAATCAATATACTCGTCCCGCATCATTCCTGGCGCAAAAGTGCCCATGATGCTAGCAGCGTTGCCGTGCTGAATGGCAATGGACAACCTTTGCACCAGGCCGACCCGGAGCGAGAGTCACCGGCTCTCTCCCTAATTCTCTGCCCTACATCCGCGACGAAGCTCTTGGCTTCGGAGCCCCAACGGCCAAGGTCTCTACCGCTACGGGTATAAATAAATAACGCGTAAGTACATAATATATTGAAGTTCTTATTGTACCGACTCGCATAAAGCTCGTATAATGTATATACATCGATGTCTGAGTATTCCATTGTACAAGGCAATTTCTGATTTCAATTAAAATTTCAATATATGGTAATGAATCACGGGTAGTAATGTAAAAGCCGGACCCGATTTAATATTAATTCATAGTTGGCAATATTTAAGGGGAGGTCTTTGAAAACCTCCAGTTGGTAATACATGATGAACAAACACACTAATGTGCACTGATTAATTATGAGAAACGGTTTCAACTTTACGGCATTATCAAGAGGTTTCTATTTCTACTAGATACATAATGAAATTGCCGTTTTGTATGAAAAAAATAAAACGATTTTTTATTTGTAATAATCGAAGTAATCACCCATGCAATCAATGCATCTTTGCCAACGCAGCGGCAGTTTATTGATGATCTTCTTAAAGAGATCAGCTGGACGGGAGGCAACAAATTCTTCAAAGGCTTTTTGTACTGCCTCTCGGGTATTGAAATTCTTTCCCGCCAAGAAGTTATCCAAATTCTGGAAAAAGTAGTAGTCTGTATGCGCAAGGTCTGGTGAGTATGGCGGATGACGGAGAGCTTCCAACCCCAGTTCTTGCAACTTGGAGACTGTCTGATGTGCAGTATGAGGTCGTGCATTGTCGTGCAGGAGCAGCGGAGACGAGCGATTGACCAATGCTGGTTGGAGATGTGCCAGTTTCTCCATCATTGTGTTTAGTTCTTCACAGTACACATCTGCAGTAATGCTCACCCCGTTTGGTAAGAAGATGTGATGAATCACACCGGCGCTAGACCACTAAATAGTGACCATTACTTTTCTAGGGGTAAGTTTTCGTTTTCGAGGGCATTGTTTACGTGCTGAACCAGGATCCAACCAACGTGCTGAGCGCTTGCGGTTATCAAACAAAATCCATTTTTCATCGCAAGAAACAATGCGGTTCAAAATTCCTTCATTTGTGTGTCTGTTGAGCAATGCAAGGCATGTCTCGACGCGTACTTCGCGCTGGCGATCATTGAGTTCGTGGTAACCGACAATGTTAACACATTGGAAAGGTTAAGCAACATCTAGTCAGGCCGGTCTTAGTATGGGTGACCATTTCTTAAGACACCGAGACCCCTCCATGGCTCGGAGAGCACGTTAAGCCGTCGGTCCCGGTTGTCATACGAACATTTATGGTAGTCGTTAGGGGTAGTTGGAGCCCTAAATAAAAATCGCCCATGGGTTATGGAGGTCAGATGGCTGTCGCTTAATGGAAAATATCGAAGTTCAGTCGAATCGCAGTTAGACTGGAAAGCCGACCCCAACTGAGTTCCCATTTCGGTAGATTGAAGTCGGTTGCTGTGTCAATTTTTGACGTGTATTTTTTTTACTAACTTCAAAAAATTAGGTTTTTAGGTTTGTTACCATAACATTGAACCGATTTTAAGAATTATTTTTTTAATTGAAAGCTGATGCTGCCTATTTGGTCTCCTTCCGAAAATTTGAAGTTGGTGTGTTTTTAAAAAAAAAATGTAAATATTGTAAGTAACCGTTGCAGTAATACGCAGGTCGTTCTTTAACCAACGACAACACCAATGCAGTCTAAAATAATACATAAAATGTGATGATTTATTAAAATAAATTATTTTGAAAATATGAGCTAAATGGCACAACATGTTTATTCGTTTATGGAACATTTAGTTGTACAGACGGACCGACAACCACATTGTTTATTACAGATGATTGTGTTGAAATATTATAGCCATTTCCTTGATATATGAACTGTTGTTTATTACAGTAATAATTGCCTTAAGTACCAAAACATCAGATAGCGGCATTAACCACACATCATATTGTAGCTAGCACACATTTTAAGGTTGATAAATAAAGAACATTTTAGAAACACAAATGTCTGTCGTCCTTCAAAACTTTGTTCATATCATACGACACATAATATCATACGACAAGCGATAAGTAATGGAGAGACCATTACTTATCGCTTGTCGTATGATATTATGTTATGTTAATATTATGTGCCTCATTATTGCACCTAGTGCTTTTAGTGCAATAGTGATTCGCCTGTATCCTCAGTTTCACTTTTTCATTATTATGTACACTACCCGTATAGTAAGTTTAAGTTTATTATTTTATGTTGTTTCTCCTTTTCCATTCTAAGGTTGCCTGGAAGAAATCGCTGTCAGCGATAGTGCGCCCTTTGTACATGAAGCTGTAATTTGTTTCAATGTTTTGTAATGTGGTGTGCCCTAAAGAGTTTTTATGTTTATTGTACAAATCACGTCTTTGTCCCCAAAGGAGTAAACCGAGGTGTTTCTAACGCCCACATTCCCCTACGTAATAAATGGTGAGCCTGTTTTCGTTTCCTAGGAGTATATTTGCCGAACACTAGGTGTTCGTTTGCCAACAGGTGCACCGCATGCAGTTGAGGATGGCTTGGACCCTGAAGATGTTGGTAGAGCCTCTTAGCACCCATGTGCAGGGTAACACACCACTACTGTAAACGTCACTACACACATACATAATCATAAATGAGTGTTATACAAACATTCACACACACACTCACGCACAAAATTTTATAATTACCATTTTTGTTGTTTGTTTGTTTTATTTAGTTTAATTATTTTACTTATACTTGACATGTACCTTGACATTTTAAATCAACAAATTTATTTATTTAATAAAAAAAAAATATTATAAGATGGCCTTCTGCGGATTTGTTGTCAGTAGCTAGCAACTATACTATAATGCCAGTGGGGCTCTGGTGACCTGTATTTCAGGTTTTGCTATCTACCACAGGCACCAGCTATCCACACTCTAAAACTGCAGGAAACCAATCACTATTATAATTAATTGTAAACATCAAAACTGTAAATCTATGATTTTAAATATGTAATATCATTGCTGTTTATGTTTAGTTTGTGGTAAGCAAATAAACAATAATATAATAAGTTAGAAATTAGGATCGGATTACAAAAACGGCAGTAGGCTTGCCTCCTATTACGTGGAACAAACAAAATATGTGTAACTGTTAACTTAATCCTTTACGACGCAATAACATGACGTAAAAATCCAAGATAAACAAGTTAAAAATATGGCAAAAATTTGCCATATATTTTAGAGTTTTCGAAAGTTTTTTCATAAAATCTAAAAAATGGTCACATGACATGAAGTTCAACATCATTTTAGAGGTCTTTGACCATGCTGAGTTGATTGCAGCTGGTCTTGAGTCTCTAACTATTACCGTTCTCGACTTGACCTTGACCATGAGATCAGAGGTCAAAGGTCAAGTTCATTTTGGGGGGTTTTCGGCTATTCTAAGTCGATTGGCGTTTACACTGAGTCTCTAGCTCTTACCGTTCTCTATAAGAGATTTTCGTTTCGAAAACTCTAAAATTTATTTAATTTATTCTCCCTTCGCCTTAATAGCACCTGTTAATTTTGAAAGAGTAGTTAGTACATGTCATCTGTTCAACGTGACCCCTCACTATATCGATTACTCTTCTCCTGTAAACCTAGTACAGCAAACGTTGACGTTAGTCGATCGACAAATTCAACCAATGGTAAGGGAGAAAGAAAAAGCTATTTAAATATTTCTGCGATATCATTGGTTGCATACCATTCGACTACAGTTGAGAATGCTTTGCTTTTAGGGTAACGTAATGGTAACAGTACAGTACCTCATATTTTATTAGTATCGGCAAGCTTTCCCTAATACAGTTACAGAGTTTGGTTCCGAGATATTTTATATATCCTGCCCTTTAGTCCATTGCTAGGCGTCCCAAGTATCTACCGACAGTAGAAATACCTCCTAAGTGCGAGTCAGACGCGAGTCTCTGCGTCTGTAGTCTTTGAGCAAGTCTGACTAGCATAAAGGGTTCCCTACCAAAACGGCCAAAAATAATGTCTTTTTCTTAAAAATATAATCTATATATATAATACGCCAGTGAAGCCGCTTCTCCTCCTAAACTAAGAGTCGCACAGTCAAGTGTGGCACACCGTTGGAAAGGTCGTGGTCTCAAGTGGTGCGATAAGATTAGAAATTTGACAAAAAGTAAAAAAAAAAAAAATTATTACTTGCGCAGTTTGCGCTAAGGGTTGCTAGTTTATTATATTCTGCTTTTAAGTATTTTTGGTTATGGAGGCAACAGATCATCTTTGAAAATTTCAACTTTCTCACTATCACGGTTCATGAGTTACAGCCCAAGACAGACGGACGGACGGACAGCGAATTCTTAGTAATAGGGTTTCCGTTTTATCCTATGGGTACGGAACCCTATAAAGGGTGAACGGAACGGTAACCACGTTGGATAGCAATGCCAATTCTCTAGGTATGCGAAATAAATAAGATTATTTTTAAATTTCGCAGCACATGGCTGCTTCTCCCTGCTGAGCGCCTCTGCCTCTGGTGAGCACACAGGGAATTTCCAGTGGCGCCCGGCGGACTTTGACCACCTGTGTGGCTTCTTCGGAGATTTGGTCGGATTTCATGCCGCGTCGTTGGGGTCAGATTTTATCCCGTGTTGGTGAGTGAATCTGGTTGCGTGCTGCGGGGCTGAGCAGCACGCGACCCTTTTAGCCTGCCTATAAGGTAGGCTAGAAGATGGTGCAATGGGTGACAATCCCACTGTCCTCATGCCCCGATCATGGAGGTCGAAGATCTTGGGCGTAACTTGTAACCTTGCCTTTCTTATTATGATAACCTTGATAGCATGGTTGACTGTTTCAGTGGCGTTTTATTAAGTGCCGTTACTAACATTTAAGTAGCTTTAAGACTAGATGGTTTTGTACTCATTTGTCCTAACATTGTAGTTTTTTATTCCAATATTTTATCCAACTGTTTTTTCATTTGAATAATTTATAGTAAAGTTAATCAAGACAAGCCGTACAAAACATACTCTAATTACCTAACCTACATAATTTTCATCGAAAGAAAAGGGAAATAAAAGCAGATTCAAGAGCGTATCACGAACCACATGACTACCAGTAAATCTTGCGCGTAAATGAACACGTCCGTACAGCGATCGGATGCTATACATCTCCGGTTCAGACGGCTAGACCGGCATAAATTGCCCGAAGACGCAGCAACCGATGCGCAACAAATTTATTGATACTACTGCTATTTTGACTTCGTACCGTGTGTTGAGATTGTATAGAGTTCATAATACATTGGGGTTATTGCGAATTTCAGTTTTGTTTGTGCTTTGATCCTTACCGTTCCTAAATATGTCGGAAATTTGGTGGTCAACAGACTTCATATTAGTGCCAAAGGAACCAAGAAAATGTACATCAATGTCTGTTAAAAACAGTCTCTCGGACTGAAGAGATTCAATTTAGTGTAATGTAACATCTGTCCTGGCTGTAGGAAACGTTGGCTTAAATTACAGAGTAGTTATGACCTTTCTATACTGCCTGGTAACGACAATAGGATTGCCCCCTATTCCGTGGAACCACCAAATTACAGACAAAGAGAATAAAAAAAAAAATAAGACGGAGTGAAAAACAGGTTAATTGCATTACTGCATAAATAAATCTCTCCAATCGGATGAATAGTTCCATAGTTAAATAATTTGAAGTTTTGAATTATTAAATTTGGCGCGCGAAATCCAACAATAATTTTTTTTAGTACTGTGAAAGGTACGTTACTTATGTTTGATAACTCAAAAGCTATATACGTTACATATACCAAAAGCTATACAGCAAAGCACGTTAATGTGTTCTATCTGCAGCCAAATTTCAAGTCGATAGGTTTAAAATTGCGACCGGTATCGTGGCACAAAGTTTTCGATTGAGACCAAGTATGAGGAAGACTCCGCTGCGCTCAGTCTTAATAAGGAATAAAGGCATACATCACGCCTTTATTCCCTAAGGGGTAGGCAGAGTGCATTACACATCTTTCTGTTATAAAAAGTGTCAGGTTAGGTTGTCGCGTCAGGTATTAGTTCTGGATTGGTGGTATCTTTCTAATTAGAATACTTCTGTTTCTATTTAGAATTTGTGTTACAATAACGGCCAAGAAACGACATAAAAACATTCACATTCATTGGAGAGAACGCTCATTGGCAAATTCTTAAATCAGTTAATGAAAGCCTCGAATCGGCCAATATTAGTTCTGTCCGATGAGATCTGTCCGATGAATAGTGCTTTAGGTTCGCCCCATATAACCTACGCGGGGACTACAAAGTAACTTGTGAAAGATTGGCGTAGTAAAAAGCTATATCCTTAGTTTGAGGTTAGATGGCGTTGTGTACAATTTACCTTATATAATTTATAAAACAATATAGTGAATGATGGTTCAAGGTCAACAGACCAGGCTCTGGCAATCGTAAAATTGCCACCGACGCCACAATACGACACTTGGAATCAGCAAAGTTACTGATAATAAGTTGGTGAATAATATGGCTTTGTGTACTCTTTCGGGTAAACTGGCGTGGTTACCTTCTACTTCTATTTAATTATTATTAGGTAGTCAATCAATGAATCAATTTCGTTTATTCAGTTTAGGCACACAAAGAGCATAAATGAATGTCAAAATTTTACAATTTTATGTCAAGCAATATTATAAAAATACCAAATTAAGTACATAAATAATCATTTGAAAATTATTCTTTCGCTAGTTCAGTAAGTTGGTTCTGAGAAACTTAGAAGATACCAGCAAGAAACTCAAGTAGATTAGCCATTTTCCTTTTTAATATAGTTTTGTTTACATTGTGTTACAATTTATATTGTGCGAGCGGCTAACAGCAGCAGATAAGGGAGACCATGCATTTTTATCATTAAGATATTCGTCTACATTCTAATAGAATTTCTTCATCAAACATTTTTTCACTTCCATTTTAAACTTATTAAGAGGCATGTTAATAAAATCCTGAGGAATTTTAATAAATATTTTTATACATTTGCCTAGAAACGAATTACCAACTTTATGAAGTCTATTTTTTGTCATTGTCAGTATTAGTTAGCCTAGTTTATACGAATATTACATAATTAAAATGTAATCAATAAAATGGCAAGGTTCAACAACCCAATCACAGATTATCTTTACACAAAATTAGTTGACCTTTTGCCCAAATAAACTGTTACTTAGTATGTCTAAATGAATGAAAGAAATACCTATTTTGTGAAAGGCTTCGTAGTTACCACCTAATAATACAAACATATTACATTTAACCTTTTTTAGAAACTTCCATTTATATAAGACGTTTTGAACGTGCACGTTTTAATCCACTTGCTTTACACTTGCACTTGCAATATCGCATTGGCGAGACTGTAAAGATATTGTAAAAGTGGTGTTAAATAAATTAATTAATAAATCAGTTTCGTACATACATACTATCATGCCTAAATCTCCGAAGAGGTAGACAGAGTTGTATTATCACCCAAATTTTGTGGCGTAGAGCCTAGGGCATTAACTCGTTAATCCGTTACTCGTTAATTAACGAAGTTAACATTTCGAGTAACGGATTAACTTTTAAGTTAACTAAAAATATTTTAACGCAATCGTTAACTTCCGTTACATTTCCCTACGTCCGTTAATCGTTAATTCAGCTCCCGCGGTCGCGTTGTGTCCAGTCACACTGCGACCATACGTCGCGTATATTCGCGTGTCCCGAAGACTACGTAAGTATGAGTACAAACCACCAAAGCCTAAAACATTGTGTTTCATCTAGAACGCAACTGAATCATCCAAATGAATGAAAAAACATTGTTTGTCAACATGCCTAATTATACATACTCTAATAAGTATACCCGTCTTTTTAGGGTTCCGTACCTACCCAAAGAGTAAATAGGGTTCCATAGTCACCCATAATAGCCATAGCTTCTAGAAAGGAGGGGGAGTGGGACGCCCTGTTATAACATAAAACTGAGCTGTTAAGTTGAATATCTCGAAAACGGATAATTATATTATGTGCACATATCAGCTACATCAAAAAAACTGATTTATAATAATTTTATTCTAGCACTTTGTTGACGTAGTAAATACACATAAGCATTTTTTTTTATTTCGCGAGACCGCGGCCGCTGCTACCTCCGTTGCCGAGCGCCGCTGGTTAACACGCAGGAAATTTCCAGTGGCGCCCGGTGGACTTTGGCCACCTGAGTAGCCTCTGCGCTGGGGTTTGGTCGGGTTTTATCCCGCGTTGGTGAGCCAAACTGGTTGCGTGCTGCGGGGCCTCGGCCATTCAGCACGCGACCCTTCTAGCCTGCTTCAGTAAAGACGGCGGGTGTCTATTCCACCGTCCTCAGGCCCCGACCATGGAGGTCGATGGTCATGTGCGTAGATAAGTCTGCGTACTCTCCCTCACCCTCTTCACCACCTCCTTCGCGAGCACGACTTGCTCGCAGAAGGACACGACCGCGTTCCTCTTACTCGTGCTGGAGACCATGGCTTGAAGCATGGTTTCCAGCGAGAGATTATTCACGCCCATACCCACTATGGGGACCCGGCGCTGACTCGCCCACGCTGAGCACTCCACCAACGTGTGGAATGCAGTGTCTTCGTCAGAGGCCTCGCTCTGTTGACACTGGGGTGTGACCGCACGATGGATGCGAAAGGGATACTTACCGAAGCATCCATGCCCGGTAATGATCTGCGCCGCAAGATACGTGAGGTTACCGTACTGCCTCTGCAGCCACTCGTCCATGATCGGCCTCACCGCCGCGATGGTGGGGGTTCCCCATCTTGGTAGCTCATATACACATAGCCATGCAAATTTCATGTTTACCGTTCGGTAGGAAAGCCGAGGACGGACGGACAGACAGATAGACGGACGGACATGACGAAACTGTAAGGGTTCCGAGACTTGAACTACGGAACCCTAAAACAGAAAAAAAAAAACAATATTTCAGGGAACTCTCATAGACTAAACGTATTTTTGCCTATTTTTGGTACGGCTTTATTGTTTCTATCCTGTTAACATCCAGAACCAAGAGTAAGAAGATGCAATTTTTATTATGTGTTAAGGGATTAACGATTAACGTTAACTTGCGTTAATATTTCTAAAAAGTAACGCATTAACTTTTAACGAAGTTAACTTTTTGAGTAACGGAATAGCGATTAACGAAGTTAACTATTTGATTAACGGTGCCCAGCTATGGAGCTTAGTACGTCTTTAAGCAGGTATGCCGCGTGAACAAAGGCGTGTGTTCCCCCTGATAACGGGTTCCGGAGATGTTAATAGAGCCCTTAGTATTAAAAGGCTACAATTTTAAAGTTAAATTTACTAGTTAATACTTTCTTCAAAAAGAAATTTTAAAATGGTTAATCGTTAATTAAATAACCACTAGTCAACGTAAATTCTTGACCAAATCAAATCAAATAAAGAACGAGTAAAACGATTTAGAAAATTTGAAAGTGAAATTTTCTTAAACTTAATTGAGAATCCCTCCAAACATTCAGCTACAATCTGAACCCTTCTAAATAATGTCAGTGATTACACCATCGGGCATCGTTTGCCTTAGGGCTAAGTAATCCAAATTACCCGAAGATTTCCGATCTATTCAACGATGTTATCGATTTTTGTTAACTTTAGTTTCCGAAAAGGATTTTCTAACTTCTATTCGAGTTTCCTTAGCTATAAAGATTTCAATGTCACTAGAAGTATTGTTTTGCGACTTTCCTATAAAGTTGTACAGTTCAAAGAATTTGCTGTGTGTGATTACTTGCACGACTGGTTCCTCGAAGGGACAGACAGATGTATATTATACTTCTATATTTCAGCAGTAAGGTAAGTTTTATTTTGGAATGGCCGGGAGCTGGGCGTACAGTGAGAAGATGCCAGCGAGAAACTCAGGTAGATTAGCCATTTTCCTTTTTAATATAGTTTTGTTTACATTGTGTTACAATTTATATTGTGCGAGCGGCTCGGATACGAAACGTTTCATACATCTTGTGATAGTGCCTGCACCATGTCCCGTCCGAGCAAGAGCGACGCAACGCTATACAACTCCGCTCCGGTTTCGGCCCCACCTAATAATCGAACTATTGCCGCTATTCGAGAACTTCCATTGACAGAACCTCGTTTGTTTGGTGTATTTATTGTACTAATTGCTAGAGAGGTTGGCTGCAGCCACAAAGAGCTTCGTGGGGACTGATTGAATAGCAGACAAAACACATCATTACAATTTTTAAATTTCCAGGGTTTTCACTCGTAACTGATGTATAAACGGACTCATACGTTATAAAATAATAGGTACTATACCTTTTCGCTCTCCTATGTTTCGGTAGAATCCCACCTACCGTGGTAACAGGTTGACTGCTCGGTCAATCCGTGACCACCAACCAAGATAGCACTTACTGTGGTATCATACCTTTGACCTGGTTTTCAAACGATGTTAGGGAGCCATTTTACTTTTCTGCACTATTCCTAGCACTGCTGCGTTCACTAACACACAAAGTCCCGATAGGGGTATGCAGAACCATATAATATACGAGTAATAGGTATAATTATGTACCTATCCACATTTCCCGGTACTTGAAGTACCAATAACGTTGCTACATGTTGGGACTAATTGAGTTAGAACATTTAATTAAGTTGTGCGGTTCTCTAGCAATAAGTAACAAGTAATAACACTATTCTTGTAGTTCAAGAGCTGACTGTTAATCACTCGTGCTGTTAAGCAGTTTTAGCCTGGGATATTGAGCTTGTAGGAAAATTGTTGGACCTTGTAGTTAGAATATAAGACTAAGTGTTGAATACTATGCTGGCTGGCATAGTCAGTGGTGCTTATTTTTTATTGTTTACTTTATGTTATTCTATTTTTAAAGTATAAGACACCTGTGGCTTCACCTGCGTGAAATAGTTTTGTAGTTCCAAATTCCCGGGATAAAAGGTACCCCATATTCACCTTATCAAGTCAGCACAAGAATTTACATTTAAAGCCAGATTCGCAAAGCAATGGGTGGAGCCAAAGAGAAAATAACCTGGCAGTAAAAACTCCCGGCCACTCTTTTCCAATCATCAGTAACTACATTCATAATACACACACAAAGTATCCAGCAAGATGCAGCTACTATTACACCACTCGTGAAGTTATGCGTTAATTTAGATGATTTCAATGTGCCTATATATTTAAACAAACAAGGAACAAACCCTGGTTAACACTATTAAAAACTACCTTACTCGACACAAAATCTACCGAACCCTGAAGAACAGTAATATAAAGTGAATTATATATTCATAGAAAAAGATTTTAACTAAAGTTTATGTAGGTATCTGAAAATCTTTTCTTATTAAACGAATTTTTGTACGACGACGTTTTTTATATAACGTTGAGTTATCAGAAAGTGTATCAGATGACACAGTTACTTGTACAATTCTAGGACTGCTTCATTACATTTTAAAAAGTTTTTAATTAAAATGAAATTCAAAAAGCAGCTTCTATTTCTTAAAAAGTCAAACTTTGAAAGAACTTACCCACGTTTCTTTTGAATACAATTTTGTAACGTCGTATCTATTCTCAGTTATTGAGAAATAATTGCAAGAATTCTACACTCATTTACTTACGCACTAGGACTGCGATACAGGGATGTATATGCTTTAGGTACTTATTACTACTAGTTTAGAGAAGAGATATTTATAAAATTTATTCCAAATCTGAAATATAGTACAATAATAATATGAGAGATGGTCTAATTTGTGAATTGGGATGACACTCAAATCATCATATATATCATATACCTGCCCTTGCCCCCAATTCTTTGGGTAGGTACAGTATAGTGTTGAGCTCAGATATGTAGTAGCGTAGTGCGCGGGATCGTATCTACTTTGAATTAAACTCGTTAGGTTTCCCCGAATACTGGTTTATATTTAACAATTAATACATTTTATATTACAGCTTTTTAATTCTTCTTCAGGAGCCCAGGTATCCGCCACCGCGGACCTGGCCCGACTGCCTTTTCTTTCTTCCTTTGTCTTCCATTTGTTTCATTCCGTTTTAAATGTTTTATAATATTTAAATATTCTTATTCATAACCAGCCAATACAACTCAATGAGGTCGTATGCTAATCGTGCAAGCACCTTCACAGTACCTATATCATGTATCCATCAAGTAACTATCTTGTATCTTCGGCACATTACTAATACGTAGCAAGTGAGCCTGTAGAGTGCGCCTGAATTGATTGCTGCAAACATTAACCTAATTTTAGGCTTCACGTAAACGTATTTATTGGTTGTATTCTGTTCAGTTATTAATTGGCTTTATATCGTTTTGATTTTAGCCTGAATGGGTTTAAACCCTGATAAATGATGACTTGATAAATTAAACTTGGAATGTTGGCGGAGGGACTCGTGTTATTTACGCATTGGTGATGCAAATACAAGTATAATACTGTGTTTTGGATTTTGTTGGCTTTGTCTGTCATATAATTGAATACTTATAATCTGGTTAGTAGGAACATCTATGGCAGTCGTTAGGGGTAGTTGGAGCCCTAAATCAAAAATCCGACCGGTCAAACTACAGAACTTCGATATCGCCCATGGGCTGTGGAGGTCAGATGGCAGTTGCTTCACGGAAAATGTCGAAGTTCAGCCGAATCGCAGTTGGACTAGAAAGCCGACCCCAACTGCGTTGGGAAAAGGCTCGGTGAATGATGATAGATGCGCTGAAGATATCCTAGTTATAACAATATGACTCTTTATTAATCCATTTATTAATCCAATAATCTTTGTTAATCCAAGTAAAAACAAGAAAAAATTAAAGAAAAATTAAAATACACGTCAAAAATTGACACAACAGCTGACTTCAAATTACCGAAATGTGACCAAATAATTGTCGGAATGGGACCAAATTGAAATGGGACCATTACGGTAGTAGTAGGTTTCATTTGAAAAATAATTTAAAATCAGTTCACCTAGTCCAGAGACCTCAGTACAAAAATAAAAAAGAAATAAAAAAACGGGCAGTCAAATTGAGAACCACCTTTTTTGGAAGTCGGTTGATAAATTAAAGAAGATAAATTAAAGAACTGTGTGTGAGTAAAGTCAATAAAATTTTGTTATCCTTCCGAGGGCATAATCAAGACGTCTGTTAATATAAAAAGTATAGACAATTTAAAAAGTATTATGTACATTTTCATTCGATGCTTTCTCTAGTATATTTGTATTGGTACTCTATTTTATTCCATTCACCATCAAATATCCACCTACCCAGAAAGGTGAAGAAAACAGGACACAAAAACTTAAAATGTTTATATTTTGCTTAAAAGTATTTTTATTCTGGCTCGTAGTAACGTGCCGCAGACTTCAAATTAAGGCTTACAAAAAAAAATCGGAAGAAATTTTTCCCTCGAAAACCTGAATATAATGCGTCGTCTGAAAAGGCTTTCAAAGGCTATGCACGTCTAAACGTGGCTTTGTGTCATGTAATGATTTTTTTTCAGAAAGTTCCTTTACTGTATGTGGGTGGTTCATTAACTGAGATAAGGCTCTTATTCGTCCGTTATTTTTAGACCTGATGGCCAGCCGCTTTGAGTTCATATTTCTAATTGAGGTACGCCTATTCTTGAAAATTTTAATTAAAGAACATTGTATTGTAGCTATTATACCATAGTTGTTGAGCTACATAAGGAGATGGATATAAATGTAGTGAAACAGTGTGGTTTAAAACTTTTAAGGTTTATTTAAAGATATCTGAATGTACAGGGTGGACAGGGGTCGATCAACATTTAGGGGCCCAAACCTGCAAGAGGAGCATCTGCCGATCAACATACATATGATCTGGATTAAATAAAAGGCCTGCAGTTCCACATAATTAATTGGGAGTGGACTTTGCCAGACCATCCTTCATCGTGCAGCATGTAGGCAATATGTACGTTATCTAAACGAGCGTAGAGCGCTTGTCATGGCGAAATATGATCTCGAGGATAAATACGTAGTTTTGTGTGTTTGCTATACAGTTTATTTTAATTACTAACGATTTTCATAGAAATTTTGTCGAATTATTAAACTGCAAATGGCTATCAAAGATCTTCTTGTGTACATAAATCATGTTTACAATGCAAATAATAATTGTTGGAGGACATTGGAATGGAATTGAGACAAAGATTCGTACGGTACGTGCGGAATGGGCCGGTCGATGCTCCGACTATACTGGGACTATAGTCCCTACTAAGGTACGATACGAATATTTAAAAAAACTCGATTGGAAAATAGAAAAATGAAAGCCATGTTTACTTAGTATTACCTTCCGCCGGGCGCCATTGGAAATACGTTCTGCTTGTAACCAGAGACGTTAGAGCGGCCGTGGCCTTGTGCCGCGGAATTAAAAAAAAAAGTATTGACACCTTGCAAATTCCAATGTAAATAATAAATGTTTTATTATAACAATGTAAGAACTTTTTTTTTCTTTAAGGTTTTTTGACCCAAGTCTCACCTGCATGTTGTGCCATTGCTAACAAACGGACAAGACTGACAAGTTATCTAAAGCGGGCTGAGGGACCAACAGAGTCACTAGCGAAATGTGAGGACAATAAACGCCTCTGTATTCCCCTTTGCGAGTAATGGCGTGATTTTGTCTGTCTTATTTTCGAATATAACACACTCCTGTGAAAATAATATGGCTTTTACAAGTAGTAGTCCCCAAAGTCAGGAAATAACATGATTTATTTGGCAATTAATATTGTAACGGTTATAAAGGGTGCGCCCCAATACTTATAACAGTTCTAGAGGATTTCCGAACCCAACTCATTTGAATTTTGTTCAAAAGGTGTTGAATACCAATAATGTTTTTGCACAAAATGGATAGAAATTACTTTCATTAAAATTTTGATTTATACGTTAGGATTTTATCTTTTGGGTTCTGTTAAGAGTTACGATTCTTTGATTCTTTTGAAGCTGCGTAGCTTTCCAGCCCATTTGACGTCTTCTGCTGAGCATAGGCCTCCCCCAAAGAGGGGGAAATGGAAATTCAGCCTACATATGCAACGAATTTCAGCCCTGCGGTACCAGAGGGTAACTTACTTCTTGAAATATTGATGCAAAGTTGTTCTTAGTGAAGTGGATATAAGGGTTTTAAGAATTTTACCTAATTGTTATTGACTCTGTATAATGTTTAAAACTGGTTAAAAACTAAACTTACCAGTTATGTAAAACACACCGCCTCTAAGTCCGGGCCGAACTCGCCGGGTGCGCTCCAGAAGAATAACCCTAGGGCGGCCGTAACACAAAAATGCCATGATTTTTTTTGCCAATTTGTTAAAGAGACGTAAAACATAAAAATTTAACTCACATTTTTCTTAAATAAAAATAAATCACGCTTCTTTCCGCCAAGGGGTATGCAAAGGCATATTATACGCCAGTAACTTTGTTTGTCCCACGATTTGAGCAACACGGTAACGCAGGTCCGAAATTCGTTGTTCTGTAGTCCCATGTAACACGGCAGGCACACGACTGGCAGTTGCACCACCAGTAGGAGAGGTTGACTTTGGACCCCGAGATCTTGGCGGAACCACTTAATATAATTAACATTTTCTTTTTCTAGAATTGAAACAACTAAAAAACGTGGTCTTAAAACAGTGGACTTACATTGTGGATGTTACAAAATTAACTTTTAACAGCATTTTCCTTTGAAAATATATTCTTTTGTTACCTTTGGACGATTAAAAACTGTTTTGTAAATCAAAAAACTCTTCACCGGCTTTACTAAAAATTTGAGTTAATCCAACGCGATGAAGTCTTTAGATAACTAATTAATTTATACCCTCCTTGTGACAAAGGACTGAATTTGCAATATTAACTTTGCAGTTTACTTGTACCTTATCTATCTTGTAATAAAGGAGTTTTTGCCTTTTTAACCAGCTTTGTCTTCAAGGTTTATCCAAGAGGTATACATAGGTGTTAATTAGAGTCACGGAGATAAGGCTTCGTTAGTTTGGTCATAGTCACAGTTTAATTTATTCGACAGTGTTTCATTGTTTACATGTCATTAAGATGTAACTAAGGTTTAAATATATATCTCGTTTTGTTCACGTTTGACATCATCACCATATTTTTTTTTTATTATATTCAGGAAATAAACACTAATATGGCTAACAGACGGGTACCTAATAGCTAGTAATATCTGCTCAATAATAAAGAGCTAGCAAATATAAAGAGCGAAACTAGGATTCTTGAATAAGATACAACGAGTCATCACACCGCACTAGAGGTGTTTGCTGTACAACACGCAAATTAGACCCTGCGTCAAGTACTGCTTTCACGTTTCGTCCGAAAAGGTTCTGCAAAACTCGACGCACTCGACGCTATGCAGCGACAGGCTATTCGGATTATAAATTATCCTGAGGTTATGGGATTTCTTGAATTGCATCGGAGCATCGCATTGCACTGCATTTACCGTTTTGTTTAAGCGTTTCAAGAGATCGTTCCTCTGTAGAACGATCGAGGCCTGGAACGCCCTGCTCGTGCATAAATGTTGTCCCACTTACAACCCAGGGATCTTTAAGCGGACCGTGAACTGGAACATCACTGGGTCGTTTACTTGAGAGCCACTCTTAATAGTATTGTGTGCTATGAGAATCATCCTCAGATGTCGCCACCGTTTTCCATCAGGCGGGCGGCGTTAATTTGTCAAATCTAATTTAAAAAAATATCACTCGTAAGGTACTATTATCTCAGGAATAATTATATGTTCCAGTGAGAAGTGGAAAAAAATCTGTGCCACTGTAATAAATACCAGAATAGTGAGTCAAACAGCTGCTACGTGTCGTTCACAAATTACTCTAACCTCTAAGACATATAAAATTTGAAGCAAGAATGCAATGTCACTTCATATTACGATATTGGAGTACCTATAACAGCAAATAGTCAAGATAAGCATGACCTATGCCAGCCATGCTGTTTTGGGAATAAAATTTTACGTCCCAGTAACATCGGAATATGGTACGTGATGTTGAACAGTGTGAAACAATGTACCATCTGCTTTGTCTACGTGAGTAGCATACGTCATCTAGAACCTTCTAGCGAAGAATTTAGTAGTTTTAAAATACTGTTGCATTTCTGATACAATTGCTTGCACTGCACAGATTGTTCAGACTGCTGAGATTATATTAAGTGGTATGGAACATCTGTCCTAGCTGTTCGAATTTCGGTTTGAATTATGGATTGGTTATGGATTTTCTATAGTACCCCGTAACGGCAATAGGCCATGGGCCGCGGGCTTAAAAAAAAAAAAGGTCTTGCCCTCAATTATGTGAGACCAACGATATTACTGGCTAAGAGTGTGAGTGTGTAATACACCTCTGCTCACCTTTTCAGGGATATAGGCTTGATGTACGTAATTCAGTGATTTACAGTTTCATACGTGATTAGTCTATGAAATGAATTAGAAATAGGAAAGATTTATATTTTTGTATCTTAGTGACGACGATTAATCAACCGATTTCGAAAATTCTTTCACCCTAAAATGTTACATTGGTTAGTAGCTAACATAGCTTGATAGACAGACATACCTCACGTCTATATACCCGAAGGGGTAGGCAGAGGTTGCACACTCACACTTTACCAGATATTTTCTCGGTCCCACGTAGGGAGTGCCCTATATAATTTACAAAACCACAATTCATTTAGTATTACATACGGACATAGGTTATAATATTATTTAACCGACTGCCAAAAAAGGTTCTCAATTGGTCTGTATATTTTTTTTTATATTTGTTACCTTATCGCTCGACTGAGTGAACCGATTTTGAAAATATTAGTTTAATTGATAGCTACTTACTCCGATTAGTTCCATTTTAATTTGGTCCCGTTCCGACAATTATTTGGTCGTATTCCGGTAATGTAATTTTTTTATTAATTAATTTAATAATCAAATTGTGGATCACTGGTACATAAGATGTTAGCAGTAAAAGAATGGTCAGCAGTGTTAAGGCATACAATACAGTTTTATAACTATTCAAAATATTCCACATTACAATATTCTCACTTTCTAAAAAAATTGTGAAAAATTACAAAATGTCAATAAAATTGTAAGATGTAAATAAAACTTAAATATAAATGTCAATTAAAAATGTTAAGTTTCCATTCTATAACCAAAATGTAGCTATGTAAATATTCTTTCATTTTTCTGCTTTTGATTGATTACAATATTTCATTTATTTTTCATGCTCTTATTGACCGACCGAGCGAAGCGTCTCAGTTTTAACTCGAGGACTGGCCGATTTGGCGTTGTGTGTCAGTCCCGGTCTACAGGCCGCATTTTTCAGCCGATTTTCATGAAATTTGGCACAAATGTTCTTTGTTGCAAGGCGCAACTTTTGTCGAAGGGATTTTTCGATTTTTCGATTAAATGCGAAAATAACGCGAGGTCTACTGATCACAGAACCACTAGTTTTGACTATTTTTAAGAGCATTGTTCTTTATTATAGGGATTTTTTATATTAATTTCTCGAATAAACTGTTGGTATCGGTCGTTAAGAGTAGTGCTTGTGTCGCGTACATGTCAATCTGAGAATTAGCCGTTGGTCGTTATGCGTATTGATCGTTTTGCATGTAAACGTACCTAGATCATAATATTGTTTCCATTCTAATCAATCGTGAGTTCCCCCCATAATGCGCTAATAAACAAACGTGCTCGCTTCATGGCACATTAAAAGCTCATTGTGCAACGAGAAACATCGTGGGGCATAAATTTATGCAACCGCTCGCTACGACTGTTAGTAAACGCCGGGCAAATTGCTGCCTGCATTTCCTGCATGATGCTAATGCACTTTAGTAAGTCTATTTCTTTATTCGGATTAAGAGTTTTACGATTTATCATCATTAGAATGTTACGCCTTCAAATGACATGCTTGCCTCATAATACGTGCCAACACAGTGACCGGCAAAATGTGGGAGCTATGGATATTTCTGTTTACTTCTCATCATTCACCGAGCCTTTTCCCAACTCAGTTGGGGTTGGCTTTCCAGTCTAACTGAGATTCGGCTGAACTTCGACATTTTCCGTGAAGCGACTGCCATCTGACCTTCACAACCCATGGGCGATATCGAAGTTATGTAGTTAGACCGGTCGGATTTTTGATTTAGGGCTCCAACTACCCCTAACGACTGCCATAGATGTTCGTATGACAACCGGAACCGACGGCTTAACGTACTCTCCGAGGTATGAAGAGGTCTCAATGTCTTAAGAAATGGTCATCCATCCTAAGATGGGCCTGACTGGATGTTGCTTAACCTTTGCAATGTGTTAACATTGTCGGTTACCACTAGACCACGAGCTACGTCTGGCTTTTGAACGGAAAAAAAAACCCGATGTTGAAAAAGTAACGGTGTTATTATAGACGAACCTGATAGCTGCCGTGTGTTAAAATGTAGTGTGTGTAAAATTGGAAAATTGTATGTAAAAATTTAAAAAATCATAACTCAAAATATTAGGAGTAGGTACGCCGCTTAATTGATGAATATTTAAAGAAGTTCGAACTTACCATCACTCCGTATTTGGCTGGCACAAATTATAAAATGCCAAAGAAATCTAACCATTTTACCTTCAATCCAAAAAAACTCAGAACACAAAAATTATATTAAATCAAGGAACACTTGTGCCAGGTTTCGTGAATATCGGATCAAAACTATGGCTGCTAGCCCGGAACTCACATACAGACAGACAGACAGACGAAAGCAAATTGTCTAATCTCGAAATATAGACGCAATAATATTCTATGGGAATTAACACGAATCATGACCTATATAATAATATGAATAGGAACGTAACAAGGTCAAATTATTATTTTAAAACTGTACGCACATACGAACAAAGGTTAAAACCTTTAGGTTTACTTTATAAGCAGTATCTTACATTTTCACCGCCCATACCTGCTACCACGGGTCTTCATTGTGCATGTGACAAACTACGTCAGACGTTTAATAAAAGCTACGTTGAGAAATGTATGTGTCTGGTCTTTGTACCATCATTTGTAAAATACAATGGATGTTACCGTTTCCTATGGAGCTCAGCGGTTTAAATTCTACTAACATAAATGTGAAAGTCTGAGCAGATGTTTGTATATACAAAGGGGTCCCAATTCAACCTTATCTGCATTTGGTTCACCTATCTGTCAACAGATGAGGTTCTGACAAACTCAAACCACGTAGGGAACCAGGGTTTACAATGATGAAATTAGATTTATTTACAATAAGAATTACAATTTTCATGATTATATACTAAAAATATTTACATTACAAAATATCCTTTAAAAAATCCTCCGCGTCATTGCCAACTTGGAAGGTTCCCAGAATGCTGGCTGTGTTGCCACGTTGGATGGCGATTTATTCTTTCAAAAAAAAATAGGTCCTGAGAAGCATTGAATATGTAATGAATGTCTTATTATATTTTATAAAGGTCAGTCACTGCTTACAATATAACGCTTCCTGTCTCCTTCATCAGGATCTGAGGATAGCAGATTGGTACACCACTCTCCTTAAAGAAGGAGACCGAGAACGCGGTGTGCTACTGGGTTTCTGTCCAGGCACGCCCTAACTTACCGACGTGGAATAACACCTGACCCCCAAATATGCGGGAGAATACCCACATAACACTTTAAGAGAGGCTGCATAAATATCTGGCCAAAGTATGGCGACCCCCTCGGGTTATCCTTCCGAAGTATAACCCGAGGAGATAACCGAAGGATAGTGTATTTTGCTTGGGACCACAGATATATAATAAAATTCCGGTTTCAATCGGAAACTTCCCAGATATTAACGCGTTTAAGAGAAGGCTGAGAGCATATCTGATTGAAACGTGTGTAGAAATGTGGCTTTAGGGAGGAAATATAACCTTCTCCTAATTGCCGTGCCCAGATGGAGTAGTAGTGGACTGTATTATGATGTAGATAGGGGCAGATCCAGTGAAACAACAGCGTACAATTTTCAAACGTCTATATTGAACCACGTACACGAGAGAAGAGGGAACGGATGTTACATATTTCAACAGTGTTGCCACCACATACGTTCTTATGTACTAATACCGATATGGCTAAAGGTCAATTTGACCATCATCATCATCATCTCTCCCATAGACTTCCAGAATGACCGATCTAATTTGACCATACCGTTGGTAAATTACATGTTGGTTTCCCAACAGTGTGCTGCTTCTCACTCAAGGACTATCTAGACCGATGTAATAGGTAGTGCAAGTCAATGTTTTAAATATTGTTTTATTAATGTAGTCGCGTATTGACCTTTTATTGTGCTGTATATTTATTGTTTTATTTATGGACCTTTTCTAGAGATATTTTCTTTGAAATTTTCTATTTTACCTGACATCTTAAATTTAATTGACATTTATAATTTTCTAATTTAATTTTAATTAGTAAGTATGTATGAGATTATTTACGTGGATATAAAATTGAAACGTGACATTTTAATTGACATTTATATTTGAGTTTTTATTTGACATTTTTGTATTCTTGTTTGACATCTTACAATTTTATTGACATTTTGTAATTCTTCATTAAATTTTTAGATCATGAGAATATTTGTTTATTTATTTATTTATATATTCTTTATTGTACGCCAATACAGTATTAAATGATAAAAGGAGCTTAAAAATTCTTGTAGCAGTACAATGGGCGGCCTAATTGCATAGAGCAATTTCTGCCAGGCATCCTTTGGATGGATAGATCTTTAGGACGAAAAGGTAGTAGTGGGCGTAGTTAAATAAACGTACATAATATGAATACATAGTAAAGGTAGGTACATACTTGCACACACAGACATACACACACATACACACACACACACACACACACGCAGAGAGAGAGAGAGAGAGAGAGAGAGCTCAAACACACACAAACACTCATATATACACAAACACAGCAAGGTCAAATCCATATACAAACAGATCAAAGAAGAGAAATACTAGTAGGTAGGCACAAAGAATCCTGCAGCTCAAAGCTTTAATTGAAGATATAGATCTCTGACTAACAATTTAAAATTAAATTATTTTTTGTCTCGCTTGTAAATTATAGATGTTTTGCCCCATCTTCACCTATTCCACAAGCGGATGGCTATTACTATTGTAATATTGTAATGTGGAAAATTTAAACAGTTATAAAAATTATACTATTATGATATATTGTATGCCTTAACTTAATGGCAGGACACTGCCGACCATTTCTTTTACCGCCAACATCTTTTGTACCAGTGATCCACAGTGTAATAAATAAATATATAAAAGTGGTACCCAGGACGCCAGGTGGACATTAGAAAACGGCTAAGTGCGAGTCGGATTCGCGCACGAAGGGTTCCGTAAAAAATCATGTCTGTTGTATGAGAACCCCATTAATTGTATTTGTTGTTATAGCAGCAACAGAAATAATATCATCAGCTGTGAAAATTTCAACTGTCTAACTATCACTGTTGACGAGATATAGCCTGGTGACAGACGGATATCGGAGCTTTAGTAATAAGGTTCCGTTTAACCCTTTGGGTACGGAACCCTTAAAAATTGCATACGATAACTGCTTCCAATCAATTCTATCTATTTGAACATTTGCAATTATTATTATCAACAGGTGTTTCATCACCACATCTGGTTTAATCCCCACGTTCGACAGTTTCACTAAACGCATTTCAAAGTCAAGTGAAATTAGTCCACTCAACCTTGTCACCGATCCGGAATACATCGGCAAATTCGTTCCTGAAATGGGAATACCTTCGGAAGTGACGGACCAATGGTAAAGGTTAAGTTTTGAACTGAATTTTGGCTTTGACCGGTTATGTATGGATTTCTCATTTACCATAATACAAATTAATACACATACGCACATTAAAATACACGTCGTAAATTGACACAACAACCGACTTTAAATTACCGAAATGGGACCAAATAATTATCGGAATGAGACCAAATTGAAATGGGACCACTTGGGAAGTTGTAGCTTTCATTTAGTTTTTTTTTTTAAATTGGTTCGCCCCGTCCAAAGATACGAGGTAACAAATAAAAAAAACATACAGTCGAATTGAGAGCCTCCTCCTTTTTTGGAAGAAGGTTGAAAATCACAATTGCTTCTATATAGTCGGAAGCGTTTGATACACCGATATTTCGCCAGAATAGGTACCTCTTTTCGTCATCATCATCAGCCCACATCAGTCCACATGACATAGGCCTCTCCAATGTCCAGGCCACAATGGGGTGACACGCCACACCCTCCGATCTTGGGTCAATTTCATCCACCCAACGCCCGCTATTCGACTAATGTCGTCGCTCCACCGAGTCTCGGGACGTCCCACTCTACGCTGTCCGATTCGCGGTCTCTACTCCAGCTTGTTCCAGCGGTTGTCGATTCTGCGACAGATATGAACCTCTTTTATTACTGTTTAATTAATTGAATGTATAGGTAGGTTACAGAACCAAACATTGCACTTAATTTTACTTTTTTAATGATCTCGTAAACATCCAAACATGAAGTTACCTGTTCACCAATAACTCTGTAATCGCGATCACGTGCACGGCTTTCCTGTTCGTGGCTCAACCAAAAGGTAACTAATAGTAATTAGTCGACATCACGCCTGCGGCCCACGTTGTTTTAATCACAGCTAATAAGAGGCGTTCGCGTTAATGTCACCGTATTTAAACCGTGACGGAATAAAATATTGTTATTGGTTTATTACCGTTGGTGAATTTTTATTGGGTAAAGGATTTGAAGTTCAAGGGTACCGTGTATTTTATAAAGCCAAGTGCGAGTCGTGCACAAAATGTTTTGAACCAAAACTGCAAAAAAATCACGTTTATTGTATGGGAGCCCCCTTAAATATTTATTTGTTGTTATTAAAGCAATAGAAATGTAATATAATCTGTGAAAATTTCAACTTTCTAAGTATCTCGGTTCATGAGATACAGCCCAAGACAAACGGACGGACGGTCGGACAGCACAGTGTCCCGAAACCTATAGTAACGGATAAGTACCTACTATACTGCCTACCTCGGTGGTGTAGACGGTTGAAAAATACTTACCCTTGTTCGTTTTTTTAAAAGTTTTTTTAAAAGTTTCAAGTTTCGAAACCCTTATAGTTTCGCCATTTCTGTCCGTCCGTCTGCCCTTGGCTTTCCTCCTAAACGGTTAGTGCTAGAAACATGAAACTTTGCATGGATATGTGTAGTTACTACTTTGATAAATTGCTATGATTATTATTGAGGGGAAACTGGGGGAGGGATATAAAAATAATGATTTAATATTCTCGAGGTAGATACTGCTCGACCATATATGGACGACCACTTTTTTTTTTTTTTTTTTTTTTTAATTCCGCGGCCCAAGGCCGCGGCCGCTCTAACGTCCGTTGCCGGGCGTCCCTGGTTACTAGCAGAGGGTATGTCCAGTGGCGCCCGGCGATGGACGACCACTGTTGTATCTTATTCACATTAAAAATTCTAATGTGTCTCGAATAGTGTTGCATTACAGCGAGTAATGCTTCATCATGGCGTGATATCGCGTAACCACAGTCATGAATGTGAATATAAGCGTGCTACGTGAGCCTACAATGTGTGGTTTGGACATCGAATGAATGTTATTCCGAACTGCATTTCGATATTTCACAATATCTTTCCAACAAATAGAAGATCATATTATGACACAATATTGAGCGAAATGGATGCTTGTGGCTTTATGTCTCTACAAAGGCAATACTTAAAAGTTTGCTACGGATTTTAATAATTTGACTTATGAATAGCTACATTATTCTAGAATAGAGATTGATCTGACCTGACATTTTGTTTTGACAAAAGGCCAGGTCAAGAGTACCCATAACCGAAGAGCGTGCATGAAAATAGTATTTTTTTATTTGTAAAGTTCTTTATTAATAAAAATATAATTACAAATTAAAAAAAATGTGTACATTAATCCTAACCTTACAACATAATGTGACATAGTTGTAGAAACGAATAAGTTTTGTTACACTATTTAGATATTGTAGGGATAACAGTATTTTACACAATAAATATATATTTAGGTTTACCTAAGTATTGATGTATAACAATTAAGTACATTTTGAATAATGCACTTTTTTGCCAATAAATAGTTGCTACCTAAAATGATGTGTAAGTACACAACTATGAGTTATTTGTGGGTAGTTTGAAATACATAACTTTGGAGAAATAGTTTCGTCCAGTAAGATAATATAAGTTAAGGGTAAATAATGCATTTTTGTCATAGCTGCCAAACTGCGCAGAGACCGCTTTTGAAACCGGTTGCCTAGCCTTTGCACGACTTATGTCCAAAAGGAAAAATGTACACGGCCAATGTCCAATAATAAAAATGTCCTACAATAAAAATATCCAATAATAAAAATGTCCTACAATAAAAATGTCCAATAATAAAAATGTCCATTAATACAAATGTCCAATTATACAAATTTCCAATAATAAAAATGTCCAATTAAATAAAAGTCAATAATTATGTCCATTTCAAAATATTATCAAATACCTAAACGGAGAAACCGTTTTAGTCGATAAGGAAGAGAATTTAGTCTCGATATACCTAAGTTACATATAAGTTGGTTTTGACTTTGTATATTAGTCGTTAAATAGAACTTTTTAGACATACTATGAATGTTATCGAAAATGGTACTTATATTTAATGTTTCGTGTACCTTTGCCAGATTAGTGCGAAGTGGTAAATTAAAACTTATTTTTAGGGCCTTATTTTGCACTATTTGTAGTTTATTAATGTTTGACTGGCAAGTGCAGCCCCAGACCTGACATGCATATAATAATATTGGCTTTATAAGAGAAGAGTATAGATAAAATTTTAAATGTGAGTTAAGAATACATTTCCTATTGAGGAGGAGGCTTAAGGCTTGAAGGGCTTGAAGAGCCTTAGATCTGACATTTAAAACATGATTTGTCCAGTTTAACTTGGGATCTAAAGTAATACCAAGGTACTTAACTTGTTTGGACCAGGGTATTGAATGGCCGTTTATGTTAATGTTACGGTTTGGAAGTAACTGGGAACGAGTGAACATAATGGCCACGGTTTTGGTATCATTCAAACTCAGTTTCCAATGTAAAAAGAAATTGGACAGCAAGTCTAGAGATAGTTGGAGCCTCCCTATGATGATATCAGTGTCATCAGAAGACGTGTAAGTAGCTGTATCATCCGCAAAACACGCCAAGGTGGTCCTTGATTGTTTGGGAATATCGTTGATATATAAAAGAAAAAGTAGGGGACCCAGAATGGACCCTTGGGGAACGCCTGCGGGTAGGATTTGTGGCCTAGAGAAGGTACTACCTAAATGCACTTTGATATATCGATTAGATAAATAAGATTTAATCATTCTAACGAGGTACAAAGGTGTCTTATTGATAAGTAACTTATGGATTAGGCCCTCGTGCCAAACCGTATCAAAAGCTTTTTCTATGTCCAACAGTACCATTCCTGTGGATTGTCCTCAGTTTAAATGATGAGATGCGTGTTCCGCAACGCGTGTAAGCTGTTGAACAGTGGAATGAGCCGCACAAAAACCTAATTGCTTGTCTATAATTAAACTATTGAAGTCTTTTAGGAGTCTAGTATAAATGCAATATTCGAAGAGTTTAGCCAAAGTGGATAGAAGACTAATTGGTCTGTAGTTAATAGGCAATGTCTTGTCTTTGTTAGGTTTTTTGATCGGGATTACTTTTGGTACCTTCCACGCTGAGGGAACGTATCCAAGCCGGAGACAGGAGTTAAAAATCTTTGCTAGTAAAACAATTGGGTTTTGTGGTAGGTTTTTATGAGAAAATTATTTATATCATCAGGTCTCGGAGCTTTACGGATTTTTAGGGTTTTAATTCTAGACCAGACTTCCTTGGGACTAATAATGCGAAAGTTGGGAGATTCATGACCAGTTTCAGAATTTATAAGCGATGTTGAGGCAGAAACATATGATTCAATACTATCACTTGATTTCCAATTTACGGTAAGACTCTTATTTAGGTGGAAAGTTGTGGCAAGTAGATCACATTGCTCTTCAACACTAGAAGTGTAGGAGCCATCGTCCAACTTTAGGGCAGGTAAATCTGGAACTGATCGATTTCGGACAGTCTTAACAAGACGCCAGAGATCTGAAGATGGATTAGATATGTTGTTTAGTTTTTTGTTCCACGTTTTATTTTGAGACACAATGCTAGCTGTGATTTCTTTTGGGACAGTTTTAATTTGGCTCAATACTGCTTTACGTACATAGGAGTTTGTTTCCTGGTTGCATTGACGTCTCAATCGATTTTTGTAGGTAATAAGGTGTGAAATCCGACGGGGTAGTTTGATTTGTGATGGCTTGGTTGAAATGGGGACGCTGGCATTTTAGCTGCCGTAATCATCTCAGTCAGTTGTATAATTTGTTCATCAATATCAGATTGGGTTTGACAAGCTTTGATTGGCACGTGGATACGTTCCTTTAGGACTGACCGAAACCCAACCCAGTAAGCTTTGGTGTAATTGTATCTCTTGATCATATTTTCTTTGAAAGGTGCATCAACAGAAAAATAGACTGGTAAATGATTTGAGGAGGCCAGGGGTATAGTTTGGATATCATAAATGCCAGACACGTTGGATGATATAACGAAGTCTGGTGTGGAGGACTTGTAACCAGGATGATAGTGGATGAGGGTGTAAGTTGATGGAGCAAAAATGTAATAGTTATTGAGTAACATGTGCTTAAATAGTTTATTTCCATGCACATTATTGTCACTGCGAGACCAATGATAATGTTTGGCATTAAAGTCTCCTATTAGCAAAACCCTATCCTCATAGCCAAGCAACACATCAATGTCTGCTGTAATTAAAGGTAGATTTGGGGATTGATATGTAGAAAATATAGTGGAGCAGTACTGCAGTCCTATAATTCTGATAGCAACAGCTTCTAGATGGGTGGTTAAAGGCGAGTTTATGCTATTATGAGGTATACCTTCTCTTACCATGATGGCGACCCTTTGTCCACGCCCAGAGATGTGTTTATCATTTCGATAGGTTAAGTATCCTGGAATAAATATTTTGAATTTGCTAGTTACACGCGTTTCAGACAAAGCTATCACATCAGCAGGAAACTTCCTAAGAACATTAAAGAGCTCGTACAGTTTGCCAGCTATGCCGTCAGCATTCCAAAACAATAATTTAAGATTACCCTTATCATACATGAGAACCTAAATGAGTTAATATTAAAATAACTTTATCTAAAGTTGTTTTACAGTTGATGAAGTCGTGCTTGATTTTCTTAAGGGTCGTAAGTTTAGTCATCATTTCTTGTATAGTTACGTCACCTCGTGATCGGTTGTCACTCGCTTGAGATTGGTTGTCCAGGTTCAAGGATGACTGGGATTTGAAAACTACTGATGGATATCTGGATAGTTGACGGGGTTTCTTAGGGATGCTTATTTTTTGGTAACATCAGCCCATGTTCGTTCATCTGTTTTGGAAATTGTCGATTTCTTGTTTGATTCCCTCTTCTCTTGAAGCTGTTGTAGATATTTGATCCTTGAAGGGCACTGACTAAAGTTGGCTGGGTGACTTTCTTGGCAGTTACAACAAGTAGCAGGAGAGGATCGATCCGTTTTTGTGCATTCGTTTGCAGGGTGGGATCCAATACATTTGACACATCGTGGAAGTAGGTTGCAGTTACGAGATGCATGACCAAATGACTGACATCTGTAACATTGTATTGCACTGGGTTTTGGTGAGAACTTTTCTAGTTTCTCCACACAATTGCATAACCGCTTTATCTGTTTTACCTTACACACGTCGGGGCCTATAGGTAGAACAAGGAGCGGTGGATATGATTGGTCCATGTTGGGGCTTAATTTAAGTTTCGTTGTACTAATGACTGTAATGCCCATAGCCTTGAGTTCAATGTCAACTTCTTCTAATCCAGCAGGCAAACCTTTGATGACCAATTTGGCTGATCGTTCATCTTTGCGACTAAAAGTGTGGTAATACACGTTTTTTCCCGCAACGCGTCTTTGAGTAATTGATGGCTAATACTTGAGTGGCAGCAAAGGCAACTTTACCTTTTCCGCTGTATTGTAGATGGAAGTCTTTGATATGCCTAGAGATATCTTCTAACAACTTGGCATGGGTGGTTTGTGAGTCGATTAACATAATAATAGGTGGTATCTTTGTGTTGGATAATTGCGACTTACCGGGAGTAGTAGCCTTGGTAGAAGAGGCATCATGTTTTCTTGTGTCTGAGCCACTTGGCTGCTCAGTTGGTAGGATACTAAACATATTTATTGTTGTAGTAGCAGGTGGCTTCCATGGTGTAGGTAGCTGAGCAGTTGTTTTGGGTAACTTCCAATCACTTGTATTGCCAGGCTCTTCAAGAGGTCTTTTGCCTAATGAGTTGGACCGTTGATGACGAATCAGGAACTGGTCCTTATCGTGACGTTTTTATCACTTGGCATCACTAGTTTGAGTAATATTACGAGTTATGACTAACTGTATGCAAGGTCAACAGATGAGCGGCTAACTCGGACGAGTATCCGCAACGGAATGAAACTAGTATTGACAGTGGAGGAAGCGAGGGAAGTATGCCAGGATCGTAGCAAGTAGAATTTCATAGTCTGCCTGGGAATGGAAAAGAGGCGTGAAAGAGGCGTATGTATGTACAAAGATAAACATTTGACTCCCTTTATGGCTTAGTTCTTTAAATGTATGATCATCGTGAGACTACTACCCCAAAGCAGAGTGTAAAAGCAGAGCGAAGTGTTGGTAATCAAATCACAAAACTAAATTATTTCAAGAAGATTCAGCCGAATACAAATTCCATAACCAAAATGTCTTACATCAAACTCATAGCATAATATTTTCAAGAAAATAAACAATAAGTAAATAATACACACAAAATAATACGTCGCGAATGAGTTTCATGAACAAAAGGTATTTACAATAGCTCCGATATGATACCTTTACGCTTCATTTTGCTTTCAGTGTTGGTAACAATGAAAATTGTACTATCTGATAAGCTTATGTAATCGCTCTTGCGTTCTCCATTAACCGATTGTACGGCAACAAAGGCATTATAATTAAGGGTTAATTAATTAAACCAGGACGTGGTATTAAATATTGTTTGAGAACTTTCATTCCAAAAACAATATTTATATTTCATACACGTTGTCAAAGCGTTTTTGAGCTTCGAAAATGAATTGAATATACATAATTTCTCACTACATTTTGTGGCAGCCTTTACCTATTTAAAATATTATGGTAGTCGACAATATATTACAGGATTTATATGACTATATGTTTATGTTCAATTTGTCTTGCAAGTTCCACCAAAGGTCAATCATAAGTCAAGGAATCGTAAATGCTATCTTTAAATGTAAAAAAAATTAAATGCTAATGACGGGTTCAAAATCAGAGTGTTCATTTATTCAGCAGTCATATATTAGAAACAGCTATGGTATTAAATTTCTAAGATATATTTACAATATGACGTTACGAACTAATTGCCTAAATTAGTTGCATATCTAATTCAGCAATTAGTTTGTCAAAGTAATGGTAAGTAAGATGTTAAAACTTTTCAAAATATACAGCTGTTCTCTTTGAGACAGTCTTCATAATGCCTCGTTTAGAGGTGAAACAATTGTCGACGTTTTATTGTCTTTTATTTTTGCGAAAATAATGCTATTATATTTTGAAAAGTTTTAACATCTTACCATTACTTTGTCATGGATTTTCGCCAGGTAACGCCTGTTTCCATCCAATATTAGTTTGTCATTTACCGAATGATTGGACAGTACGTTCGTGTATATCATAATCTCAGCCCATTTGACGACCACTGCTAGGAATAAGCCACCCCCAAAGAGGAGGGAATGCAGCCTCTATATGCCACGCTGGCCAGAGGGGATAGTATAGGGTTTATGTCGAGTTTTTCTTCTCTAAACATACTTTTTTTTCATCGCGATTCCCCGGCCTCTCCACCGCACCAGAAGGTATTTCTAGTGGCGCCCGGTGGACTTTGGTCTCCTTTGTGACTGTGTGTTTGAATAACCCGACCGATTTGAAGAGAACTTGCACAGGTAGATGTTTGATATAACTCAGGCTACTTTATCCCCGGAAAATTTTCCCGGGGTATTGGGAATTAAAAAACTGTTCCTCGCATACAAAGCCGTGGATATAAGCTAGTCACATATAATTGGTAACTGGCCTAGGAATAAATAAAATACACACCAATTCTCTACTTATGATAATGTAAGTAGTTGGTCCAGATCTATAGGTTTTTTGTAGCTGCATGATGGTGGAGCGGCTGTATAAAGCCCTGAATCAACTTACAGATAAGTAAGTAGCTTTATAAGAGGTCTAGGCTCTTTACAATTTACGATGGTACAGGTAAAAAGATCAGACATGTAAAACAAAGTACCTGTATAACTAAAGAGACCTGTAGTGGTTATCTAAGTATTATTTAAGCGCAGATAATAAAATTTTCCTTACCGTAAAGTCCAACCGGAGTGATGAGATGTTTTCCCTTTGCAAACAACTCCAAAATTACGATTCATGAAATCCTCAAGCATACGCCTATCACAGTAATCGGGGTCAAAAGAATAAGCTAAATAAATTTTACCCTTGCCAGTGGCCGTACTGACTCAACAATATTCTTTTGTTTTGTGCCTTACCTGTGAAAAGCAGTAAATAAATGCAAATTGCTCGAAGCACTCTCTTTGCCTCCCCCTTGACACCCTTGCTACCTTGGACCACAGAGGGCAGTGTCGAAACTCCCGTTAATGTGTAAGCTTTTGATGCTCCGTAATTACCAATATTGCTGTTATTTTAAGGTCTGACTGGAAAAATATAGTCATGGTGCATTCAAACAACTTTACGCTTGTCGTGTCGTGTAGTGTATTTAAATGGAGAAAAATCTAAGAATTACTTGTAAAATGGAATTGATGAATGTGAAATAATAAAGTTGTCCTAAACTGTATAAGGTAATAAACCTAATCGTGACAGTAAGTATTACGTATATAAAAATATATAAAATATCAAACTACAAAAAAAAATATAAGATCTATTTTTGAAACAAAAAGTATACCTACACAATCCATTTATTCAGACCCTAACTACTTTCGTTAGATAATTGGCGAGGTATTTTATTTTTTGCTTGGAAGTATTCAAGTAAATACGTACACTTAATGCGGTGGCATTAACGCGAGTGTTCTGCAAAGGGTGTTGGAGAGAACTCATAAATTCTGACCAACACAACGGTGGGACGTATTGAAAGATTAGAGTACAAAAAATGAACACTGGTGCTTTGTCGATAAATATTGAAGCTTTTAGTTCATGTTTAGCCTGTGTACTGTTTAATTAAGTACT
This sequence comes from Nudaria mundana, assembly GCA_963556515.1. NCBI lineage: Eukaryota > Metazoa > Arthropoda > Insecta > Lepidoptera > Erebidae > Nudaria > Nudaria mundana. The sequence continues at coordinate 3,284,818 of OY748303.1, read as the reverse complement.
AAATGTGTGAACGTGTTTAAACTTTATTTGACTTTTTTTAGTGGCTGTGCAATCGCAAATACTTCTAGCGTAGTCACTACCATTTTCTTTTTCTCTCGAGCTAAGCTAAAATATGTTTGTGTTAGGAGTAGGTTCATGACCGTAGTGTGGTGGCCGGTGATCGAACTCACGTTGTTGAAATGAAAGCTAGCCTGCAGGTTACTTACGTCTTATTCTTTGATCGCTTCTTTGAATCCAATATTTGTGTGATCCACAAATGTTTGTTTCGGAGTTTGGGTGTTTTCTATGTATGTCATGTACGAGTATGTATTTAGAAATATATAAGTATGTTTATTAGTTGTCTAGATCCCATAATACAAGCTTATATCCTAGTTTGGGCTAGATGACGTTGTGTGAGCATGTCCAACAATATTTATTTGACAGATGCTTTATGCTTCTTCTTTTCATATCAATTTATAGTCACAATTATTTAAGTTGCCCTAATGGGCCTCTTGTTTCACCTAACTACTGTAGAACGGGACTCGGGACGGTTGCTATAATTTTGTTTTTTTGTTTAGGTGTCCACCTTCACCTCCAATGCTATGCGTCCTTGGTACTCCCTCGTAAAGGACAGGGCAGGGCAGAGCCTAGGGCAACAGAGATTGTGCTATCAGATCTAGAAACTCGATTCAATCACCTAGGTGTAATATCAGGTGTTGTAAATAAGTAACAACAGAGAAACATCTTATTGGGGGATATAGAAGTCCCTGATATAGTAGACCCTTTAAGGTAGTCTAAAATAGGTTGTAAATTAAAGCGTGGAAAATATTTGGATGTAAATTAGCGATAGTCTCATAAATGATTCTAAAACTGTTAAATTCTTCCTAAATCTTTAGCGTCTAACTCTTAACACTTTGGCCCAAAACGGTAGAAGTCTATCCTTGTTTAAAGGACAAGGACATAATAGTTGAATGAAACTTGATGACTTAAGTATGCGTCAAGTTAAGTTATGCAAGAAGTTGTTCTGCACCCGGGGTTTCGAGCATACATACCTTCACGGATTGTTTGCAATCAAACTTATGTGTCTATGATGTTAAGCAAGTATTTTCACTTTGACGGGTTAATGACCTTTGCGAAGTGAAATTCTTCTTGACTTCGAATGTGTGGTATTTTTTTTATGGTACATACGTCTATTCATAACCTTAGTTTCTCACGCATAATATAGCATTCTCGTTGCTAAAATATTTTTTAAATCGGTTTAGTTATTTTTGATACAAATATCCAACGCTAACCTTAATAGCGCGATGTAGAAATTATGAATATGATATGAAGCAAAAATTCGATGTTGTCGGTAGTGGTCATAGTAGCTCAGTTGGCAGAGCACTGCCCCTGTTAGGGAAAGGCCATGGGTTCGAGTCCCGCCGATGACATCAGTTTTTGTGATCTATTTATAATTTCTTTCTTAATAAATATAAAGACCTTTTCTCTTTCTAATTTTTTATTATTTTTTTATATTGGGTTCGCCAAATTGACGCCGCCCGCCTGGTGGTAAGTCGTGACGACATCTAGCGATTGTGGGCCACTCTCACAGCACACAATACTATAGAGAGTGGCCCTCAACTTGACGACCTACTGATGTGCCTCTTCACGCTCCGCTTAAAGAACCCAGGATTATTTGTGGGAGGAAAC